>VDFB02004800.1:4880854-5153904 GCA_007258455.2 Sequoia sempervirens | reverse complement strand
TTCCGACAAAGCCATTCTAGAAACCCAGTTTCCACGATTGTCAGCATTAATCTTTCCAAGAATCAAAAGTTGGGTAAGTGAAAGAATTCTTGTGGCTACGTTTCATCGTTTTATGTTTCTCAAAATCTTATTTTTTCAAACTTTGAAGTTTGTGTTTAGGGCTAAGAGACTTAAGAATTAAGAAAAATTAAGGAGGACTAATAGGGAATTCACAATTTCACATTGTATAAGCATGTCTACCAACAGTACCACTAGAGCAATGTCAGATAAAAAAATACATTATGCAAAATTGCTTAAAACCCCAGGTTTCACTAATGAATACCATGATATTTATGATCCTGAAACCTATGGTAGGTGTACCTTAGAACTTATATTTTCATCTGAGAATAAGGCCTCAAAGAAAATGCAAGTTAATAGTATCAGTGCACCGTGGGTAACTGGAGTAGGGCGCATGATGTTACTTGAGGTTTCCCCTTGCCCTGAATTTATCATGGTCTGTGCCCAAAATTATGATGATAACAAAAGAGCAATTATTAATAAAGATAGCAAAGAAGAATTGTTATCCATTAATGCAGAAGAACTTGGAAAAGTGTTGGGGTTTACATTTACAAATCAAGGTGAAGAATTTGGAAATGTCCCCTACTGGACCTAGAAAAGCTTGGCTAAGGATTATGAAAGCAAAGCTGGATGAAATGGAGGCGTAAAATATTTCTTAAATAAAATAGTTCAGGATGGAAACAAATTGAAAGGTGATCATAAGCCTCCTTTTGATTTGGATATTTTTAAACCATGGATTCATGATACTATTTCCATGCTAGCATTTTTCTTTAGATTGGATAACAATTTGGAAGTGGGTGCATGCCTCCCCGAAATGGTGTATAATATCCATTATGGTGTTCTACATGTCAAATATATATTTATTGAGCACATTTTAGAATCCATGCATAAACAATTTTTTAATGATTAGAGGAGGTTCCACCAAGACATTTAGGTTTACAACCTACTTGTGCTATCTTTTTTCTATTGAAATTCAGCTGAACGCTTCAAATCAAGCTTGATTCGGCCCCATAGTAATCCCGAGGAAAAGAAAAATGGCTCCGGTGATATGAATGGACCACTTTTATAAGGATGCAATTTACTTCCTCGAAGGAACTACCATTCTAGGGCTACTTTTGCCCATTAATGCATCGCTACCATAATACTCCACGTCGATTTCCTATGGCAGTGGTAGAAACCGTGATTCAACTATTAGGAAAAGAAATAATTGGTCGATGGTACCAACGAAGAATATAACGTAGCTAAGATTTTATGCATCTGAGCACAGCCATACAAACCCCATTACATGGACATGCCTTTGTTGAATATGTATGCGATGCGTATACCGAAGGAACCGCATCACGAAATGCAAGAAAGCAAATATCCTTTATTTCCTTCTTTACCTTTTTCATGTGGAGGGATCACATTCGAGAGAAAAGCATTTAGTGTGGCACATAATATTTTGAATTTTTTTTATTTTGATGCTATCTATCACTGGCAGTATGATCCATGTGACACCATTAAATCAATGATTGTGCTCAATAAGAATGCTGCAAGTAGAATTCAACATGAAAGTAAACCCTTGCTCAAAAACTTGAGAAACAAGGATTCTTGGGATGAGGTCAAAATTGCAATGGAGAAAAGTGTTGCTGAGAATGGTATTTCTTTTGAGCAATTGTTAGCATAAATTATGGCATTGCATCGAAAGACAATTAGGAGCTACAACATTTTTTATCAAAAAAGTGTTAAACCATGTAGTAGAATTCTCTAGAGAAGGAAGTTACAGAAAAAAAATTGGTCACGATAAAAAATTACTGCCTTTTGGTCTATGAGGAAGGAACTAGGTGAACCAAGAGCTCTTGCAGAGTATGGAGATAACAAAGAAGACAGTGAGTTTAGAAAATTGTGGAATATAGAGCATCTAGATGAAGAAGAAGATAAAGAAAGTGATCATGAATCTAATGATGATAGGGAAGAAGGAAGCCATGTCAATTTCAAACTTGGTTTAAGTGAGGCCACAAAACAAGCATATACTACTGGAGCAGCCATAGCTGAAAAAATGGGTTATGAAGGTGGTCCTTTGGGATCCCAAAGACAAGGCCCTTGGACAGTAATAGATGTAGAGCATAGAAAAGCAAGTGATTTTTTTAGCCTTGGGATTGGAGGTGAAAAAGTAGACCTAGGGCATACAAGACAATTCGTTAGAGCTTCAAATCCTCATCCTCATGGTCAGACACAATCACAACTAGGACATTCCCATGGTGGAGAGCTTAGTGCAACCGACACTGCCTCTAGTGGCAATGGTATGGGTAGTGGTACTAGTAGTGGTCAACATGTGCTACAACAACAAACTACACACAGGAGGACAACAATACAATATACCACTGAAACACTAGGTGATCAAGGCATACAAAAGAGGCAAAGGATTTTTACAGGTCCAAGTCACACTACCAATGGATCCACCACAAAGGAGTTATTTCTAGGCACCCCCCAGTGCCAGTTAGTCTGGTTGCAACATCATTAGCAACTGCAACTACTACTACTCCTATTCCTTCGCCATTCAAGCATTCCATTGTTCATGTGTCCCTAGGTTTTGATTACATTGAAGAGTTTAAAAAGAAATCAAACATGAATAAAAAAGGAAAGAAGCAACTGATGGAGAGTGCATCTGTTGTAACTTTAGAGCCTGCCACAACCATGGTATTACCCAAATTTGACACAAATAAGGAAATCATGGAGTACACATTTCTCGTTCCCACAATTCAAGACAAACCAGCATATCAAATGGCTCGATCTGAATTCCAGGTGAACAATATTCAATTGGATTTTTTTGGACTCATAAATACTGACAAAATTAATGTATCAAAGAAGAACAATGAATTGGTGTACACATCATTGCTAAAGCAAGATAGAGAGAAAAAAAGGTTGCAGACTCAAATTGAAAAGTTACAAGCAAACCTAGCAAATGAGAAAGCAAAGAGGAAAGCAGCAAATAACAAGAGCAATGAATTAGATAAAAGAATAAAAAAATCTGCCTCTGCATCAACAAGCAAAGATGATAAGAAGAATGAGACTACAGTGAATGAACTGAAGAAAAGGCTAGATGAGAGCAACAAGAAATATGATGAGGAAAAATCCACTTCAAAAAAACTAAGACTAAGCATTGCGAATGGAAATGCACAATGGGAACAAAAATTGGAGGAGAGAAAAAGAAATGAAAGATTGGTGGCAGAGGTGATGGAAGCAAAAAATGAAATTGAGACTTGTCAAAATAAGTTATCTGCATTTTGTAGAGAGACAATGAGCCATATGAAACAAAAGATCTGGGATGAAATAATACAGAGGATTGATCATTTGTGTGACACGTTTCAATTGATTGATGTTATCAGACAACATCATAAGAAGCTTAACAAATATTTAGTGGACAACAAAAATGTGTTGGCATTAGAGAAATTTGCAAAAGAAATTCAACAAATAGTCTACAAAGCCAGTGACAATGTTTTGAAATCAAAAGGGATTACTAATCGGCTTGCTACATCAATGATGTTGTCATCTATCATTGAAAAGTGTTTGAGAATGTGTGAAACAAAGGAATATTTGAATTTGGTTGCAGACAAGATGAAGAAGGTGGATGAAAAGGTAAGGAACTTCGCAGAACTTGGTTTGCCAGAGGGTTTTGAGACAAATGAGCGATTCATTGGAAAGAATGATTTCAAAAAGAAGATGGAGGATGCAATGAAGATTGATTTGGGCCAATTTCCTCAAAACCCAGATGTGGTGAACTACTTGGATTCCATCTAACCATTGCTAACATTGTATGCAAAATTGATTGAAGAATGCTAGACAGGTTCCAATTTGAATTATGAATTGTTAACAAATCTTCAAGTCAAACAACATCAGTTAGAACAAATGACAATTCCACCACCTGAACAATGGAAGTTGCTAGAAAAGGTGTTGTAGTGATTTGATTTTTGATAATATGGGTTTCCAAGTTCCAACTCAGCTCTATGCAGAGTTGTCTTTGTTCCAACTCAGACTTCAGTAATGTGTTGATGTTAAATAATAAATTATTTGTATTATTTATTTTTCATCAGAAAAGCTCGATAGTGGTTTCCTCTAACTACTTAGATATTATCAAATGATTGTTGATGTTCATTGTTGTATATGCTACTAAGACTATTGCTAATATGTTATTAAGCATTGAGCTGAGTGATGAATCACTCAGTACATGTTCAAGTTTTACTTTTAACACAATTAAAATATGAACTATAAGGTGACTTTAATTCTAGGCATCCATAATCTTAGTTAAATTGCATTACAATTCACACATCGATACTCAAACTCCATGACTAGTACTACTTATCAAATCCACTAAACATTTTATATGAATTCATGCTTTATTCAAGGTACTTTAACTGGTTCATTAAACTAGATCTAGAATTAAAACATACATCAATTATGCATAATGACAAAGAAGATTAATGAAAGATCATTGATCAAATTTCATTAATAATTTATGTATAATTCAATTTGTTGAGTAACTTAAGTTCATGCATACGTAACCTTTGAGTTACAGTGTATTATCTATGAGTTTAATGAGTAGTTTTCCGGTGGATTATCTATTATTGGAATTGGAATGATAGATTTTTGGTTAGTCTCTTTGATGTGGTTACTATCACTCAAAGTCGCGGTTTTGGTGCTTTTCCTAACCTTAGCTGCTAGTCCTCAGAGATTTATAATTTATAACCTTATCGGTCACTAGTCATCAAAATTTTATAATTTATAACCTTGTCGCGGAGTTCTAAATTTTCATAACTTCCCAATTCCCCGAGTTGGTTCACTTTGTTGAGTTGCAAACTTGCAAGTCTTTCTAGTTTCTTGGTCATCTTTGTAGTCGGTGGATCGTCTAGGTTTCGAAAACTTTGAAACTTTAGACTTTGGTTCTAAGGTTCCTAGTTTTAGTGACCACATGACATTATGGACTTATGTACGAACTAAACTAGAGTTTTATTTTGAGGAATTTTCAAAATCATGCATGTTTCAAGGCTATCTTTTCGAGGAATGAAATTGAATGCCACATTCAATGCATGTCCTATAAAAAATAACGACATAAGTGCATGGCAAAGTTTTACTTAGACATTTAGCTTGCATTCTCGTTCTTTGGCAAGGCTAGTACTTCTCAAGCACAAACATTCTTTTTACTCAGACATTTAGCCTACATTATCGTTCTTTTCCAAGGCCAGTACTTCTGAGGTGCAAACATTATTTCTCCATGAATTTTCATTTTGCACTCATGTAAAGTGAACGTACGGTCGGCGTAAGGGATATGGAGCTTAGATCTTTTAAGTTAGAAGAATTTTGGGCACACCTAGAGAGGGACGACAAGTCTGAGCTGGATATAAAACTCTTTGAAAGAAGGATAGATCAGGTTGGAGGGTTTCCAGAAGCTGTGTTGAGTGTGGACCTAATAAGTGCATGTGCGAGAAGGTACATTCCGCAGACACAGGAAATTAAAGTTGCAGACGAGACTATAATTGCAGAAATTTCTCCTGAAGTTGTTTCTTGAGCGCTAGGGATTCCAGAAAGGGAACCTCTAGAAGACATGTCTGTCACAGTGGCAAGTGAACTTTTCGAATCGAATAAAGACTGGTGTAAGAACTCCATGGCCAAAACCTGGCTAGAGACTGAAAGGAGAGGTAAGTCGCAACTACCAAATAAACTCAAAAGATTGCATTTTAAGGGAGAAATTGTAGATGCTATTGCTTTAAATTGCACTGCGTTGTTGGGAATGCACAAGTTGAGCTATTTGAGGATTGGATGTACCAGTTTATCTTGACAGTTTGTGATGAGAACATTTTCATTGACTGGGCTGAAGTTATTTGCTTCCATTTGAATGAGCAATTAATTAATTTCCATAAGACTGCTACTTTCTATATGTGTTCTTGCCTAAACTACATTGTAGGTAGTCAGAGGCTTTCTTGGTCAAGGTTGGAGCCACAAGGAACCTCATCTTCTGATATTCCTGTGTATAAACGCTTTCCTCAGTTCACTTAAAAATTTGGAATGGGTGATTTTTGTCATGTTAATGATGTATTTTAATGGAGGCCATGAGGAAGTTGGATGGAAATCTAGAAATGGGCCTTTCCCCTGAATCCATTCTATCAAAATATGGGAGTTTTTATATCCAATTTGATAAGTTTTCCTATATGAGAATAGGGGGTTTTGAGAAAGCCCCATTGAAATTACCTTAGTATCTTGAAGATTTAATGATTGTTCTGGAAGTTTGTCGACAAATGGCAATGGTTAATATTAAGTATATGAACATGGGAAAATGAGGGTATGCCTTCCCATTGGAGACCCCTTCTTTTTTGTGCAAAACAAACTAGATGGCCAGAGGAGTTGAAGGACTTCTCAAGGAATATAACCTCCAAAATTTGTCTATGAGAGCTAATTTTGACAATAAGGGTTTTGTGAAGTAGAATCTCTATGGAGTGAGCTCATATCGGCATCACCCATCTATTGAAGATTTCTAGGAAGATTGTGTCGATGAGAATGAAGTTTTGAGAAGAGATTATATGAGGCTAACGCTAAAATAGATACAAGCTTTCAGCCTTCAATTTGACATTCCTGAAAATGTAGTTGAGGATTCAACAATCTTAGATCCTGGATATGAAAAATTGCTTGATAAATCCCACCCTAGGGTTGATTGGAACCAAAGTGAAATTTTAGATATGAGGGTGTGTGTTGCCCCTGTGCTTAAAAGAACCCAGGAATTTTTGGATGGGAAATGTTGGCAAGTTGTTGGTCTTGTTATGGAGCTGAAGTCATCACAGAAGAATGAATAGGGGTCTACGCAAGCATTTGGTGCAAGTGTATCAATGGGGAAACCCTCTGTTAGGTCGTCTAGTGCAAATTCTCAGTCAGGAGGTGATGGTGATAGGCCACAAGAAACAGTCAAGTTTAAGAGCATATGTGAATAAGACAGTGTGCATTCTCCTACCCCTAAGAAGAATACCAATCAAGAAAAACTTGTGGCTGTAGATTCTAAAGCTATCTTTAAATAGTTCGTTGAAGATAATATCTTTCCTCCTATGTCTGAAGACTCTGAAATGCCCTCTTGTCCGCCTAATAATCCACCTTTCACTCCTACCACTCCTAAAGAAACTAGAAATGGAAAAGAAGATTTTGGTTTGGTAGTATCCTCCCCTGGATGGCTGGAAAAAGTAGTGGAGAAGAAGAGAAAGTATATTCATACAATGACAGTTGGAGTGGATACAGTTACAAATTTACTTCAAAGCTCTTCAAAACTTAAGAAAGCCAAGAGGATGTCAAGGATGGTGACTAATGCTACTTCTGGAAATCAAATGTTAGAAATTGTTGACCCTGTCAAGGATTTAAATGAATATGAAATAACATCAGCAGACTACAAAGTCACACATGTTGATATGGGGCCTCCAACACTGGAAGGTGATATGTACCATGCCAATTATTCAGTCATTACCTTGATTAAAAGAGTGAAAGAACAGAGGAAAGAAAATATAAAACTATAATCTCAAGTCCTCGCATTGAGTAACTTTATTTCTTCCATGGCCACTCCTCCTACATCTGATGAAGCCTCAAGTTCTCAGCCTCAGGTAGAGGGAATTGATGTGCTCACCATAGAGAAAATTAGAAATAATTTGAGCTATTTCAGAGCTGCTTGTGAGGGGATCGAAACAATATCTCAAGAGGCTATCTTCTTTTTGAATAAATCTTTGTAGTTTTACACTCGAGTTCTTGACAAGAGGAAGGAGTTAGTAGGAGAACTTCAGGATGTTAGAAAAGATCAAAATAGTCTCTATGTGCTCTCTCAAGAAATGAAAGAATTTAACTCTATGGATCTGAAGATATTGATTGGTGAGCAAATTTTGAATAATCCTAAGGAGCTAGACCCTTCCTAGTCTGATTCATTAGAATGGAAATTGAATATATATGATAATTTGGTGAATGAAATTAAGAACACACTTGAAAAATATTATGAAATGTTGGAGGAAATTAAAAAATATTTTCATATTCTGGGAGCAAAAATTAATAATGAGTTTGATGAAAGGATTCGAGATATAAGAGAGATCTCTCTAAATTTTAGAGAGAAATTCAATAAAGAAATATCTGATCCTGCTACAGTGACATGGGAGTCCTTCTCGAAACTCAGTGCAATGGAGCTCCACTTGAAGACTTATAATTCTGGAGAAGAGAGAAGATCTCAGATGTTTGATTCTGAAAAGGCTTTGGGAAAATGGAGAACCAGGTTACAGATTACTACAATGCCAGGGAGCACATCACCATAATTGTCACCAAGTACTGGGAATACAGGAAAAGATTAAAGGCATACGAGGCATTACTGAAGGAGAAGGAGGCACAAAATATTGAAAGCGAAGGAGTCAGTGTTGTTTAGTTTTTAGTTTTTATGTTATTTTCTTTAATTTGGCTCTCTTGATACTTCAAAAACTTTTTATTTTAATTTTTAAAACAGTTGTCTTCAAGGAACCGTTATCAAGACAAAAAAAACTCTGCTATTTTTATTGCTTTTCTATTATTTCAATATCGAAAGACAATGGTGGATTTCATGCATGCACAATCTTTGAGTTATGGTGTGTACTGTGTGGATTTATTGTGCTTTTAATGAGTAGTTTGCGAGTGGATTGTCTATTATTGGAATGATAAATTTTTGGTTAATTTCATTGTTGTGGAATGTTTATTTGTGAATAAAGATTTTATGGTGATGGATGCATAAGGAGTTCTCTAAATAATTTAGGTGATTTGGTAGTTTAATATTTTATTGTTTAAGTTGTGTGGATGTCTTTATAAGTTATTTATGTTGAACTATTAGCTTTTGTTAGCTTATAAGTTGTGGATATTGAACTGTTAACTTCTGTTCAAGGAATGGATTAATATTATTTGAGTTATTTATCAAAGATTTTGTGAATGGCAATGCAATAGGAATTTATGAGTTGAATGATAAGTGTTCTTTAAAAATGATGCAGAAACACATATCAAATTCAATACCATGGAATACAATATAAAATATAAAATATCACAATTTCATGGAATACAATATAAAATATCATCAACTAAAGTTTGGAATATGATTCATGAAGTGCAATGATTCACAATTTCAATTTTCATTCAATACAATATAAAATATCATCAACTATAGTTTAGAACAATGGGAACTGATTCATGAATCTTGTAGTGCAGTATAAATACCTAAAAGCTGCTAATTCTCTTCCATTTCCCAAATGGAGGAAGGGTCCTGAAACTGATGTTCAACATTAGATAGAGTAAAAGAGTCATCTTGAAGCTCTTGATTCTGAGTCTGCTCTTCACCTTCTTCGGCCTGTGTCTCAAATTCAACATTCACTATGTCATTTTCGTCAATGTCATTTGTCCCAGTCTCACTACCCATGGTAGTGCCACCAGTATCAGCCTTGGGAATTGGAGTGTTGCACAGACCGGTCCCTCTTCTTTCACATGTGGACCTCCAAATTGTGAGTGCCCTATCAAAAGGAAATTTTTTGATATTTTACGCAATTCCTTTCATCCTCAAGCAATTTTCCAAATTCTTGTCTAGTTTGTTTCTTAACTTTGATTTCAAAAACCCTAATGTACTGAAAACTCTCACATCCTCCATCGACCCCAATATCATTGTTTAACATAAATCAACAAGTTTGAAATATTTTGATATCTTATCACACAATATTTCACTGTGACCTAAGTTTGTTCAAACCCTTTTTATTGATCCTAGTTCAAAGGCCTTGTCCTTTCCCATGGATTTATATTGTCCTTAATAGCTACTACAAAATCCCTACATTGCTTTCTTAGCTTATCTTCATTTAAAATTCCTTCTATTTTTTGCTCATTGATTGTTACAATTTTCAAAAATTGTTCGATCAAAATTTTTACTTGAGCATGAAAAAATCCTGGGTTATCTCAATTTTCCCAAAATTGAGGATACACAATACTCATGGCTTCAAGTATTTCATCTTGAGGGAATCTTTCACGAATCTCTGAGGAAAGATATTTTGCAATTTCCTTCAAATTATCACCAACAAATTTAACAATGTCTTTAAAATCTTCCTCATTAACAGGTACTTCTCTGCTAGAGCGCCTGGTAGTCTTACATTGGTACATTTGTATCTCATATCCATGTACACAGATACATAAGTGTCTACTTCCATTAAACTATAAATAATTATCAGGATCATTCAAATCAATAATTTTTTGCCATAGGTTATAATCTACGCCATCTTGTGTTAGATCTAGATATAGATGATCGAGGGCCAAGCATGTATGTTTATGTAGATTGGAATATTCATTAATATACATAGCTCTATCTTAGTCTTTCTTCACAAGATTGTTCATTTCATCCAGCATGGGGAGAAGACTAGCTAAAGTCAAGAGTGTCTCTATATCGCTTAACCTATGTAAGAGGTCAGGAGCTTTGTCTACCATGCTACAATTTTCGTACATCACTCCAATTAAGGATTGATATTCTAAAAGAAATCACTATGTTGGTCCATGCAGGGAGATCCATTTGGTATCGACATCCTTGAGAAGCTTGTTTCTTGGTGTTATTCCTTCAGCAAAATTTTGAAATTCTATGAAACATTTGGGACTTCAGTAGAAGTATGCATGGATCTTGCGAACTAGATTTTCAACTTTTGATATTGTAGGAAACTTGCTTACAATTTTGAATGCCAAATTTATTTTGTGGTCCATGTAGTGAATGCCAAGCATGTATGGTGCACATGTAGTTTGTAACTTTGTACAAACATCGGTCCTTTGACCTTGCATCACTGCAGCTCCATCAGCTCCTACACACACCAACTTTTTACAAATTTCAACTCATTCATACTTGCAATTTCATTCAAATATTTCTTGACTAGTTCAAATATATTATGCGATGTTGAACTGTCCTTCATTTTATGAACACAGAGAAGATGAGCTTGGAGAACATGTTGTTGTATAGTATACAAATGCATACAGACCCAAGAAGTATTGTCTACCACAGTAACTTCATCTAAAGATAATGCAATGGAGTTTGACTCTTTTACTATCTCCTTTAAATCTTCCTTTTCCACTGAAGCAAGACACTTTTCCCATTCCCATCTAGTGTTTATTGACCAATGTGTGTAGGGATAGTGAGGAACATTCAAAAAAGATAATAAACCAAAATATTCTGGGTAGTCTATCATAGGACATCCTCTAGACAAAATATGAAAAACAACACTCATCTAAACAGTTTTTGACATATTTGCTCCTTCCATTGCTTTTCCAAATTGAGCCTCAAGTGTACCTTTACATGCAACAAGCTTTGACATGCTTTGGTGATGCTCTTCATAATCCACGGAATACCTAACATGAAGACATTCTTCCTTTGATTTCCATCGTAAGACAGATTGTTCCTTTTCGTCTATGATTTGTTTTTCATAAACTTTACTGATATGATTTTCTATAGTGTCAATCTTTAGCTGCAACGTCTTGGGTTTTCCCAATTTCCAAGTACAAATCATACATTTGGCATGTGTTTCTTTTTCAATATCGTCTGATTCCCCCACTGCTACAATGAATGGGTACTTTGACAACCAACCAAGTTTAAAATTCCTTGTCATTTCCCACTCACGCCCCCTTTTTGGTGTGTTTTTCCTTTTCTTGCTACCAACATCATCCTCATCCAATTCAATTATCTCATTCTGGCTAACCAGGGTATCCCTTGGAGCATCTTCTACGGTATTTCCATCCCCATTTGAATTTGATACATTTTGATTTAAATCAATGACAATCTCAACTTGACCTTCCACTGGCGCCAAGGTATTGTGAATGCTACCAATATTTGGTGAAAGAGTTGATGATGTAGCTCTATCTTGACTTGATTGATCAGAAGCTTTGGAAATTCCAAAGTAAGAATTTATGGTACGTCTAAGTTTTGGTCATTTTGATGGCCTCTCAGTCTCTTGATCTTCACCACACTAAGGGGCGGAAGGAGTATTTTCAACACCCTGAGGAGCGGCAGAAGTATTTTCACCACCCTGACTCTGAGGAGCGACAGGAGTAGTTTCACCACCCTGAGGAGTGGCAAGAGTAGTTTCACCACCCTGAGGAGTGGCAGGAGTATTTTCAACACCCTGAGGAGTGGCAGGAGTAGTTTCACCACCCTGAGGAGTGGTAGGAGTATTTTCAACACCCTGAAGAGCAGAAGGAGTAGTTTCACCACCTTGAGGAGCGGCAGGAGCCTTACTGTTGCTGCTCGATTCGCTCGACATATTAATCTCTGATTCGATCAACATGTTCATCTCTCACTTCAAATAAAAAACTGGAAAAAAATATCTTCTTGTTTAAGAAGGATAGAGAATAATAATATAGATCCCATTCCCTACTCAATATCATCTTTAAGACTAAAGCAAGAATGGAAAAGAGATAAAGAAAACTTATTAGTATAACTAATAACACTATGAAGAAATGATCAGTGATCACTCACCTTTAAGTCTACATTTTCGGCTTTCACTGACTTTCGAATCGAGAAGTAGAACCTTAGAACTGAACAAAATGTGTAAGAATAAATGACACTTTCGATTGTATTTATATCAATCCATAATTCCATATTTGGCGAATTCTGTGGGATTTTTCAATGGTATATTAAAAATTTGGTGAATACGTTGTAATATTCAAGGCGAAATGTGTCCTCAAATTTAATTATTTTTTAATGTTATTGGTGAAATAGGTCCTCATAAGCAACTATTTATAAATTTTAATTGGCGAAATGAGTCTTCACAAGCAACTATTTGCAAATTTTAATTGGTGAAATGGGTCCTGATACAATGTTATTTTAATAGTATTGGTGAATATGTAGGTGTTTTTTATTAAATGCTTCTGGGATTTAGGGGAAAATATTAGTCGGTCCATTTGAAACGCATAGTTTGACAATGGCGAATTTGTTTCTTAAATATGCCTCATAAAAAAATTATTGGTGAATCGACATGCATTGGACCTATGTTTCGTAAATTTCGGGCGATTTGGATACCCTATGGGTGAGAGAAATTCGCCAATTTTGAGTTGACCGATTCCTAGAATTCGCTAATTAGCAAAGATTCGCCACTAAAGTTTTCCCTAATTATCAGGGACAATAGGCCTTACCACAAGATTTACATGTTATTCTTGGGCTTCCATGAGATCTTAAAGTATGTAAATTTTTCTTTGAGTACTACAAGTCTATTAGAATGTTTATTTTACTCTTTAGGAATAGTTTGGATTCCAAATGCATGAAAGTCCTCAATCAATTCACATAGCCTATGTTTATAGGACTTGAGAGGATTATTCTTTGTTATAATTTGAGCTCTAATTTGATTCACAACTAGGTCACCATCTCCAAATACCTATAGAAATTTGAATCCTCTATTTTGTGCTAGCTGAAGACCTTGAATTAAGACCTCATACTTAGCTATGTTGTTAGTAAAAGCAAATTAAAATCTAAAAGAAATATATTACTTTTCACTTTTTGGAGAAACCAACATTACACCTACACTAGTGCCATTTTTTCTCCTTGAACCATCAAGGTACATCTTCCACCCCTTAGCACCTTCTTGAGCTTTCATAAGATTAGGAACGAAATAATTATATTCATGGATGCAATAAGTGAATATCCTTGTTTCTTCCACATAATTATATAGATCAAACTAGAAATTATTTCCCAAATCATCAAGAAAAATATCTAGAACTCGTTCTAAATATTTGGTAGCCTTATTAACAATATTATTTTCTTCTAATTCGTGTATGGTGCAATTAACATTAATGTAGTTAGGAATATATGGCTCAATGCACATGGCTTTTGAGATAGTTTTATCCTTTATGGTTAATTTTTTACCATATCTAGTCCTAAATAGCATGTGAGACCAAACTAAAGATAAATATCCCCCTATTTTCATAGTGAAATCTCTAGAAAGGTATATAGAAAACTGAGGAAGGTCAACAATTGAGATTTCTTGAGGTATAGAGAGTTACTTGGGCATGCATGAAGAATAATATTTAGATAAATGATAACCCATATTATCTTATAGTAGTCCCATATAATTAGACAACTCTCTTTTCAACTAGGGTATAATTTAGGCCTAACAAATAAGCAACCTTCTTAGGCATTACAAAATTAGTAGCTCTTAAATCAATCATACAATTGTGTACAAGATGATTACAATAATTAAGGAGAGATAGAAAGGAGATTAATTATTGATTTTTATTTAATTTTCTTCCTCCTTTGGTTGACATAGACTAATAGGGACAACTATTGTACCCTTTAATGGGTTATTTTCTTGACAAAAAATTCTTTTTAAATAATCTTGCAACAAGTCTCTTTGTGTTGGAACTGATAACTTGCCTCACACATAGTCACATTAAGGTTAGTATTATTCTTTAAATCAACAATATTAAAAGGGAAATTACCAACCTTTAAATTATTTTTTATGACAACATCCTCTTCATTTGATTTGTGGTTGATTTTTGAACTAATTTTCCTTCTTAACACCCTGATTTTCTTGTATCTCAAAAGTATTTATAACTATAATTTCCTTTATAGCCGCTTGGGGTTATTGAGAGGTAGATGCTTGATTGACCATAGAATGTAATTCTCCCTCCATTTCTCTTTTCTTAGATCTTATGTTATATGCCACTACATGGACATCATTACTTAATGCTTTAGCCTGATTGATGTCATAAAAATAATTTTCATTCCAATCCACTAGAGTAAATTAATCTTTCATATTTTCTTATCTTAGTACACCTTTACCTAATTCAAATTATTTCGTCGGATGGGTTGATGCACTTTGAACCATTAGAGCTCTATTTTGGATGGATTTTTGTTATGGGGTTGATTACAAGGGTAACAACACTCGTCATCCTAAACTAAATTATTTTGCACTAGAAAACTAGCTTTTTAAGAGATTGTAACAAGTAGTTTTAAGGTCTTCAAAGGCCTAGCATAGCCCATTTTACCTTGTCCATGAATATTTCCTTCATAAGGTTGCCTATTGGGATAATATGCTTGATTAAAAGGTTAATGAGGTCTATTATGTCAAGATTTTTCCTTCTTAAATCTACTAATTCATTCCCAAATATTTGAAACAAGACTTTTACTTCATAAAAATAATTCAAAGGATTAATATAAGGTTTTTGTTTATTGTTTTCCATAGAGAGAGGTTCCAAACTTGGTTGAATGAGTGGAAACTCAAGAAATAGAGGTATTAGAGATCTTGAGGCTATCATTCTAGCTTAGATTAGGAATTTAGCTCTTCTAGATATATCATAAGCATTGGGAAAGGTTATTCCACCCATTGACTATATCATGACAACCAAATTACTATTTAAATCCCTCAAGTAGTATAAGAATGCATTGTTTAAAGAAGAATTGACCAAGGGTGGAATTCTATTCCATATTTTTTGAAACCTAAAGTTGAAATTTCCCATGAATTCATGAGGCAACCTATTTATAGTAGTTCTCTATTCCAAAAAGGATAGATGGCCACTCTTATCTTTAAACTATTAACAAATATTTTCACCTAATTCATCCCAATTATGTATTTAAATTGTCAGTAACACTCTATACCATTGTAATTTCTTACCTTTTAGGGAAGTGGAAAGGAGATTAAACAACAACATTATACTCTATAATATTATGGACTAAGCATATATTGGAAATGTTTTGGGTGTATTCTATAGGATTAGTAGCATTCTCATAATTGAAATAAGGTGTAATTTTTAAGGCTACTACTAGAATGTCATCATAGTTAGCAAGGGAAAGAGGACTTTCTCTATTAAAAGTGATAAAAACTTGATTCCTTAGAATAGTCATGGAAGAGATATGAAATGGTTTTTACTTAGATAGGAGAACCTACTAGGAGTAGATATAGATTGTTCTCATGTATGTGTTTTAAATATGGTGAGGGATTCCTACTATATTTTCTCCTTTTTGATGAACAAAAAGGCAATTAGAACAAATTAGAACACTTACCTTTATAAGATGATCTTGTTTGTATATTTGGCATGAATAATTATCTTGATCTTAGAACCAAGAGACTTTGGATTCATTATGTGTTGTTAGAAGAACAGAGAAGATCGGTCTATATGTTGTCATTGATGTCACCATGTTGTTTATGGTATCAGATTGGTCTGGTACCCTGAACCAGTGTGCAAACAAGTTTACTTCCTCTGATAGTAGATCTAGTATTTTGGTCCACATATTACCTCTGGTAATCATTGGTGTTTAAGATTTTGAGAAGTGGCTTATGATCACTTGAAGCACATATGTATGTATTTTCGTATGGTCATATGATTGGTTGGTGTATTGGCATTGGCTTTGGCGATTTCATTTTGTTATAAGGTTAATCATGGTTGACCTAATAATCAGTTAATAGTTTAATGTGTACTGCAAATATATGTGCGACCTATCTTTGGTCCATGCCAACATATTGTAGTGTATTATACACTTGGATTACTTTAGGAGAAGCTTTGTATGAAGCCAACAATTACCTTTTTGAATTGCATCCAATTAAGCCGACCTAATTGATGCTTGTGGATAAATCAAGTATATATATGTTGAATAGTTTTTGAAGATTGTGTGTAATCGATGAAGCATAAGTGAATGAGAAAGTGAAGAAGAGTGAAAATGATGAAGCGTGTGAATTCAGTCTATTGAGCATCACCAAAACTGCATCAGTACTTGTTAGGTGCACTCTTTTCAGTTCTTTTTTGTTGTGAAACCCAATTTTGTTTTGTAAATATTTTTGTAGGTAGTGAGCCTCCTTGTAAGCAGTGAGCTTTTGTATCTAGACAGTGATTCCTTTTAGGGTAGTGAGCCCAGGGTAGTGATCCCTTGGCAATGAGCCTTATACATTCGATTTTGGAACTACTTTATATTGTGAGTTAATCCTCACTGTGATTTTTCCCTCATTGGGTTTTCCACATAAAATCCGGTGTTCATTGTGTTGATTTTACTTTTTGTTGTTTGCATTTCATGTTCATACCTAATAACAGAATAGTGTGGTTGTGAAGCTAATAAATATTTAAAGTTTTTAATTTGAATTTGGTGACAACTAATTCACCCCCCCTCTCAATTGTCCTGTGCCTTTTAACAATTGGTATCAGAGCTTTGGTTCCTTGGTTTAGAGCTTAATTTCTTAAGGTAGATCCTAAAGGTTGATCAAATGGATGATAAAGAAGAATTACAGACTGCACTTGAGGATCTTGACAAAGTTGAAAATGAAAATAGAGATCTGAAAGAAAATATTGATGATGCAAATGAATGTGTCTGGAAGTTGAAAGAATGATTAAAGAAATTAAAGGAAAGACACAAAGAAGTGAGTGAGCAACTGAAACAAGAGATAATTGGACTAAAAGTGCTTCTAGAAGAAAAGAAGAGAATTGAAGAATTTCTGAATACAATGGTACATAATAAGTTTGATGAATGCTATAAGCTTGAATAGGAGGTAGTAAACTTGATAGTAGAATAGGAGAAGGAAAAACTTCGTGAGAATAATTTCAAATCTAGTTCCGATAAGCTTGGAGAACTACTTGCAGGACAAAAACCAAGTAAAGACAAAGGTGGCTTGGGAAATGATGCAGGTGAAAGTTCTAAGGACAATCACATGACTCAGGACAAAGGGAAATAGAAAAGAAATTTTGCAAGGAGACTGCATGTGAGACAACCTAATGCACAAAGGTATCCCTCTTTCAATGGTATTTGTTTTTCCTGTAATAAATATGGTCACAAGGCAACAAAATGTAGGAGTAGGATGAATCAATTTTCTGGTCCCTTCACCGAACAATGTTTTGGATGTAAGAAATTTGGACATAAAGCTACTGAATGCAGATCTCAAGTGAGAATTATCAGCCGGGTGATGATGAACAAGTTTAATGGAGGTAGAATGAATCAATCCTTCAATGGCTACTGCTATACCTGTAAAAAATTTGGACATAACTAAAATCAATGTAGATCGAGAAGTAATGGAGGTCAGACTAATCGGAAAAGTGTTGTCTACTATAATTGTAACAAACATGGACATATCTCAAAGGTTTTCATAAGTAATAAGGGAAAGCAGTCTACTCCAATAGAGAAAAATGAACCAGTAAAGAAGATCGACAAAGAAGAGATGAATAAGATACAGAAGAAGAAAGAAGAAGAAGAACTTGAAACTACTAATGCATCTCTTCCCTCATCTGATATGGACAATTCCTCTACGAATTAAACCTAGTATGGTCTTAGGGGGAGCATTATCAAAAAAATTATAAAAACCCCTAGATGAATGGCATGTCAGAGGTTGGTATGAGGATGGAATGTGAAGAATGAATAATCAGAGATTTTGGAAAAGGAACCAGAAGAAAACATATTGACATACTAATTTACGGACTGAATTAGGGTTTTCTATGTTGAGAAGAATGTTTTTAGTAGCTTTTTGATATTTTCCGCATTTAATATGAATTAGGGAAAATTGATTGTGTATAAGGTAAGATTTGTAAGCCTCTTTGATTAGTTGAGCACTTGAAGAGTTTGAAAAGGCATCTTGGAGCAATCTTGAAGTAATTTGAAGCATTTTTGAAATAATTTGAAGAAATTGTTACGGATACTCAGGAATTATTATTCAGTCTGCAAAGGAAAAGAAGTCTTGACTGAACATTAACGAATTCAAGAAAGTTAAGCACAATAATGGATAGAGGATCGAGTGGCAACATTCCACTAAAGCTAAAAGGAGTTGAATTGGAAGAATTTGATCATAGAAAGATGAAGGAAATGGAACTAGGGTTGAAGGAAAATGAATTACAAAGCATAAAAACCCTAGGTATGGATTTATGGGGAAAATTCCCATTGTTTTTTGATAAAGAGTTCATTTTTTTCTTGTTGAGTTGATTCAAGAATGACAACATTGTGTTGAACAAACCCTACCTAATTACAAAGGAAGTGATCAAAGTGATTATTAGCTTATGCAGTATTGGGGATCTTCTTGGAAAGAAAACCATGAAATACAAAGATGTGGAGGAACTTACTGGCATTAACAAAGATCCTTGAGCTCTATTGATAAACACACTTGTGGATTCAACTGTAAGGTACATTGTTTACAATGTTTCTTATAAAATCTATTTCAAAAATTGTGAAGGCTCCACTTCGGCTATTTTTTTATATCTTACACATATGATGATTAAGGAAAATAGGTAGTTTGATTTGTGTAGCCTATTACTTGAAAATATATCTGAAAATGCCCGAATGTCGGTGGTTGAGGGTTATCCCTTTTGGTTTGGATCTTTTCTTGTGTGCTTGGCTTTTTACTTTTTGAACTCTCTACCAGGAAGAAAAAATGTTGTGTGGGAATCTGATATTCCTATTGGGAAAGAAGTCTATAGATACCTGGGATCATTGGTGGATAATGTAAGTGTTTGTAAATCATATTTCACATCCTTAAGAACAAATATATGCTCCAATATGTTAGCACCGAGTCAGTTTGAAGTGGGTTCATCCTCCAGTAAGAGAGAATTGGAAGTTGTCATTAGTGATTACCCTCTGGAATCAAAGAAAATAAAAGCTATAACTAAAGACATCATTGCCATTTTAGAAGAGAAAGAAAAAGAAACTCTTCCTAGATTTGAATCCTCTAATCTAGATGACATCCGGTCTATGTTGGTTAAAGGAAAGATGAATAAAATTGGTGTTATGGAATGCAACCTCTCCAGTTGACAGACTCAAGATTGATGACGCTCTAATAGAGTATCTACTTCGAAAAGGTATTGATGTATCAATTGTTTTTGACTCCTTACCAAAAAATTTAGTTGAGGTTGTTGAAGAAAGAATGTTGCTTGAAGGTCCGGAAGGACACAAGTTGGAAGCCTTGGTTAAAAAGAGATGTACTAAAGCTAAGCAAATATTATCTGAACTTATCATGGAAACGAAGAAATGTATCAAAGAAATATCAAATATCTACAAATACTATCTATGGTGGCCTACTGTGGTAGAAAATTTCAGTAGTAGGATTGAAACAATTGAATCTAAGGTAAACAACATCGAAAAGAACTTTGATATCTTTGAAGACAAAGAAGCGAAACAAAGGCTAAGATTTGGTGAATTGCAAGCTAAGTTGATTATTATACAGAAACAAAGAGATGATGTGGTGAAAAATTTCTGGCTCCTTAAGGAGATTGTTGAGGTTCGGTTAGACCATCTTTCTAGAATACTTACTGATGTAGAATATTGTGAAAGACAGTGCTCATCTATAGATTGGTCATCTTCTTTTACACTGTTGGCCCTATTAGAAAGCATGTGCATGAGAATGGATTCAACTATATTTAATTGGAAGAAGTTATATCCAGTTATCAAAGAAAGATACAAGAAGTTGTTTTAGGTGAAGAGTGTCATTTTTACTTGAATTTTGAATGTTCAATTTCTTTTGTTTTGTTTGTTTTGAAAAAAGAAAAGAAAGAGAAAAATGGAAACTGAACAAGATGAAGAAAAATTGAATTATTTTTGAAACTTTGAATGTTTGAAATTTTTTTGGATGGCTGGAAGTTTTTGGAAGAATTGGAATCTTTTTGCAATTTTGAATGTCACCATATTTACATCTTTTTGATCACCCTTTTCCATTGATGTCAAAGGGGGAGACATTTGGAAAGTTGACAGAGATTGGAGGATATTTTTTGAATATTTTTTTGCACATGTTGCCATCAATGACAAATGGGGAGATTGTTGGAAGAATGAAGAAGATTAGTTTGTATGTTGTCATTGATGTCACCATGTTGTTTATGGTATCAGATTGGTTTGGTACCCTGAACTAGTGTGCAAACAGGTTTACTTCCTCCAGTGGTAGATCTGGTATTTTGGTCCACATATTCCCTCTGGTAATCATTGGTGTTTAAGATTTTGAGAAGTGGCTTATGATCACTTGAAGCACATATTTATGTATTTTCATATGATCATATGATTGGTTGATGTATTGGCATCGACTTTGGTGATTGCATTTCATTATTAGGTTAATCATGGCCGACCTAATAATCAGTTAATAGTTTAACATGTACTGTGGATATATGTGCAACCTATCTTTGGTCCATTCTGACATATTGTAGTGTACTATACACTTGGATTACTTTTGGAGAAGATTTTTATGAAGTTGATAGTTACCTTTTTGATTTGCATCCAATTAGGGCGACCTAATTGATGCTTGCAAATAGATCGAGTATATATATGTTGAACAATTTTTGAAGATTGTGTGTAATTGATGAAGCAGTAATGAATGCGAAAGTGAAGAAGAGCGAAAATGATGAAGTGTGTTAAGTTAGTCTATTGAGCATCATCAGAACTGTATCAACACTTGTTAGGTGCACTCTTTTTAGTTCATTTTGGCTATGAAGCCCAGTTTTGTTCTATAAATCTTTTTGTAGGTAGTGACCCTCCTTGTAAGTAGTGAGCTTTTGTATCTAGACAATGAGTCCTTTTAGGGTAGTGAGCACTTGGAAGTGAGCCTTATACATTTAGTTTTGGAACTACTTTATATTGTGAGTTAATCCTCACCATGGTTTTTCCCTCATTGGGTTTTCCACATAAAATCTGGTGTTCATTGTGTTGATTTTACTTTCTAAGGTTTGCATTTCATGTTCATACCTAATAAAAAAACAATGTGGTTGTGAAGCTAATAAGTATTTAAAGTTTTGAATTTGAATTTGGTGACAACTGATTCACCCCCCCTCTTAGTTGTCCTACGCCTTTTAACAGGTGCATGTAGAATGTGTCTAATAACTAAAATTTTTTGAGAACACCAATTTTCTCAACGAATGATTTAAGTCCCGTTACACCTATCCTAATGAGAATGCCAAAAAAATGTTCAACCTAAATTCTACCCTTTTTGAACCTATTTCAACATTTAGAGACACAATGGGAATGATCTCTCAACTGTGGAACCTTTCTAAACTTGAGATCAAACCTCTAGAAAAGGTTGGTTCCTTTCTAAGACTAAGTGCAGGTATTGATCCAACTCAACATAGATTAAAATTATACCTAGTCCTACTCTAATAATTCAAAAGGAAAGAGAGAAGAAAAATAATAGAAATATAAATATGATGATACACCAAGACTTAATTGATTTCTTTCCTTTCTCATAATAACACATGAAACCATTGAAAGGTTGCAAAATCACACAAATATCTACTTTTGACTAGCTCCTAAGAACATGTATGAAGGTGAGGGTTTTGATAATAACCAAGAGGTAAATAGATAACCACAATAGATAGAAATATAATCCTAAAGAATGGAATCCATAGATAATTTATACAAACAAGACAAACATCTTACATCTCCTTAAAAGAGGAAAAATACTCCTTCATGAAGGTAAGAACACTTAAATGATGTGGTAAGGGAAGCATAAGATTTAAAAAACCTTGTTACTAAGTCAAAGAATACATATGATGATTAAAATGATGAGAAGAATTGTGGCAACAAAAAAAATATTGATTGCAAGGCTTGGGCAAGTTTACAACTTTAGAAAGAGAAACAAAAATATCACAAAGAAATGTTCTTTTAAGTTTCTCTTTCTTCTTGTTGTATCAGAACCATTACAAATTAAAAAACCTACAAATGTATAGATCTCTAGCCTTGGAAAGAAGGATGATCCAAATAGACATGGTAGAAGAGCGTTATAGAGGTCACTTAGGTCATCACCATCACTGCAATTAATGTTTGTAAGTGATAACATCACCATTAGGATCTATAGGGTGGATTTAATACGAAAAAAATATGAATAATTTTGATCTCTATCACTTTGTGTGATGATTTTAGAGGTGTTTGAGTGTGCATATCCAAAATAAATCTATAAATATATAATAAATCATTATAACATAGTACAAATGCATCAAGTTTTGAAAACCTAGTAGTCGCATTAGCATAAGCATGTTTTTATTCCTCTTTCTCCTCTTTAAATCCTTGTGTGCAATACAAAATTCCATCATAGTAGCATATGTCTCAAGCCAAGATCATCCAAATTTATTACAAATTATGTCATAGGACAAGATGTAAATACTTAGGCCAATTACCTCAATTGTTGAAACAAATTATGGTATATGCTAAGCACCACTTTTCTTCTTTCAATATGTTTCATTTGCATGAAGAACTATTTTTGGGTGCCATAAAATCTTATCTAATGGTTTTTGGGAATTGTAGATGTATTAATGGTGTGTGTTTCTAGGTCATCCAGTCGAGGTATGTGGGAGCTTCAAACTTTGAACATGGTAGAGTTTCAATATTTGACATACTATGAAAATAAAGTCCAACAAACATGTTAGGAAGACCAAGCCCAAAATATTGAAAAGGAAAGGACTTAGGATGTCAAGATTGAGGAATCAAGATTGATAGGAAAGTAATGCCAAGGGAGATGTGAGATGGGAAGGTTGAAAATAGAACCCTAAGAAAAGGTTGTCAAGATGTCAATATCAAAGTTTCAAATGGGGTTTAATATTGTACCAAGTTAAGGAATGGTTGAAATTCCAGCTCTAAAATGTTAATTAGAATAATCAACAAAGTTTTGGAATTTTATGGATAATAGAAATGAGGTACCCAATTAAGGAATGGTTGAAAGTCCAAATCTAAAAGGAAATAATTTTTTGGAGTGCAATGGATCAAAGTTCAATGGATAGAGATATAGAAAAATGGGTACCAAGGGATAGGATGGATGAGAAAGCCCAAAATTCCAACCCTGGTACAAGGGACTTAGACTCTTTAGTGTATTTCTTGAGGTTTGATGATTCAGAAGAAATCATGTCATGTGCCAAAGGAATGGTACCAAAGAATGGAAAAATCTAAAACTTTAAAACTTGTAAAGGGGATTAGAGGGGAAATATAGACTTTTGGGAGACATGCCAATGATGACAAGTACTATAGGGACATTGAGATGAAAAAATTCAAAACTTTGAAACACTTAGAATAAATTTGATAAATAATTAAATGGGTTGTTGAGATCAATAAGGAAATTACGAAGGTATGGAAACCTTGAAAATATGAAAATTTAACACCTAACACCAATGAAAATATCATAAACAACCCAAACTTATAAATTTTATGAACTTTTCCATCTTTTGACACTTAGGGGACCCATTTATTATATCTCATATCAATTATAAACAATGGGTTAAATGCACAACATGGAAGTCACAGACTCATGAGGCTTTTAGATAGACATCTAGATGATAGTAAAGAAGGGCTAATGAGTAATAAAATAGAAAGAATAATATAAGAGGTATTTAGGCTGGTTATATGTGATGAAAATATTGATATTTTTTACATGAAATAGTATTGTTATTACATAATGTATAATTTATTAAAAAAGGGTGGTCAGAGAATTAATTTTATCAGTTGATTCTACTTCTAAAATTGATCTTCTGGAGTAGTTTTTTTAGATGAGTTTGAGGCATTGAGAATGAGGGTTGTAGATGTATTGGAGTGCATGCTAGGTGGGTTTCTTGGAGCATGGGGAGGTCATTCCCTCCCCCAAAAAGGTTTTCATTTTTGTTGGTCCTCTGTACCCTTGTTATTATTTTTATTTATAACTTTCCTTATGCGCCTGTGGTTTTGCATCTTGTCATCTATTATTGGCTTTCATTTCACATATGTGTGGTGTTACTTTGGCCCTTTTCTCTAGCTCAGAGTGTAGTTTATTTTTAACTCCATTTATGGAGGTGGGTATGAAACCCCTCGACCCCCCTGTAAATTTGTGTGGTATCGATGATACCCATAGTGTTCCTGCAAAATCATTCAAAGAAGTTGTTGATCAAGGGTTTATTGCTTTGGAAGGTGTTAGGTTTGTAGTGGAAGATATTTACAGTGAAATGAAAGAACTAGGTTAAAAGATTCTACCACATTCTTGGTAGCTGTAGATATTAACAAGCTACATGTGAGGAAATTTATTTATTCTTGGTTTTTTAATGTTTGGACTAACAAATTTGGTGTTCAAATAACATACTATAGAATACTATAAAAGTGTTTATTCATTATTTTCTTGAAAAATAATTCTATGCAGGAAAAATCCTTGGCTAAGCCCTACTAGAATATTGGGGGTTGTGCCTTTTGTACCGTTGTGTGGTCCTCATTGACCATTGTTGAGGAGGTCATTACCTTATCAAGCCCCTAGTGGGTAATTGTAAAAAAACCTACCTTAAAATTTTTGGAGGATTCTCCCATAGGTCTTGGAGCCTATTGGCAAGGTTGTGATGGTGGATGAGAGCAATGTTACTCTGTCAAACTTAGACTCTCAAGCTCTTGTGTCTTTAAACCCTAGAGTCAAGATTCCTAAGTGCCTAATAATTGTTGAGGATAATGGCATTACATCCTACCCACTAGAAATTTTGGGTAGGATCAATGGTTTCTTTCTCTTTAGAAGGGAAGGACATATCAAGAAAAAATGTCCTAGTATCCAGAAAAAGAAAACCTCTAGAGCGGTCAACCCATCAAAAAAAGGAAACCCTAGTGGCAACCGTAATGTAACTAATTTCTGCATCAGAGGTGGTGGAGGAAATGGATAATGTCCATGACCTCCAATAGACTGGCAATGGTGAAGTTCGATATCCTATTTTTGAAAGAACTTATGTTCCCTCCCTAGTGGAAGAGGTGGTTAGGGAGATGGTGATCCCCAATGGGGGCAACATCACTACCAGTCCCTCCTCTGACAAGCCTACAAAGGTTAATCTTAAAAACTATTCCAGTGTCCTCAAACAAGAGGACCTTAACCATGGTGTTAAGGTTTTGATGGTTGCTATAGAGGTGAAGTCACACACCCTCCCCCCAACCGCTATCAACCCAAAAGAATACCGATGATGTCTTGCTTCTTGAATGGTGAATGCTTAGCAGCTTGCCATGAGGAAAATCAAGAAATATATTGAAGAAAATTTCTTTAATGTGGATCCAAGCCCAAAAATCTTGGTTTTTCAACTAAAGAAGAATCCCAACTAGGTTTCTTTTAAAAAATAGCTCGAATCTCGGATAAGGCTGAAGGTTCTTTTTTGAGCAAGTACCCCAAGGATCCCCCACCAATATTGATGGATGCCTCTGGAAGTGCCCTAAATGAGGTCATTGTGTCCTCAGATGCTTTAAAGTTGAAGGGTAGTGTTGATGTTGTAAATAGCAATAACTCTCCCTCGCCAAAGTTGATTGAAAACTCGACCGAGGATTCTTTGGCAGGGGGAGACTATTCAACTCCCCCTAAACATGAGGACCTCCCCACTTTGGTGGTCGAATCCTCAATGTCCTTGAGAAAACTTATAGCTCCAACCTTATTCTAGGCTCTAAAGGTAGCATAGCTCAGTCTTTAGCACAAGCTAGAGGTTTTTCCACCCATCCTCTAAATGGTGCTACTCTCCTTGAGATGACAAACGAGGAAGTTGAAGACTAATCCCATTTGTAAAAAGATGTTAAAACCAAAGAAAAAGGAAATGCTAATCCATACCAAAAGGAGGATATAGAATGTGGTAAAGATGAGAATGTCACTCTAGAGTAGGTAGATCAAAAACCGAAGTTGTGGGTTGTCCCTGGAAGGCCAAGGAAAAACAAAATTTCTATGATAGTGGGAAAGGGTCTATTGAGTGCTAAGAACAAAATAAAGAAAACCAGTGTTGTTAGCCTGTCTCCTATGGCCAAAATGTTGGAGGTGGAGGAGAAACTTCCCAATTGTTTTGAGCAATTTTGGTGTGAACAAGGTGACATCCCTATGATAGGTGAAGATGAACCTTAACTATATCTCTTGGAATGTTAGGGGCCTTGAGTTTCCTAACACAAAATACATGATCATAAGGTTTTTAAACCTTAAGAAAAGAAAATATTGTCTTTCTGTAGGAAACAAAAGCTATTGGATTCACCTTGGAAACCAATATAAAGTTTATATGGAATGGTGCCTCCTTTTCCACTACACATGAGAGAGGTAGGGCAGGTCCTACTATTCTAATTTCTAATCAGTGGTCTCAATTGGTCATCGGTATTGTCAAATCCCCTTGCAAGAGGGTGGTGTGGGTTACTTTGAAGAAGGATGATGTAGAGTTTGGCGTTTGCTCTATGTATGCCCCAAATGACTACAGTGATAGGATATCTTAGTGGAAATGGATAGCCAATCTCCCGGAGATTCCCTAGGTGTTAGGAGGGGACTTCAACATGGTTGAGTAGATGGAAGACAAGTGGGGTTGGATTCACATATCTTGGAAAGGAAATTAAAGGCATTTTTTGCATAGATTGAAACATAAACTCAATTTAATTGATCCCATGGAAAGGGGAAAGAAAGACTACAAAGGAATATGGTATACTTGGTGCAATGCACTGAAAGGGGGTAGTAGGATTTATTGTAGGATTGAAAAAATATATGCAAATAGATATTTCATTAATTTCATTCCTAATGAAAATGGCATTAAGGTGTGTGTCTAACAATACACACTCTTAGATCACCATCCTATAAAGGATAATTTTTCAACCTATTAGGACAGACCAAAGAAATCAGTAAAGAAGTCAACCTTTATTCTTAATACCCTCCTACTTAGAAAGGACAATGATTGTAGAGAAGCTATCTCTTCCATTAGGGAAATCAACAAGTGGATGCTTAAAGAGGCTTCTGCCATTGAAATGTGGATTATGAATGTGGAAAGTCGAAGAATTTTTTTTTAGATAATTGAGAAAAAGAGGGCTCTCAACTTTAGGAGAGAGGAGAATGAGCTCCAAGAGTGCTTGTTTGAGGCATAATCCAACATACAGTCTCCAAGTGATGTTAAGCTATGTGAGGATTTGGTAAATTTCAAAGATAGTTTAAGGAAAATCCAAACCCATAGAGTTAATGGGTTTAAAATTAGAGCTAAACTAAATTGGCTAAGCTCTAGGGACAAAGGTTCCAAGTTTTTCTTCAAGTATTTAAAAGAAAAAAATGATAAGGAACATATAGATCAGATTTGGGATGGGGAGAGGATGCTCACCTCTCAGGAGGAAATACTAAAACAATTCTAGTCTTTCTTCAAGGGGCTCTTCACATAGGAGGGTGAGATTGAAAGTAGTCACATGGTGAGGAACCTTATAGAAAGGATCATCCCTAGGAAGGTCTCAAAGGATGACTCTTCTAAACTTTCAGCAAGCCTAGCCAGAGGTGAGATTCAGAAGGCTATCACCTCCATGAATAATGACAAATCCCTGTGCTGTGATGGACTGCTTGTGGAATTCTACAAGTTCTTTTCAGACTGGGTGTGTGATGACCTACTTTAGGTGTATGAGGAAGCCCTGAATAATGGCTCATTGGGTAGTTCCATAAAAAAAGGTATAATTAGACTCCTTCCAAAATGGGGTGACAAGACTCTAGTAAAAAATTGGAGGCCAATAACTCTATTGAATGTATCTTATAATATTTTGGCTAAGGTTCTAGCCTTGAGGCTAGTCAATATTCTTCCAAGGTTCATTAACAACACCTAAACCGGATTCATTAGAGGAAAGTATATTTTGGAGAACCTTATAACAAGATGGGAAGCTATGAAATGGGCTAAAATTTCAAAGAAATTTTTTGCAATGCAGCTACTTGACTTTGAGAAGGCCTATGATAGGGTGGAATGACATTTTTTTAGAACAATCCTTAAAGATTTTAACTTCCCTAATGTTTTCTGTAATATGGTGGATACCCTCTTGAGGGATGCCTTTTCCCAAGTTGATGTGAATGGGTCACTCTCTAAAAAAGTGAAGCTAGAGAGGTCCATTTGAAAAGGATGTCCCTTGGCACCAACCCTTTTTGTGATAGCCCCAAATTTCCTTTTCTACCTATTAAGAGACCACACATACTCACCAAGAATTAAAGGCATTGAACTTCCAAATCAAAGTGAATTGATCAATGTGCAATTTGCAGATGATACCTCTCTCTTTCTATAATTGGAAAAAGGAAATATGGACACACTAATGAAGAAGCTTGACCTATTTTTTTAAGCCTCTAGGGAAAGGATATCCAATTCTAATTCCATTACTCTTGGGTGGGAAGAATCTCCACTAGATTGGGTTAAGGATTATAACTTTCAGTAGGGTGACCCCAACATGCAAGTGAGGTATCTAGGAATACCTTTTGCTATTAGCTCTAATCTTAAGGAAATGTGGAGCTAGATCAGTACCAAAATTGAAAAGAAGTTAGAAGGATGGAACATGAAGTATCTCTCTCTGGAAGCATGTGTGGTTCTTCTGTAGTTATCAAATTAATTAAATCCAAAAAATAATAAGGGGTTTTCTCTAGTTGGATGGTAAAGGGAAAATGAAAAAGCACTCGATTAAATGGGAATGGTGTTGCTTAGATAAACTACAAGGTGGACTAGGTTTAAAGGATATGAGGCTGTAAGGAATTGCATTAGCCACAAAATGGACTGCGAAAGCTCTAGTTGGAGATGAACCTTGGAAGGTTCTAGTTACAAATAGCATTTAGTCAACGGTTCCCAAATAGGCCAAGGCTTGGAGGTTGTTGCCCTTGAGTGACATTCTCATTAGCAAACACTCTATGACCCCTGTTGGGTCCCTGGTCCTCAAAATCCTATGAAAGGCTTGGGAATTAACCAAGCATAATGCTCAGTACAAGATAAATAACATAACTCTTAATAATAATTCCATGTGCCAAAACTTTAGCTCTATTTGGTGGAACCTGCAACATAATGGTAAACCCCTTGCTCTCTTGTAGGGTTGCTATGCAAAAAACTAGAATAAAAAAGGCATTAAGGTTTTTAGTGATGTTTTAGAGGGTGGAAATGTTAAAAGCTAGAATGTATCGAGGTCTAAATTTGACCTCCCCTTTCCAACATAAGGACCTACTCCACTTTGTTGGAGGCTTGCAAAGAGGCCAAATTTCCTTCAAACACTGAGAAGGAGATGGACTTGGCCAATGATCTTGTGTTGAAGGATGGGAGGGCTCTTGTAGATCTCGAGGCTAAGACAATCTATAAGGATCTAGTATGTAATAGTTATGACTTTGACCATTTGAATCAATGTTGGGGTATCTCTTTAGCTGATAATAAATGGAAAAAGATCCTTTCTATGATTTGGCACAATGTTGTAGAGCCTAAGAAGGAATATTTTAAATAGCTTATTATTCTTCAAAGAATTCCTTTTAAATCTAATATGGATGATATTGATGTTTGCAACATTTGTAGAACACTAGAGTTTGTATTGACATTTTGTTTGACTATTTCTATGCTAGATAAATCTAGAAAATATTCTATTATAACTTGAATATTTGGGATAATGAAGATAGAGTTAATTGGAAAAATATTTTAATGTATGATAACAAAATGAGTAAGGAATGCAATATTTTTTGGAAATATTTATCTATTGAAATCATGTAGCACATTTGGAAAGAAAAAAATGATGATAAATTCAAGGGTTACAGGAGTTTTCTTACTGAGTCATCAAAGAGACTCACTTTTCTCAATGTTGCATTGCAGGTCTCACTCCACATCGAGGTCTCCTTGCCCAAATTGTGAGTCTTTGTAGGGATGGGTTGGTAAGAATCAAAAGAGAAGACGTAAGGTGTGGCCACACTTGTTGCCTCAACAATGAATAAACAAATACCTTCCTAATGGAATTCAATGAATTCCAAAGAGCATTTAATAATAACATGGGTGGCGGAAGGCAAGAGAGTCATAGGGTCCCCTTTCACCATGCTTAGTAGGAGAGTCATGCATTTTCGACAACTAGAGGAGTAATATCTGTGGCTATGCAAGTTGATGAAGGGGTCAATAGGGAGGAGGATGAGATGAACAACAATGCTACCAATTAGTAAAGGATGCCACCCATAGTGTTGCAAAAATTAGTGGTTATGGCTGGTTTTTTGTGTGTAAGACATAGTATATAATATGAACATTTTACAAGAGATCATACTATAGAATCAAGATGCAAATGTTGTATAAAAAACTATTCATTAGCAGTGCCCCAAATTTTCTTTTTGTAGCATGATGAACTGAAGGCTGCTATGGCTAATTGTAAATGCTTATTATCCTATTACTAATACAATAAATTAACTTTATCTATGACCTATAAATCATGGGTATTTATAAGCCTTCCTCATGGTAGGGTTAGATCATACTATATTTGGGCTCTCTATTGAAACCTATCATCTTATTATTTATCTACGATAAAAGATATGCAATTTTTAACACATAGGTGTTGAGAATGATACAATCCTCTACCTTTTATCGTCATTTATAACATTCTTTGGTTCACTTGACCTTGATCCTTCAAAAAAATTATCCTCTATTTCATTATCAGTTGATAATATTTTAATATACTTTAATGTCAACAAATAGACTTATTTAGATTTGAAAACTTTCTACAATCATTAAATTTCATGATAAATTTCCTAAATTTTATCTTATTATTATATTAATATAAAATTTCATATAATATCCATAATATTTCACCTTATATTTTACCTAGATTACATACCCAAAATTTTATTTGTTCACTCTCTATTTTATGTATAGTTTCACTATATGGTTAATATGAATGGTTTTTTCTTTAACCATCTAAGGAATTCCTTTTTTAAGGATAGCAACCATGTGTAAGTAGGTGGGATATGCCACTTTAGGGTTCTTTTTTCTAATATTATTTATCCCTTTAAATGCTCTCAACCTCTTTAGTTTATGTGAGGTAATCCAACATTTTAGTAACACATCTTAATGAAAATACTACTCTCACCTTTTATTACTATCGTTTTACCAACTTCCATTTAGTCCAAGCTAGGTTGAGAATGATGACAAGAAATCTACCTAAATTTAGATTGGACATGAATGTCCATAGAAAGTACAACCGATTTGAGTTTTACTTTGACTTTGTAATAAGCTTACTTCTAAGAGAAGAATATGGTAGAATATATTATATTTAATTTGAAGGTGATTAGAGACAAATTATGCTTTTGGATTTTTTAATTTTGTTCAATTTAGTGTTTCAAACTTTACTAACATAAATAATAATAATATTTGGGTAGTTCCAAACTGCACATCAACTATATTTGTGTAGATTTTTTTATAACACTAAAACTTTAGCTAAAATTAAGATTGGTGTTAAATTGATATAATTATTGAAAAGAGTTAATTTGAATAAATTATTGTTGAAGAAATGTAATATATTATTTAATTTAATTAAAATATTAATAATATTTTTTAAAAATTTAAATGTTAGTTATAAAATAAAGTTATATTATAATTATGTCGAGAGAGATTTTATAATGTTAATAAAGTAAAGAGTTTTTTTGTCGTGATTATGTACATAAAAATCAAAATATAATTGACATATTTTAAATTATATATATAATTAGCATAATTAAATCTAAAAATAAAACATATAAATATAAAATGAATATAAAGCAAAATAAATATATATATTTATTTTACTTTATCAATAATTTTATATACTATAATCCATATTTGATTTAGAAAAAAATGTTCATTCTTGAAAGAAACATATATCAAATATTCAAATAATTATGGGAGACTAGAATGTTGTATAAGATTCTCCAAGCGATAGCAAGGAACAATTGAAAATCAAGATATCCTTCAAAGGTGAGATTGTAAGAAGGCTCAAGAATAGGCTAACAAAGTGCACAATGCTTGAGAAGTTTATTAGTGTTTGTCCATCCAAAAAAGGTATTTTATATTGGGTGGTAGAAAATTGGATGCCAAATCTAGCAATAAAATTCCTTCCCAAAGGTATTTTCATGACCGTCATTATGAGAAAAGAGGAAATAGATATGATAATCAACCAAGGTCTATGGAAGATGGGGATACACATTTATTCCTTTGGAAGTAGTGTCTTAATTGTTGAAAACGAGGTGTAACTAAGCTGCAATATTAATTTATGCATGTGTATTCAAATCTGAAAATAAGATTACCAAATCTGAATATATGTATATGATTGCACATTCATCATAATAGAAAAATTAGTAAACAAATATGACACCATATTTTTGTGGAGAAACCCTTTTAGGAAAAAACTCCACACAAGAAAAGAATGAAAGTATATTATTTATCTTCACAAGAGAGATACACCACAATATACTTCCTTGTTGATCTCCTATAACCCATATCCTTCCATACACCTAAAAATAACACAAGATACAACTACCATCTCAAGACTCTAATTTAAATAACTTGTGGGAAGCAAAACCACAATGGTAAACTGAAACAAGAGGTGTCAAAACCTCTTGCAAAAACACATTCCCCTTCATTGGAAAACTAAGGGTCGTGATAATAAATTAATTAATACACACAAGGCTTCAACATGGGTGCCTAACCCATAGCCTCTTCAACTTCTGGCATTTAGGATGCTCTAGTGATTGTTTAACTTCCAAATGGAGAACCAACAGACACCTATTTCCCTCCAAACTTGGGAAGCCACTCAAGACTCTTCACATTCCCAAAGTGAACACCTAGGAGGGATAATTTTTTCCTCTAGTGATGTGTAGCCTCCACCAACATTAAATTTCCTCTCAAAATATAATTACAATATTGTCAAAATTAAATACATTTCTCTCATGTCCCCTAGGACACTTTCCAAGAAATATGGAGACATAAAAATGGCATAGGTTAGCAAGGTAAATTTCACCTAACCTAACACTAACTTTGACCAACTAGCTTATACTTTGACTAAATATTCCACATGGTTAAGGATATACAATATACCATTAGAGTATTGGTCAATTGAAGGGTTAACAAAAACTGATAACAACTTGGGAATCTTGGAGTCTATAATGAGGAGATATTAAAAATCATTTGCATCATATCAATCCACAAAATTCCCCAAGATTGTCATTTGCAAAAAATATGGCAATTTGACTCAAGTGATTGAAATAGAAGACCAAAAGTTCTTTTGTATGGGGTATGGGCATTGAAATCATTCTTTGAGAAATTACCTAATGCACAAAATCCCAAATAGAAATGGAGATGGCTCATCAAATAAAATCTCAACATCCATGACTCTGAAGCACCTTAGCTTGAAACATAAAGGTGGAGGAAGAAACAACTACTCCTACACAAAAGGGAAGAATGATGGAGGACTATGCCAAGGAAATGGATTATTCTATAATTGTGAATTACCTTGCAATGGTGCCTTTTAAGAATCTCCTAGTTACAATGAAGAAATGTTGGGGCATGTTGACTCATACTTCTGTTAGCTAGAATTAAATTTATAGTGATCTAGGTATCATAGATATGAGATAAATTAGCTACTCCACATCAAATATTTTGAAGGAAAATATAGGACGGGAAGAAATGATGGGGTGATCCCACAATACTAGTTTACAATTTTTGGCCAAACTAGACACTGAACTAGTTTTTTCTAACTAAATCTTCACTTGCAGGCACCTATAGCAGCTAAACTGTGAGGAATTTGAAGATGATACAAACTAGTGATTTGCGACATTTTGTCTATAGATTCTAAATATATTTTTTTCATTTGTTTTGGAATCAAATTGTACTTCTTTTTCCATCTCCTTTGAAAACTAGTTTTTATCAGTAAACACCATTTTGAGGAGTGATGCTCACTGTATACAACATAAATTTTTTTCTATGAAGGATAAAATTCTAATTTTTTCGAATTTAGATTTGTAACTATGATATCTAACTATTTCATTTGGTTTCATAGTGTTTTATTGAATATTTTTTCTTTAATCAATTTTTGAAGTCAAACCAATTAGAATTAAGACAATGGGAGATCGTATACAACATAAAATTTTTTGTATGTACCAAAATTCTTTTTTTTTACTGGATCAAGGACATCAATACATACTTTGAACATATTTTTTAAAATTTTATTTTGATAATATGTTATTTGTCCACATGTGCAGAACAAAGAGCTTGATTTTTGGTGAAAAACCTATGTTTAATCAAACTATAAAAACAAATACATAATAAAACCAAAACATATTAAAATTATATTCGATGGGTAGCTCGTTTTGAGGACTACCATCATCCAGTTGGGTTTGTGAAGTCTCCTCTATTTTCATCCTCAACCTAAGCTTTGAAGGGAAAAATTTTGCAGATATTTGGTGGAGAGGGAGAGGGGGGGGGGGTTCGTGTTGACCTTTCAAGCGAATGGTGGTTGGCTTTAAGGGGGTAAACCCCCCTTTTTTCAAAAAATCCCTTTTTTTCATTTTGGACAATGCACAAAAAGTGATATGTTCGCTTGAATGGGGGTACAAGCGAACCCCTCTTGGGTCTGCTTGAACTCCTAGTTCATGCGAACCCCCCAAAATTGAAAATTTTCTTCATGGGGGCATTTTTTGCAATTTTCCTTCCTCAACAGAATTGTAAACTTGTTTTGTGGGATCACCCGATGTAGAAATAAAAATAAATAAAGGAGAAAGGAGAGTGTAATGGCATGAAGTTAGTCCTACATTAACCAATATTTGATGTGATATATGGTGGAAAACCCTCCCTTAGTGATAAAAGAAGGTTATAGCCTAGAACATTAGGGGATTCAATGCCCCTAACTAATCCACACATGACCAAGCATCACATTGAAACACTATTAGTTGAAATAGTAATGCTACAAGAAAGAAAACATAGAGGCCCAAAAGAAAAATGTTCCTTAATCACTACAAAAGCTAGGATGGCTTGTTTATAGATTTTATTTGTGTTGCAAGAGGACTATAACTATTATAGAAAAAAAGTAGATTGAAAGGAAATATATCACACTACTCCCTCAATTGGATGGATCTCTCTATGTAGATATTTTCTTTGGACCTATCCTTGATCCTTCTCAATGTATATGACTAACCCATATAGAGAATAAATTTTAGATTAGGGTCCAAATGTCCTCCTTTCTCTAGTCATTATCAGGTGATAAGTGCTTACTTGTACCATCATGTCCATCTTAGAGAAAAAAGTAACTCAATTGCATTCCATAGTCACAAATAGATTTTTATGTTTTTGTGAGAGAAGTGAATTTCTTGGATATTGTTCTCAAGAATGGGGAATTTACTTGGAAAAAAGGAGAATGGTATTTACAAATATTTTAGAGAGATAGGAGAACAATCCATTAATTGGTTAACCTCAACACCTCATTTGGAACATATCATTTTCCCAATATTGGGAACTACCAAGTCCTCCTCTCCATCAATGAACATGAAACCAAAATTATGCTACCCCTTCAATTTTGAAAGGATGTGGTTTAGAAGAAACAATATATTGGTATACAATAGGATTGATGGTACAAATTTGTGACACAAAAAAACTCATGGATGTTTTTTTAAAAGAAATTAAATGTTCTTATGTCAAGATCAAATAATTAGGGCCATACATCATTTAATAATATTTTTCAATAAAAGGAGAAAATTGAGGCAAAAATAGATAATTTAAATCAAAATATTATAGCTCAAGGTATGTGTAGAAACCTAAAGTTGACACCTTGTTAATTTTGATTATTTTCTTTATAATTGATCAATTGTTTTTTATCAATTACCTTATCCTCGATATTTATATTAATTAAATACTATTATATTATTTAATTTATATTTTCCACTAGGTCAATCATCCTTATTCCTCATACAAAATTATTTCTCATTTATTCCTAAAGTATAAGCTTAGGTAAATATTTATATCATAATTATTTACCTAGACCTTTTACCCCTTTCTTCTTAAATTAAATAAATATTCTTATCTATTTATTTTTCTATTTTGTCTAATTTTGATTGTTTCTCTTAATCTTCATTTGCCACCTAATCCCCATATAATCATTTGCACATAGGTTTATCAATGATTAATTAAGGTTCAAGAATCACACAAGTCCCCATGAGGATCCACTTGTCATAGTATGTGCATGTAAATACATGAAAAGTGGTACTTGAGGGTATGACATGTTGCATAGAAAATTGTATACTTATAATTTTACATTATGTTTTGCCCCCCTAATTTGTTGGACTTAATTAAGCTCCTAATTTTCCAAATTATGCATTCCAAAGACTAATGTTTACCCTTTTCCAAAGGAGGATAAGCATTAAAATAATGCATCCAATCATTAAATTATCCCCAATTTTGAGTGTCCTATAATTTTGGGCCAGGACCTAGTCACCCATGGGTGACTGGGCTCCCCTCTTTAGTGGGGACCCAAACTTAAATATGTTGTTGGTGGTATTTTAATATCCAAAATTTAAATATGAAGTGTTAGCTTTCAGAATCTATTTTTTGGGAAAATGGATAAACACCTATATATACCTAGTCTTTTTATCATTTGAGGTCTAAGACACACAATGGAACAAATACTATTGTCAAAAGAATTATTGAGAAAGTTAAGAGTAGAATTATCAGTCAATTATAGCAACAATCCAAAATCCAACATCATGTCAAAGTTTATGTGTGTTCATATTTTGTTGTGAAGGCGAACATTGTTGTAGATCTCCAAGCATTCAAAAAAATTTATCAAGAAAGATCCAAATCCTTGAGGTGATGCACATGAATTTAGTCCTTCAAGGAAGTTATTGAAGGGTGTTGAGTTACAACATTTTATTCATTCATCATTTCCTTTCCATTAAGGTTTTATCATTGATATTTTGCCATTGTGGAAGTGGGAACACTTACATAGGGTTTGATTGAGGCAAGCCCCTATATAGAATAACATTTTCCCTCTTTGTGAATGTTCAGGTTATAGGTTTGAAGAGGATTGAGGAGAGTTTGAAGATTCATTTTGCATTATTGAATTTGTTGTCATCAACCTTGTCAAGAGACAAAAACTCACCTACATAATTTATTTATGACATTTCGATAGTGGGATAGGTGGGAAATAAAAGCTTAGATCCAACACCAGAGGACCCCAAAAATTGAGAAAGACATCCTAACAAAGACCTAGTCACCCAGGGTGACCCAATCTTGCTACAACACTCAAATTTGAATTTTGGTGATAGGTACACATCAGTCTATACTTTCCAGATCCACTTGAAAATTTTTGTTTTCATTTGTTTATCTCTGGGAAATTATATTTATTATACTAGGTTATTTAGTTTAATTAGGTTGATCATTCCAAAATATTTCCAATCCATTCCTAAGACTCAAAAAGATGCAGATCCAGGTATGATTGACTCACCTTGGAGGTTGAAAGTTAATCTATGCACCTTGTTGATTTGCATCCTAATGAAATCCTAGAAATGATGGAATATATCCTAGGTCATGAGTATTAAACTTAGGGTGTACCACATTTTTTATGTTTCATGACCAAATATTTTATTCCCTTCTAATTCCTAATTATAAATTTGTCCTATGTACTTGAGGTATGGAGAAAATATATCATTCGAGCCATAAATCCAAATTTTAATTCGCATATCTTTGGAGCATGGAATAGTCTAAATTCTACCTTTTTAATATCCTTCCAAAAATACCTTATGGTACTCAACCAAATCTATGACATCCACTTTTCCCCAAGCTTAACCTCCACCATCAGTCTCCCATATAATCCTAGAGCCTCCCATATCAACTAACCTTCATTAGCCACTTATCCACCACCTTCCTTGAGAGGTCTCATGCATTTTGAGTCCTCCATTGGACTCTCCAAAAACCTATAAATTGGAGACCCCTCTATCCATTTTCAATAATATTTTGAATTCAATATTATGCTAGTAAATTGAACACTTGTATCAATTATCAATTTGGAAAAATCCACTTTAATTAGTGTAACTAGTAGATTTAATATGGGTATCATTGTATGCTTGTATTTTTTGTAAATATATTTGTGCCTTATATTGAGTGTATTTTTTATTGTGGTCGAGAAATTTAAATTTTTTTAAATGGTTCATTTGTAGTCACTTTCAATTACACAACTCTAGGATGAATACATCAAGGAGAAAGAGTTTATGACACAACATGTGAAATTTATCACAAGAGAAGAAATCTACTAGAATACCAAATCACATGAGACTTGGTTAGAAGTAGGTGATTCAAACACCAAATTTTTACAATACCTCAAAATTTAGATAGGCTAAAGATATATTTGACTCAATTAGATTGTATGATCAAATCACTCTAAATAAAATATAAAAAGTACTAGAGTATTTTTGTATATTTCAAAGGGTTACTAGCTCCTAGAGGGTAGATATAGACAATTTGAATAGGTCAAACCTACTAGATAGTATATAGACACAATGGAGAATAACTTAGCCCTTATATTTCAATCACAAGAGGAGTTAAAAGTGTGACATTCCAACTACACCCAAAAAACACACCTATGCTAGATGATTTCCTAGCCTAATTTCATCAAAAATATTGAGGCATTATAAGTAAGGATTTGTAAAATTTGGTGGAGGATTCCCAAAATGCTAGAAATATTCTTATAGATATTAATATCATGGACATTACCCCCAACCAAAAGAAGTTAATATGTGACAATTTTATCAATTATCACACCATCTCCTTATGCAATACAATTTACAAAGTTATTTCAAAATTTATTACAAATTCACTCAATTTAGTTATACTAAAGTTAATATCATAGGAACAAAGTATCCTCACTCTTGGAAGAAATATAACCAATAGAATTATAATCACTCATGAATTAATTTATTCAATTTATAGTTAAAAGTAGAAGTACATGATTAGTAATATTGATATAAGGGTATGTGCAGGATCATGATGGGCCAAAAAGTGGCAATATGATGGGTATTTGTAGGGTATGTGGCTGACGACTTTTTTTCTACCCAAAATTAATGAAACAAAAAGGGTTTTTAAAGGAGATTCCCAACTTTCCACCAATATAAATTATGCTTTACTTTGAATTTAATAAATTATTATTATTCATTTTCTATTTGAATTTTGACTAAAGTCCTAATTGATAGGCTGATTGAAAAACATCTGTAGCTTTCAGCGTATCACATTTTTGAATCTAAAACATGTGTCACATTCTATGCTTCGTACACTATAGGATTAAAAAAAAAAAATGAATTTCTTGAAGTTTTGACCAAGTTAAGGTGGTTAGACGTATGAGTTTTTATATTTTTAAAAGTTGTAATAAAAAATCATAATTAATTATTTACATGGAAAAAATTACAAAAATATGCATCACATCGGGACATGTGTCCTCTACTTATATCTAAAATATTATAAAAAATATTATCATTTTATTCTGGTTAGGGTGGGACATACACCTACTTCTTATTTTTTCCTGAAATTTAAGTACTACAACATTTAAATTTCAAATTTTCACCAAATATATTTTGTTTTTAAAAATAAACCTAGTAGTTTAGAAACTACATTCAATTTTCTACAAATTCTATTCTTACATATTTTTGAAATAATATAGATAACTTATTCAAATTTTTACGTCAAGTTGCCTAACTCTGATTTTTCTGAATTTTTCGCCACTTAAGGGCCTGTTTTTTCCATGACGATCCTGCACATACCCATAAATAAAGAATATGATAGAGTGAGTAGGATCTTTTGGATAAAAATCTTAGGAAAAATTATATTTGGACAATCGTGGCTAGACTAGATCATTACTTTCATATCTACTATGCAATTTTCCATTTTGGTCAATGTGATCCCATGTGATTTCTTTAAGGAATCAAGAGAACTATGCCAAGGTGATATGTTATCATTTTTTATTTTTGTTTTGATGGTTGAGGCTCTTGGATGACCAATCATGAGAAATATCTCTCCACCCAAAGGATTTAGAGGGGAGTGAAGATCATGTGAAATATCCTCCACTCACTCACTAATAGTTTACATATGACATGATTATCTATGGAGAAGCCAACATAGAGGAATTTGAATCAAGAATGAGTACCTTCTAGTACTAATACATTATGACATCTATCCAAATTATAAATAATAAAAAATAAACAAATTCTTCTTTCATACTTGAAAATCCCTTCAATGATATATTATAATTTAACTAGGTTCAATATTAGTGGTATTCCTAATAAGTTATTGGTATTTCCTTTATTCAAGGGAGTTATAAGAATGAACATTTGGAGTACACTATCTATTCTTGTAGAATGAAATTGAAATCATAGAAAGGGAGATGACTCACCTTGGTAGGTAAAATATTGATGATAAAAGCTATAATTTTGGTGATTCCATTTTATATGATGACTGAATGTAGCTAATGAGGAAGGAAATGATGAAGTTGGTTGCGACAATGAAGCTTTTTTCTAGGAAGGATCAATTGATATTAAGAAAATCCTTCTCATCAAGTGGGAAATATTTTACAAGCCCAAAGATGAGGGTGCCTTAAAATTTATTCTTTGATGAAATTAAACATGACATTATGTGCAAAGTTGATTTAAAATATAACTTAATTTGTAGGGTTCATGGATCCAAATATTGCAAATGAAATATTAAGACTTCATAGATCCTTGCAAAATCTTGTTGAGAGCCAACCTCCCTATTGGATCCCAAGTTTGGAACTTTATGATCAAGTGTTCTCTACTTATAATCAATCATCTCTCTTGGGTAATTAGAAATGAGAAAAGCAATTTTTGGGTTAGATTCATGGAATAGTTAACCTTCCCTTACAATATTCCTAAATATTAATGAATGCAAATAAATCATGAAAGAATATAGAGATGCAAGGTAATTGATTAAATGATTCTAACAAAAAATCCAAATGATCTTATAGTGGGCTTGGAAGGATTTCAAAATGACATTCATTTTGTATAAAACTAAAAATAAAGTAGTTGAGGAGCTCAAGAATCACAAGGTTATAATTTCAACAGTAGAAGAGTGCATAATAGGAAGTGGTGAAAAATTGAGCATTTACTATATCAAGATGATTCATTAGATCCTTATAACCTTTCTATCTAATACTTCTTGGCCTACGTGGGGAACTAATTTCCTCCCAAATTACAAAGATTTTTCTCGGATAAAATTGCATAAAAGGATATTAACAAGTGATAGATAATAGTGAATTAGAATTGAAGGAATATCTAATTATGCTTTGTGTATTGTCATAGAATAATTAATTGGTTATATTTTGCTTACCTTTTAATATTCCATGGAGATTTGCTCATGACTATGCAACAAATTAGGTTGGTCAAATGTTGTACATGTAGACCTACTTATTTTGTTTCATGGATTTCCCTTTCTACACAAAAAATCCATGTGGAAAGGTTTATAGGATGATAGGACCTCAATGATTGTGTGACATGTTTAGAAAGAGAGGAATATGTTTATTTTCAATAATTAGTGACTATATATGGAATAGTTAATGAAGAAAATTAAAATTTAGGAATAAGTGAACACATATCTATAAAGGCCAAAAGGATGCTCTCCTAGTTTAGGGTGTTCACATAATCGAATGATATGATGATCGAAAAGTGTCCTACACTCAAACTAACCTTGGGCTATACCTCCATCAAGGTATCAAGCCTCACCAAGTAATAGAGAAAACATACCAAATAGTTAGCACCATATACTGACCAAATGAGACTTATTTATTATGATGCCTTGATAGGTAATCTAGGAATCATTGGGATGGGGTCTAGGAGAGCTCATTTGAGAACTATCCAATGCATTGCCTCTTAGTTCAAACAATAAAATAAAGATGGACACATCATTTGAAGGGCTCAACATTTTTGCACAAAAGAACATTATGAAAATTACCATTGAAGGTGATTCACTCATATGTATCAATATTGTGTACAGAGCATAAAGGTTATCAATTGGAACAAAAAAAATGTAGAGCATATAAATCTCGTATTGGATAGATTACAAGAACACACCATCAATCATGTTTATAGGGAAGCGAATGTAGACTATAACTCACTAGCCAACCATGCAATCAATCAAATAGAGGAAATTATCTTCAAATGGCAATAAGGATTGAAGTCAAATTAGCATCATTTCATAGGAATGCATGGAGAATAAAGAACTGGCATCTAAAGAGATAAGTACCACTTTCTATAAAGAAATATTTGAGTCTATTATGATCCATGCGGTACTATCCACCATATGATCTCTTGGACAACATTGGTTTCAATAGTAAAGGAGAATTATTTGATCATAAGTATGATGATAGGGAATGAAATGTCCTTCAAAACATGGAGTAGAGGGTGGTTATCACCATAGACAATTATACATGCAAGGAAGAGGTGTTGGTACATAGTTGAAGATATTATTTTTCTTTGGCTCTCCTCTTGTAGAGAGTTTCAATGCCACCATCATAAGACCTAACATCTTGAAAAGTGGGCATGTACATGATCACCAGGTCCTAGACATTCTTACTCAACATCATTGATGTGTTAGGAAGGAAAATGTGGAACAAACTTATGGTGAAAAAATTTGTACGCACATTATTTCACCAAGTGGTTATGTTGGGAATTTTGAATGTATGTGAGGATGAGGGGTTGATTGGTATAGTCTTCAAAATAGTATATTTATAGAGGAACAATGTGCAACATGAATACATTTGAGTATTTAAAGTAGGGTTGATTTCATGCAATTTGGAGGATTTCAAATATTATTAAAATTTAACCCCACTCTCCTCTCCCAATTGCAAGAGGTGACAATCCATGAACTAATAGATAGATTTATTTCATTGATGTGTTGCAATAAAAAAGGAGTTATAAATATAATAAATGATGTAATTTTTCTATTTTATCACTAGGAGGCCATACAAATGTTTTTGTTAATATATATAAGGGAGTTATCCACTAGAAAATATCTTACCTGTCAATTATATACAATTAATTTAATTAATTTTTATTTAGTGTAAATATTATTATTTATTTTTTATATTATTAAAAATTAAAAATTAAAATTCTATGAATATCTATAAATGAAACTATTAAAAAATGACATATAGTATATAATATGTACTACACTTTTCAAAGTAAAAAAAAAAGAAATAATCTCAAAATATATCATTCATCAATCACACGAAAGTGGCAATTGCATTAGTGAGACCAAATGGCAACACAAGCCACTCAAAAAGATCCATTTTGGTCTTGAAAGTTGTCTTTCATGTGTCCTCTACTTGAACCCTAACCTAATGATATCTACCTTTTAGATCTATATTGGAGAAGACTATATTTAAAAGAAGACTATATTTATAGCAATATAAGTGTAATAATATAATTTATTATAAATAAATAAATAAGAATATTAGTAATTAGATTTATGGGTTTGATGGGTACATGATAGCTTTCAAAAGGAATTGTAAATTTTTTTAGATATTTTTTAATTTAAAATTTGTTTAATCTATAAAACTATAATGATCTCTTTTTGAAATTTTATCACATTAAAGTTTGTGTTGCTTCACTTATATTATTAGATTGTTTCTTACATTACATATGGAGATTGACAAATATAGGGGAGTTTGCGTTTGATTCTCATGAAGTCCTAATTCTTTCATGGCTTTGTGCTTTTTCTCATAAGAAGCTATCAATAAAACATCATGAGTTTGAATCCTATAGAGCCCTAGGGTGAACAAAGCCCCTTGCAATAGAAAAACCAACAACAAGATTTGTAGAGCCCAGACTTTAAAAATATCGTATGGAAATGATTAGTTTGAGAAATAGATGGAAACCTTGTGGAGGTTTGAGCTATTAGACTATATACAAAATGATCTTATTAGTTTACTCTTCACTATCAAGATCTCCATGTTATTCACAAACTTAAAAAGTGTGCTTCACATAAAAAATTAATTGAATAGGATTGGAGCTCCTCTTCACATCTTTGATTCTTTGTAAACAAAATTCATTTGAGGATCGAGTGTAAAGTTAGTATAGATGATGGAAATTGATAGTGGAGTGTTAGAATCAATTTTAGTGAAGTCACTCCATGAGATAGCAACCATTTTTGACATTTTGTCAAAAACCTTGAAGACACTCTCCAAACTTTCACTTTTAGCATAGTGATTGAATAAGAAAGGCTGCAACACCCTTCAAAAACTACTTCAATCCCTCTTTAGAATCCACATGGGCACATGGGCATTACATCAAACAGTTGGAAGTATTGCTCATAAAACAAGAAAACTTGGTTTGCACTTGCAAACTTGATATTGCAATGTAAAAGCGAAGGATTACAAAATATTTTCAATCAATGAAGGAAAGATGGACAAAAAAATATTTCCATTTAATACTTGCAACAACCCTCTTATAACCCTCTCATAATCAATTCTTCAAACAACATAGAAATTGCAAACAATCCAATTCAATCTGGTTTGCAACTTGCAACCAATGCTATGCTTCAAAGAAAAATATTATTACAACTTATTTTTAGTCATTGAGGACTGATAAACATCAATAAAACCCCATACAAATATCACATAAGCCAATGAAATACATTGAAAAGCATTCTCATGCTCAAACTATGTGAACTCCCACAAATCTATGCACTCTCCTACACCTCTATTCCACCTGCAACTCTTGTAACTTCTCACTGGAAGACTTGGCACTCTATTTGCTTTTATCAATCACTCCAAACCTACAATAAAAACAACATTTCAAACCCCCAAAAAATGAGAACTAAACTCATTTTTTTTCTCCTTTCAACAAGTAGACTTATGTCTCACAATCTTTAGTTATGCAACCTGCAACAAACACTCACAACACTCAACAAGTTATAACCATGAACTTCCAATCTATTTGCTGCTGCAAATAGCTCCTCACACCTGCAACATACAACAAAAATAAACCTCCATGGGATGCTACAACCTCTCTCCAAATCCATTTAACTTCCCCTCTTGAAAACTAAAAGCTATACAGGAAGAAAAATGCCTTCATAACTCCCTATCGGAATGAAATTTCATTTCATTTCCTTCAAATTCCCCTTTCCCCAAATTGGAATGACCACTATCATGTAGCTGCACCAAAAACATATATTAAAACATAAAATAATGTTAAAAATTAAATCCAATTGATTTCTCCATTCCACAAAAAGTTGGGAGTTACATTTGATCACTCCTCCACTAGCTCCCAAAAAAAGCAAATCCCAAAAAGGCAGACCTGGGTGCCCACCTCCACAGCTCCTATTTTTTAGGGATTCTAAATAATTGTTTTAAAACTCCTTTATTTCATATCCCAATGCCTATCATGCTTTTCTTGGCATTTTTGAATTAAAATTGCAATTTTGCATTATTTGCACTATGTCAATTTTGACCATTTCAAAATGAGCTTGAATAAACATGAAATTAACCAAGATGAAATGAAATTCAACATCCCTCACATGGAATTCAAATTCATCTCACAACCTCACCAAAATTCAAATGCAAATCCAAATCCAAATTCCTTTTGGTTGATGCAGGTTAGCCTGTCAATCATGGATGCTCCTGCATCACACATACAAGATTTTTCAATGTTGATCTTGATGAACAAAATATTTTTCCTATATACATTAATCCATTCTATAATCTTCCAAATAGATAAAATGTTGTTAAAGATAAATCTACCCCTAGAATAAACATGTTCAAACTTCAAATAGCTAATTCTAAGAACTAAAATGCCCTAGCAAAGGATTCAAGCACTTCTTTTTATTTTTGAGAAATAGTTCTATTATGTTATAATTGATTTGAAAAATCAATTAAAGGAACACACCACACTCCCATATGATATGCAATTGCATCTTGTTTTCTTTTAATTATCTTTACAAGACCAAGAGAAAAAATGTAGAGTACAAAATATATTTCTACAACATCAACAAGTAGGAAGTGAGAAACAATAAAAAAAATGAATGTTTTACTTATTTTAAAATTATATTATGTTACTCTAGTGAAGAGCCACTCCACCCATCACTTGCACACAACACAACAATAGATATTAACGCAAAAAAATGCAGGAAGGAAAACAACCCACTTTTGATTTCTTCTAGAATATGGAATTACATATTCAAAAATTACAATGCTACAACCACATGGGCTTGTCTCACTACAAAGAAAATCAACTCTCTAAGGAAACTCTACAATTCAATGCCACAACTTGTACTAATGGAGCTACCTTTTGTAACCACTACTCACCCTTTTATTTGACACCAATAATCACCTTAGAATATTCTAGAAAGTGTAACTCCCCTTTATTTTTGGCACTTAGAGGTTTATTCATTTTTTTGCTTAGGAAGATATTTCATTTGAGATTCAACTTTTGGTAGCATAACTTCTAGAAGCCATAACTTTTGACTTGGGTATTTGATTTACTATTGTAATATATCTTTGGAAAGCTCTCAAAGATATCTACAACAATGAAATAATTGAAACATAATCCATCCACTTTTTGAGATTTTGCAAGGCTTCTAAGGGCTTCAAATTTGAGTTTGAAACTTTGTAGGAGAAATTTCCTAGGACAAAAACTTTAATATCTCCCAAATGGTATATGATATTGAAATTATTCTTTCACCATCAAATTTATTTTTCAATTATGTTCCTTGGGTTAAATTTCATACCTATATGCACTCATTTAGGTTGACTTACTAAAAATAGTAGATGATCATTTTTGGCCTTTTCAAACTTCTAACTATCATAGACCCCTTAAGTGTCATCATGGAATCCAAAATACTCAATAAAATAAGGAAAAACATTTTTTTGGGTGATGCAAGATTGCCTATATACCATTGGATGCTCCTGCATCATAGTCTTAAGTAACACAATTTGTTCTAAACTAAAAAGATAATTACATTCTAAGTATAAATCTAATACCATTTCTAAGAAAAATAGAATAATTAAGTGAAATCTTATTATGAAGTGAACAACTAGTAACTTCAAGTTACACTTGAATAAGAATAGATATTTTAGATTTTTAGGTAGCTAATTTATTTTCTTCTTTATCAACAATTTCCACTACATACATATAGGTATCTAACTTTTGTAATGGTGACAAAGTTTTTATAAACTAAAGCTCCACATGCATTATCCACATGAATCCCATTATACTTTTTTTTTTTCTATTTGTGATGAAAGGTAGAGCATCACTTATCAATGTTTCTACCATTTAGGATTTAGCTTTTGGACTTGAGATTAAAATATAAAAGTTTCAAACAACTTATTCATAGACCATTTGGAACAAAGGATGACTAGTACCTAGATTGTAGTAGTAGTAGTAGTTATTAGAGTATGTATTAATGTGTGTGATCATTTATAATTTTTTTTTATTAATTTTAATTTCAATTTCAATCAATCTAGACTGAATGTTTTTCTTAGGGAAAAATAAGAGAAGTTTGTTAGCAAAGATTTGGAATTATTATTCCCTATTTCTTTGAATTCACTTGACAAAGATGAAAGAATTGCAATCCACAATTGTTCCTCCTCTTCTTCATCTTATATGCTTCCTTATCAAGTGATGAATATGGTGAAAAGGGAAGAAAAATAAGGAGCAGGTTGTGGACTATGGGCTATAAAATTGAAGGGGCCTTTTTATTGCTAGAGAGTTAGAGAACATGATTAGTAGAAGAGACTATGACTGAACTGGACTATGTGATCCTCTCATCTCACATTCTTTGATGAATGATTTGATGTCCACAACTTTGAGTGTGAATGGATTAAACTTGGGAGGTTTCTCCATCATCATGCTTAAGATCATTTTTAACATGTTTTTGAGTTGCAAAAACAATAGCCAACCTGAAATCTTTCTGAAAGATAAAATACCTAGATCTTCCTAGCTTATATTGTGCTACATAAAACTTGTAATGACATCCCACATTGCAATATGTTCTATTTTGGCACTCAATTTGAAATATACAATGCATCATTTTTCAGTTCATGCTATAACAAATCAACAAATACATGTGGGTTGCTTTTTAAATATGAATTTTGAGATTGCTCAAAGTCCATTTGATAAAAGTAGCTACAATGGTATCACTCTCTGAAAACTTTTAAATGAATGTTTGAACATTAAAAAAATGATACATGTTATCAAGGAAAAGATTTGATTGCAACTATTTTCTCCAAATAAATTTTGATTATATAACTCTATTAATTGAACAATTAGTAACATTACATTAGTTAAAATTCATCAATCTATCAAAATAAAGCCTTAATCATACTTGAGGACAAATACAACCTAATATAAAACAAATCAAAGACTAAAACATGCATAGATTATATATAATCATTATTCCTAAACTATATACATTACAATTACAAACATATGGTCATGCCCTTGCTCGGGCCACCATTGTTACCCTCTCTGTGCGATTTTAAAATTCGTCTTCTAATGAAAAACAAACAAAAAGGATTTCTACACTTTTCTTCATGCCACGACCCTCATCATAGCTACTCTATACATTCACAAAAGAATAAAAAGAAAACAAAAGAAAAGAAAAATTAGAACTTTGTTTATGTTCATAAAAATAAGATCAAGTTAGATATAGCCTGTTTGGGTAGTGAAGTTGGCTTGGACCGTGGGTTTGCTCCCCATTGGTCTCAGGTTCAACCCCCCACTCTCACAGCTGACCGGTGGGCATGTATGCGGGCTATGGAGTCCACCCTTAGGGAGCTAGTCTTGCCCCATCTCGCCCCAAGTACCCAAGGTATGGGTTGATATATTGTTATAAATCAAATCACAATCATATTTGATTTCAATAAACATTGTAGAAAACAAAAAACTTATGTACAATTTATTTTCAAAGAGTGAAAATAGGACAAAGAAAACTGAAAATAATAATAAATACAAGTTCAATTTTTTTTTGAACACTTATGACATTGTTTGAAAAAAAATCAACAATCAAAATATTTGATAGCTAGCCTATATGTTTCACCTACGACTCTCACTAAGAAAACTTGAGGCTTGAATGTTATATATGAGAAGGCACGCCTAACAAATTTACATGGTTGTGTTGGTGGTAAGGGCTGTCACATAGGTAGGACTGGCAGGCTAAACGAGTAAGGTGGTCTGTCCATATTGATGGCGAAAGGGGCCAGGGTTCCACATGGGTATAAGTTCGATGCTTTGTATGCTATCAACCCAACAGTTCTGTCAGCTCAGAAATTATGTTGTATCTAATCATTTCATTAGTTATGCCTCTCTGCTTTCCTTCGCGAAACTTCCCTGTAGGAGAGACATTTATTTACTTAAAATTCATTGGGATGCATAAATATACATATCCTTCAGGTGAATAAAGTAGCTGTGTCTTACAATTTTCCTTTTGCTTGAAAGAAGAAAAATTGCCGTGCAAATTTACCACCAGCCTACCCAGGAGTTAAAAAAGGGCAGTACAGTTGGTGGGTGTCCACAGAGGAAACAGCTGAAAAGTTGCAATTGTAACAAACAACTTTGTAGAAAGAATAATAGGGCTGTAATGCATTAGGATAAGTGTGGTTATATGATATAAAAAGAGGTGGAAACTGTAAGACATGATAATGGCAACGAAAAACTTCTTATGGGGATTTGGAGTGCCTGCAAGATCTGAATGCAATAAGAAAAAAGGGGACAATGAAGAGCAATGGAAATGGGATAAAGAGGTAGAGAATTTGAAAATGTGAGTATTGGGCGTTTGATGCTATTTAAATACAGGAAGTATATGATAGAGTGGATGTGCAGTCAGAGGAGATGGACCTTGAATGAGGCTGTGCCTTGAGAAGCCAGCCAGTTGTTGCAGGTCTCTAGATTTGGATGTATATTCAATACACAGATAAGTTCATGGTGTTTTCTATGTGTATTCAATGCAATTGATGGATGATGGGGACCTTGGATGAGGATGAGGCTGCATAGTTGATTATAGAACAGCTTTTGGATGAGTTGAATGAGGATATGGAGATATTTATGCACAGAATTGATTGAGAGGAAAACAAAGACACACATTACCAGGTATAGGAAATTAAATTGCTTGATTATTTACAGTGCACTGCATATAATCAAGTTAGAGCATATTCATACTACTTGCTACATTATGGAATCCTTGCAAGGCTAAGTAAGTTCAGATGATTTGTTCTCAACTTCTCGGTCTACTTATATGCATTTTTCTGCAATTGCATTGTTTTCAGCAGGTATGTGCAGTCTCTTTGGTATGCATTCACAATATGTCCTGCAAGTCCAAGGAAGATCAGGTGGGTGTGAAAGTGAGGCAACTTACATCTGGGTCTTGAATGACAGTTAATGCTATATTGACAGATACTATAATTAGGGATACATTCCCTTCTATTTGATGAACAGTTCTGTGCTTTGAAATAAGGAGAGGAGTCAAAGTTAGAATCAGAACCTGTGGATGGCTACTATTTCTTTCTCACGGGAGAGGAGTCAAAATTATATTAAGAATGTGGACGGTAAATTGGTAAGTAGGAGAAGAGAGTCAGAAATTATAATCGAAAGTTGGATGTTAACTACTGCTTTCTGATATAAGAGGAGTCAAAATTATATTCAGAACTTATTAGGCGGACGGTAACTACTATTATCCGATAGGAAAGGAGTCAAAGTTAATGCAGAAAGTGGATGGAAACTGCCAATTTGTGATATTTCCTTCTCTATTGGATGGACTCCACTTCGAGACATAAAAGTAGGGGATGCCAATACCATGACTTTAGAAATAGAAAGTTACTCAGCTTTTTAAAATAATCTCTGTATTGTTGTTGGCACAGGCATGGGGTCGATTTTCTGGGAGATGATGAATAATTCGGTCATGGGTAGTGCAGTTTCTGCATTAACTATGGCCTGGAAGAAGAGATATATCTCTGATGATCAATGGGAGCGGCTATATTTCGAGTTTTTCTATTGTTGTTCCTTCTTCTGGAAGTACCCAATTCACATGGCTGCTTTTGTCATTTGTGCTCCAAGGTTGATCAAAATACTATTGTTCTTCTATCCTCTGTTGATTTCCACTGTGCTTTTCTTGCTGATTGTATTTAGTCTTGGCCCACAGTTGGAAAGAATGAGGGTTGATAGGGATCTGCAGTGGCATAGGTTTAGAGAGGCAGCTGTTAGTGATGAAGACGGTATCGAAATTAGTTGGGCATGTCAACAGCCTAATGGACAAATTGCAATGCCTAGGGGGGTCAATAGAAAGCTGGCAGAGGGTGCAGATGGTTGGGCAGAATGGACAGAGAGTCTTGAGAAATTAGACCGGTCTATTTTTTATATGGAGAAGCATCCCGGTATAGAGAAAAATGACAAAAATGTTGACTTTGGAGAAACTCCAGAGGAGAAGGTTGAAGAGGATGGAGGCCCAATGGGTGTTTCAAGCAAGAGTCTTATTCTAGGCAAGGTAAGAGAGCTTATGGAGAGATTGATTGATGAATTGGGTGGGAGAGTAGAGATTGATGCTTTGAATGCTTTGGAGAGTATCACGCAAGTCCTGATTGATAGCACAGGGAGGGATTTTCTGAACCAAGGCATGTATACTTGCCCTTTTGACATGATAGAAAAGGAGTACGAACTATCAGACGATAAGCAATTCCATAGAACTTTTTGTGCTGGTGATTCTGAATTACCATCCAGACAAGGCACTGAGAGCATTGAGACCCTTGAGCATGCACCTTGTGAAAATATAGAGTATTTTAGAGATGAAGAGAGGGAAAGAAACAACCCCAGCATTCTATCCATGGTAGAAGCAGAGCTCAAGCAATCAGATGATAGGCAATTGCATGAAACAGGAAATGTTGGAGACTCTGGGTGTCTCATAAGCCCACTCAGACTTGAAAGTCAAAATGATATGGGTTTTGATCATGCGTCAGGAATTTCCAAAGATGAAGAGGACCTCAGTGAAAATTTGATCTTTATATCTGCAGAGGATGAGTTAATAGATGATGGTCAGTTCCAAACAACAGGTTATGTTCAAAACAGTGATTGCAAAGCCAGAACAAATAATTTTATGTCAACTTGCACAGGACAGGGCAATGCATCTTCGGTATCGCAGGATCTAGAAACTAGCGTCCCTGTTCCAGACAGAGAACAGAACTCAAATGGGCTTTGGGATTTTCCTCAGGACGAATTAAGAACATGTATAAGCTTGCCAGTTGAGGATTTGAAAGATGAGTTCAGATGCATGGATGAACTCTGGGAAGCACATGATAATTTTGGGGAGAAGGTCTCTGCAACTGGGAAAGAAAAAGATCGGAAGATAATACATAGTAATAACTGCAATAGAGATCAGCAAGAGCACTCTCAACTTCCATCCTCCTTTGTACAAATCCCAGAACACAAAAATAAGCAGCAAAATGTGCTGGCTGGTAAGCTAAGAAACAGTAATTCAGAACCACTCACCTATTCAAAGAGACCCCAGGCTTTGACATCACCAGTTATGCTTCTAGGGACAGCAGAAATGGATCTCCTTTGGGAAAAATACAATGATGCAAGCCAGGGATCACTATCTGCAAGGAAGGACTGCACAACAGGCCTTGATGGAGATCTCCAAGAAATTCTGGATTCTGATGCAGAGGACATGAGGGAACCCTCCCAGGTTTGTTGTCTTCAAGCATTAAAATTTTCTAAAGGAAAAATGCCTTTAAGAAAACCCAGTTTGAAGAAAATATCCAAGGCCTTGAAAAAGCTTGGTCTTCTGCCACATTTCAGAAGCCGAAAATCATGAATCTGAGTTAAAAGGTAAGAAATATTTTTTCAAAAAAGAAAAACATGCTTGACATTGTGACAATTGCTCGGTCAATCTAGATACAGCTCATATAACATATGTCATTTATTAACAATTTGATATGAATTTGTGTAGCATCATCTTTTGATCTGTATATCTATTAATGTAAACTCCTCTTGGAGGAATGTTGCGAAACCTAATAAGTTGCCTGCAAAGTTACCTTTGGTTTGGGCAGAGTGTATAATAGCCATAGACTGCTTTGAAACCTCATACTTCTGTGGCATGGATTTTAGTGTGGGGATGCAGCTTAGTTGAGTCCTTTTAATTGGTTTGTACATACAAAGCTACAAACATTAAGAGCTCAGTTGAGTTCTTTTAATCAGTTAGTGCATGCAAGTTGCAAGCTATGTCTGTATACGCTTATTAAATCAGAGTATACAATTTGTTCATATGCAATAATGAGCAGAGTTTAATGTATTCTTCAGAAAACTTGGATTTGGCACGTCCTACATTCTTGAAAATGGTACGTACTATATTCTGATCCTATGCTTATTGTTTGTAAGAGATTAGATACAGGGAAAGAACATACAATCCTTTTGCATGCATAGGATCCTGCTAACAGTTTTGTTATTCATGAGTTTAAGCACTGCAATTGAATTCTTTGTTTTCAAAGTTGTGGTGGAGTATGTGGCAAGAATATCTTTTCATAAAAAAATTTCAGCAGCTGAAAATGCTGATCCTGATAAGCCTGTGCATGTTTGGTATATCTCACAACTTAAGCACCTTGTCTGATCAGTTGATTATCTGCTAGTAATGTTTGTCTAATATCTTATGTAGCCTCCCCATTATTCTGGTGTACCGTTGTTGATAAATTTTGGATAGATGCTTGGACTAGGAATTGCTGCCATGATCAATATTTAGCACACTCTCATTGTGCCATATGTAGTTTAAGAAGCATCCTATTTGCTTATGCTTGTTTACATGAAAGATAACCACATTATCCACTTAGTACCTTCAATTTGATTTCTCTATTTTTGGTCCGAGGGAAAAACTATATATTGTATTTTTTTGGGCAATATGACAGGCTTGGGAAAGCTTTATAAGATTCAGTGTTCAAAATGGCGATCTTAAATTTCAAAGTAATTCCTGAAAGCTCTTTTTCCCAAATACTAAGGACTGTGGAACCATCAAATCTTTAAAAATTATTTATGCCTCTTTTGTTTTTTTTTTCAAAATTTAGGTTTGTTAGTTGAAATATTTTCCCAAAACATTATCCAAATCTTACATAAAATGATTGCATATGTCAAAATTTACAAGTATTTGTAATAATGTTTATGGTTTTCTTCAATGATCAGGACACCATATTATTAAACATTATCTTCCAACTATACTTACCAATAAAAGAACTTTTGTGAGAGTAACCATAAAAAAATTGTTGCAACTCATGTTCTCTCTGATCAGATGCATCAACTGGGTCCATATATCTTCTGCTTAAAAGTTTTTCTGCAGCTTTTGAGTCTTGAGCCTGACCAGTTGAAAGTTCAAATCATAAAAACCTACATATATCTATTGGCTAAACAGAGGTCGAATACCTAGAAGGAGAGTTCCCATAGGGATACACCACATCAATAGGTACCTTGTAAACTAGGCATATCATACAGTTGGCCACCAAAACTGCCAGCCATTTGTTGGTGTCGAAGAGAGGAAAGTTGCTAACACATCAATTTGGAAACTTTCACTTCAAAGCCTGCTTCTGGATGGTGTGGGTTATCCCTGATAGGCTACCCCTTTGTTCTTATGAAGAAGGAAAAAGAAAAAGAAAAACATGGATTAAACTGCCCGTGCTTAAATAGTATGTCTCAAGGGCGAATTTGTGTCCTACCAATTGTTTGCAAGGTATTGCTGTTTGAGAAGATTTCCTCAATCAAAGTGATAGAATCCTGTTCTGTGATAGATGGGCGTGACCTACTCTGTACTCTTTGAAAAATAGAAAATACTAACTAATTTCTTGAAGCTATATTAAAATTTAAGATTGGCCCCACCAGATTAAATTGACTGGTTCATATCAAATACCCTTTGCCTGCATTTTACTGGTTAATACTACATGGTAAAAGATTCATAAAAAGGAGGCATAGAGCTTGCCAATTTATGTTTACACTGTACCCAAACTTGAATTAGTCTCCCTAGTGGAAACTCTTCACAAGACCTTGCTGAGCACACGTCCTTGAAACATTTCTTAACTAAGCAAGTAGTCATTAAAAAAATGTCATTGGGAAAAATTTATCAGTGGCAATGCTAGAATGAACTGTTAGAAAGTGTACATTTACAAATTAGTTTTTCAATGGAAATGTAGAAAGCAAATTGTTTGAGTTGTTAAATTGTTCGCATAAATGCTTTGTATCATTAGAATATAAATCAAAGCTTTCGAGTTTCCAGTTGGGTATCGCTCCTGCCAATGGCTGTTCCTTTATTGATGTATTTTATTGTCCCTGTATATGAATGTAAGCTATTCAATGTTGGGGCTTCATCAGTTTCATGTATTGATAATGTTGTTTATGAAAAGGGTTAATGCAGTTCATTGTTTTGGCTTCATCGGTTTATGTCTCGATGATTCTATAGTGTTGTTTATGGAGGAGCATCTGTTGGCTGAAAGTTAGATGTAAGGGGGTGATAGAGATCAACAGCACAGCTACACATCCAACCAGAAAGAATACCTAGTTGCAAACTAGCTTGTCTTTTAGTAGTCTATGTACCAGTTTATTTGCAGGATATACAAGAAGTAGAAAATCAGCATTAGCTCTTAGTTGAAGAGGTATTAGTACTGACTCAGTTTTGTATCAGGCAGCAAAATGAATTCGGGGATGATATAAAATCCTCCGCCAATAGGTATATTCTATAAATTCTTCTATCAATGATGTGAAATCAAAGTGTTTTTTCTCTTTCATTTCAGTTACTGTACTTTTACAATTTAAATAAGTACAGATTAATCAAAGTTCAACCTCGTCTATTTTGTTAAATGCTTGATAATATATTACTGTACTTTTACAATTTAAATAAGTACAGATTAATCAAAGTTCAACCTTATGTATTTTGTTAAATGCTTGATAATATATAACGAGTTTTTTAAATTTGACTGTATAAAATTCTTTTGATTAACATTTCAGATTGTACTCAATGATCTATTATTAGAATACAGATAGCAGGAGAAGTGATGATGGATCATGGAGTATGTTCTGAAATATTGATAAAATAAAGTTTTACGCTGTCATGTCTAGAAACATCCATCATACAATATCATGTACTGTGAAAATTCCATGATTTCAATGTTTTGATAATGTTCATGCTAAATGTTCCAATATACATTCTAAGCCTCTTATAATTAAATATTAAAAAAAAATATTTAAATTTCATAATATATATATTGGATGACCTCTCAAAGTTAAACTAACAAAATGAATAATCATTGAAAAGATAAACATTTAGCCTAAAACAAATAACCACACAGACCCACAAGGAAACAGACATAGAATCTAATTATATTGTGTTATCTCTTATGTTTTCTACTTTTCAGAAAACTTGTATGAAACAAAAACAACTTATATAGAAAATGGGAAAGACTTTAACAAAAGTAAAGGTTTTTAAAGGTCCATTATGCACAGATGGGACCCGAAGTTGGAAACACAGAATCTTCACCATTAAGCCCCATGGGAAAAGGCCTCATAATGCTGTTTGATATTTTATCAAAAAACCAGGTGGCAAGCACATCAAAAAAGTGATTTTCATTTTTTAGTTGTAGTCAAGGGAAAAAAAAAACAAATGCCGACATGGGAAATCTGATCTAGAAGCTACTACAGCCTTCCTCATGTTTACAAACTGCCAGCAATCTATGTTAAAGTCATGGGAGTCTTCCATCTCTACAGTGATGGATGTAAATTTCAATCTGCTTTAATTGCAGTAGACAATTTTTTCAACGAATAACATACCACTTATTTGTCCCAACAATTATGGTAATGCTACCAAATTTCCTAGGACTCTCTTCCCTGCCATTGATCTGATTTTGATTGTCCCCTTGCATATAGTCATAGATTTTGTTGACTATGTCTCTGATAATGACTTGAGAAATGATAATGCAACCATGTCTTGGAAAATCTTTATACTAAAATATCTTCTTGTCATTTACAAAAGTGGTGAAAGAGACATATGAGGAGGTGTGAAAAAAACCAAATAGACCTGTTATTCATGGCCAAGACAGTACCCACCAACCCAAAGGATGAAACCTATCATTAAATGAATGAAAAAGTCATTTTTCCATATTATTGGTGTTTTTTTATCAGTGTTTTCACATGTAGAGTTGAAACCCCAAAATTAATTGATAAGAGATGCCCATTACATCAAACTCATAAAAGGTGAGAATCATGATTGCAAACAAATGGTGTAATCTAAAGATGGTAGGATGCATTCTATGGTGTAACATCAACATTTTACACAATCTGCTTGTGGGCATTACCCCTAACTTACCTGCCCATCTTTCATCTTAAAATTGATTATTACTTGTCAATCATTAATTTCCTCGTGTTTCCAACATCTTTTATGACTCCGAGGTATCTCGACATAAGTTAGGTAGTAAGTGCAATCATAGAAAGATAATCTTAATTTATAGTGTAAATTTGTGTATGTTCTCAATTATTACTCCATTCATGTGAATATTTTTAGAATTTCATGAATATTAAGTGAAATTGATTTTTTTTTGTATTGATAATGCAAATTACAAGGAGAGTGTAGTATTAAATTGCAAAAGAAACTTGCAGCCAAAAAACAGTTGCAGCAACTGCTACAGCAACAACAAATACAACAGATACTTGATATGGAGTTGTAGCAATAAAAGATACAACCAAAGCATAAGCCAGCAAACCTGTTACAGCAATAACAAATACATAAGAAGAGTTGCGGCAACGATACGAATAGTGAACAAAACAATTACAACAAAAATTGAAATTATTATAAATATTAAGAAATTGAAGATGATGTTTTGTACAACGAGTTGAGATGAAATGCTTATTATATTTCTAAATAAAATTAAAACAAAACAAAAACAAAAAGAATTATGCATTGTATAAAAAGGTAAGTAATAAAAGTTAATATCAAAATCCATAATCAAATCTATTATGAAAGAAATATGTAAGGTAAATGTTTTTATCAAGATGTATATATTGCATCTCATGTGTTTTGATACTTTATGCTTCTTGTCACCATTGTTGAGATAAAACCCAAACTAAACACTAAAGATTGTTGCTCTAATGCTAACAGTTGGCAATAAAATCAAACTAACAAGCTATGGAGACCAAATGAGAAGAACATGATTCATAAAGCAAATAAATTATATTTTTTTATTTATATCAAAATGTCTTCTACAACAAAAAAATTTATTATAGACTAATCACAAAAACTATATGGAGTTGTGTTTTCAGAACTATTATGTATGCTCAGTATCTAGAGCTATTGTGTAACTAGCTTCTATAGCTACTACTATTGATATTCTGCTCAACACTTTACTACTACTATAGTTCAATCTATTCTTCCAATTTACTCTCCTAATTGTTTTCTTATCCTTATTTTTGTTTTTCTCTAAGGGTAAACCCACAAAAATGGTTTACAATTTGAATGAGGAAGAAAAACTTGTAAAAAATGACCCCATGTCAAAAAATTTCATTCTGGGGGTTCGAATGAACTCATTTGTTTGAATGAACCAAAAAGGGTTCGCACGAACCAAGGTTCGAGCGAACCCATTTAATGCATGCACGAACAAAAAACAAATGAAAAACCCTTTTGGGAAGGGGGTTCAAATGAACCAAGGTTTGAATGAACCCTAGTTTGCTCGAACCCCCCTTTTCCCTAATTTTTGACCTTGTTCACAAAAAAAATCTAAATTTTTACGCTTCGAAGCTCGGGTTGAGGATGAAAATGGAGGAATCTTCACAAACCCAACTAGAATTAGGTAGTTCTCAGAACGAGCTATCCAACGAATATAATTTTAATATGTTTTGGTTTTATTATGTGTTTTTTTTTTAGTTTTATTAAACATAGGTTTTTCATCGAAAATGAAGGTATCTGTTCTACATATGTGAAAAAATAGTAGATTATCAAAAAAAAAATTGAAAAATATGAATGCACTAGATATTGAAGTCCTTGATCCAACAATCGATAGATACAAAAAAAGTTACGCATTATACGGTCGCACTATGTCTGAATTGTAATTGGTTTGACTTTGAAACTTGATTAAAGAAAAAATATTCAATAAAAAACTATCTAACCAAGTGGAAGCACTAGATATCGAAGTTACAAATCTAAATTCAAAAGAATTAGAATTTTATCCTTCATGGAAAAAAAGTTATGCATTATATGGTGTGTGTCACTTTTTAAGAATGTTATTTTTTGAAAAAAACCAGTTTTTGTGGGAGATAGAAAAAGAAGTGCAATCTGATTCCAAAAATTTTGAAAAAAATATTTTTAGAATCTACAGAAAAAAATCTGACAAGACTCTAGTTTGCATTATCTTCAAATTCCTCATGGTTTAGCTGCTATAGGTGCCCAAATGCGAAGATTTAGTTAAAAATAATAATTTCAGTGTCCAATTTGGCCAAAAATTGTAAACCACTATTGTGGGATCACCCCTAACTATTTCAAATTCGCATACCACAATAAATTTCCCCCCAAAATATGAATTGTTTTTCAAAATCCACTGTGTCAGAAATAGAGCCCCAAAAAATAAAAGTTGCCTAGTGGTTTCAAGAGGAATGTAGGGGGAAAGATCCAAAGATCTTGGTCAATAGTGAGGTATACGTCAAACATAAATGCTTTGACTCATGATTGCCAAATTCCAACACTCCCCCATAATCTTTAGTCTCCTTCATAGTCAAATTTTTATTTCTAGAGCTAAAACTATTCATTTCAAAGCTTTTATGGAGCTCTTCTAGAGCTTGACTATTCTAAAGCTCAACTTCTAGAGCTTTTGGAGCTCCTTTTGATCTCAAATTTCAAAGCTCTTCCTAGAACTCAACTTTTGGAGCCTCTAGAGCTTGAATTTTGGAGTTTAATTTCTAGAGATCAACTTTTTGAGCTTGAATTTTGGAGCTCTACTTTCAAAGCTTCCATAGATTGATTTCTAGAGCTTAACTTCCTAAGCTCAACATTATACATGGCTTATGGAGTTAACTGTGAGTGATCCAAAGATGTTTCCATTATATCCATGATGCCAAAATTTATTCTCAAGTGCTCAAAACCATCTCTTGTGAGTGACTTGGTAAAAATATCAGTGAGTTATTACTCAAACCTACAATACTGAATTTTAATTTCTCCATGTTCTACTAATTCTCTTATGAAGTGATACATGATCTCTATGTATTTTCTTCATCCATGGGAGATTAGATTCTTGGTCAAATATATTGATGAAACATTATCACAAAATATGGTTGTACCATCTTTTTGTTCTTCTTTCAAATCTACTAGGATCCTCCATAGCCAAATAACCAAACATGTTGCATTTGTTGATATATACTTAACTTCAATTGCGGAAAGACAAACTATGGGTTGCTTCTTGGGAGATCATGAAATAGCTCTTGAACCCAAGTGGAATACATATCCAAATGTGTTCCTTTTATCATCCACGCTTCCTACCAAATCACTACCAATGTACCCAACCAACCTAAAATCATTTATTGTAGTATACAAAATATCATATCCCTTGATGCCATTAACATACCTCATGATTCTCTTACCTTCTAGCCAATATGTGTCCTTTGGTGTTTCCATAGATCTAAAAGCTAGGCTTATTGTGTGTGTAAGAGTCGATATAGAATAACTCTACACCTTGCAAGATTTGGCAAGATCTAGGAACTTCATGAAAGCACAAGAGATATCAATATGCAATGCTCAAGATTGCAATAGAATTGATTATCCAAGAATGTTCAATATACAATGTATGAGACCACTTGGTTATATAGCCAAGATGAGACACAAGATTAAACATGATCATGACAAGTGTTATAATCTTATGACATGTGACAACTTATCACAACTACCTAGGATATATGTGTTATAAGTCAAAAGATAAGATCTAATGACAACTAAAACCTTCTAGAAAGATTCCTTCCTAGGACCTAAGTAAATTTAACATGTAAATAAGTCCCCTAAGTCACCTAGGAATGAATTAACTAGGTACAAGGTGATGCCACAATAGTGGTTTACAATTTTTGGCCAAACTGGACATTGAAATGATTTTGTTAACTAAATCTTCACTTTCGGGCACCTATAGCGGCTAAACCATGACGAATTTGAAGATGATGCAAACTAGAGTTTCGTGTCATTTTTTTTGTAGATTCTAAATATATTTTTTTCAAAAATTTTGGAATCAGACTGCACTTCTTTTTCCATCTCCCTCAAAAACTAGTTTTTTTTAGAAAACAACATTTTTAAAAAGTGACTCTCACCGTATAATGCATAACTTTTTTCTTATGAAGGATAAAATTCTAATTTTTTCGAATTTAGATTTGTAACTCTGATATCTAGTGCTTCCACTTGGTTAGATTTTTATTGAATTTTTTCTTTAATCAAGTTTCAAAGTCAAACCAATTCAATTCAAACTAAAGTATAACCATTTTTTGTATGTATCAAAATTCAAATTTTTCTTTTGCTAGATCAAGGATTTCAATATCTAGTGCACTCATATTTTCAATTTTTGTTTGACAATATTTTTTTTCCACATGTGGAACAAAAAGTTTGATTTTCAATGAAAAACCTACATTCACAAGAAATAAAATATAAATATAATAATAAAATTAAATTTATTTAAAATTATACTTTTGGGAAGCTTATAATAAGAACTACATACTTACAAAAAATAAATTTTAAATGAATTTATTTGATCCCCCAAAAGATAAATCAAAAGTTGTTTTTTATTAGCATTTTGATAGGTGTAAATGAGACTTCGTTATAGGTATGGTTTAAAACTAGTGGGGTTCTATCCAAGGGGGTTTGATTTAAGGTAGTTTGATCAAACCATCTTCAATTGGAAAGCTTTAAATGAAACTTTTAAAGGCTTGAATCATTATATTTTCTAAAAATATGTGATTTCAGCAAAAATCGGAATCTCCCAAAAATTGTAAACCAGCTTTGTAGGATCACCCTACAAGAATTTATTTACACCAACAGTGTGCATTACATTAGGCTTGGTTGTTTTCAAATACATTGAACTTTCAACCATAATTTTGTATAGAGTTGATTCACATTATTCCTTGCTTAATTTCAAACTTGTGGTTATTGGTGTTGGAGTAAGCTTGTTTTTCTACATTTTAAGTCTCTTCAAGATCCTTGATACATACTTTTTTGAGAGATAAAATTATCATATTTCATTTTCATTGTACCTCTATTCCAAGGAAATTTTTTAGCCTAGACCTAAGGTTGTCATTTCAAACTCTCTTTTTATGGATTCTTAGAAATCATCAATGAGAAAACCATCATTCCCCATAAAAACCAAATCATCTACATACAAATAATAATTAAAATATTGTCATCACTTTCCTTGATGTAGAGAGTAGGTTCACCGTCATTTTTTCTAAAGTTATTTCTCAACAAATATGATTCAATCATGTTGTACTATGTTTAATGTGTTTGCTTAATCCAATAAATATATTTCTTCAACTTATACACTTTGTTTTCTTTCCCAAGAACTTCATAGCTAAGTGTTTATTCAACATAAACTTTTTCTTTCAACACTCCATTCAAGAAGAAAAACTTCACATCTATTTGATACACCTTTCGCTTATGCCAAGTTCCTATTGCTAAGACTGCCCACACAGTTTCCATTCTTTCTACTAGAGCATATGTCTCATCATAATCTCTTCCAAGCTACTATTTGTACCCCTTAACAACCAACTTTTCTTTATGCATTTCTATTCTCCATTAGGTATTTCTCTTGGTCTTATAGATCCACTGCTCTCCAAACACTTGCTTACCTAGAGGTAAATTGGGTAGCTCCCATGTTCAATTTTTTTATTGCATATATTTCTTCATCCATGTTCTCACACCATTTCTCTTCTTTTACAACTTCTTCAAAATAAATTGGATCATTATGAAAAAATTATGCAAAATTTAGATGTTCTCGTATTCATAATCATACCTTTCATTTTGATAAATCTCCCTCAAGTCTTTCATTTTTTTTTTAGCATTAGGGAGGTGAGAGTGGGGTCTAAACTCTCATTACTAAAGTTGTTTGACTTTAAAAAAAATACTTGGAACTAACTACTAGGATCCATATTTGTTGTAGATGTACCTTTTTGCTCTTCATTTCCTTCTTCTTCATCTATATGCACCCTATCTATAATACCCAAAGATATGTCCATCTTGCCACATGTTAGTGTAAAAAGTGTCTTTATCCATCTAGATAGGATATCACCTTTCTAAGATTGACCTATTCACACCTAGCTTAAGTTTACTTAGTTTTCTTTTGCTTTTGTCTCACTTCATAACATGGATACATGTGTCCTCATGACTTGAGATACCTATTGACACTTGCTCACACACTTTTAAAGTGAGCTAGAATTTTACTCCCACCTTCTCACCTCAAAGGAGGAGAAATGGAACTCAATATGCTATATCTTTTAAGGGGAGAAAGTGGGGATCAGTGTCAGGTGGTTTCTTGAGCTAGAAAATAGTATTTTTGTCTTCGTATGTGGCCAAAATTTTATTGTTTTCCATCAATGAAAAAAGGGAGATTGTTGAACATATGTTGTCATTGATGTCAAAGGAATTTTGTCAACAGATCAGTGAGAATTAAATGTAATGTACTTCCATATTATTTTGAGTTGTGGAAGTATATATTGCTAACTATATTAAAAATAATAATTGAAGATTGTCTATAGTATCATACTACATCTACTTATGTTGATAGAAGCAATCTAGAAGTATGATCTAGAATGTTTCAGGTTTTTGCTTAGGATAGAGAGATTTGATTTCTCTGGCAATATATTTATGTTTAACATTTCTTCTTGAAGGTGTGTTTGGCTTTACAGTTTGAATGGAGAGTATGTCTACACATATTCTATCATGTTACAAAGTTTTTGAAAGTTATGTTTAGCATGCAAATTTTTTGAAGTGACAAAAGCGTCACTGTGCTAGTTATTCATCTAATGGTGGTTTCAGAACTGTGGAAATGGCTAGTAATGTGTGACATTTGAAGATAGTGTGGAGAGATAAAATAGGTCTAGGTTAAGGTTTTGATGGAAGCACATGACATCATGTTGCTTTGGCAGCAACAAATTTGATTTAGGACCTACCCATTACACGTTTCATGTAATTTGAATTTAGGTCCACCTTATGCCATCCTAGTTAATTATGGATCCCTGGCCAGCATGAATGAAGGATTAATGTAATTCCTTTTATGTAATTCATATATCACTTCACATTATAAGTATGCAATTGAAGAGAAGTTGGTACAAGTGAATATATATTGAGTATGCAAGTGTGAGAAGCAATTGTGTGAGAAAGTGTTATTCAACGTGAGTTCCATCTCAGTCATTGTGCACCATCATCAAAACATCATAATTAGTTTAGGAGAGTGCATGAAGAAAGTTTAGATCTAGAGTAAGATGTGTAATCAACATTGAAATTTTGCAAGCTTTATCTTTGTAATCAGATAGGATTGGTGTTCTACTTATTGAGTTGATGCTCAGATCTTTGTATTAGGGATTGGTGTCTCCATTAGGTTGGTACCTAAAAGTTCAATTGGCTATTGGTGTCTTTGATAGGTCGATGCCTACTTCATATTGTAATTCCCTTATTATATTCCTACTTTATGAGGTTGGATCTGGACAGTAGATCCAAGCAACTATTCTCACCATGGTTTTTCCCATCTTAGGTTTCCACGTATATTTGGTTTTCTCATGTGCAAATGTGTGTGCTTGTGCGATTGCTTGATTATCAGTATCTATTTTGATTCAATTTTCATGATTGACTTATGTGTTGGATTGAAGAGTTTTAAATTGATTTGATCTACTGATTCATGTTGGAAAAATGTGTCTCAACCTTGCAATTACATAAGGTTTTTGTTGATAGCTAAGTGTAGGGAGTACACCCCTATGAGGGGTTCAAGAGTTGTGCGCCCCAATGGGGGCTCGAGGGTAGTGCCTCTGAAAGCCAAATTTCATGTATATTTTATTATTGTAAATATAGACCATTCATCATTAGGTCTCAGATCCGACAATCGATATTTTGTTGGCTTGACTTTCCCTAGAAGACAACCCTATTTTATGAGGGTTTTGTATTATGATTGTGTATTATGATGTATTATGAGTGGTTTTGTTTCCTCTAGATCTTTGGTTGGTGATACTCCTATGATAAATTTTCTCTGCAAGTATATTGTAATCTTTGTGACTTTTGAATAATGTATTGGGAATCTTTTGGAGTGTGGGGCTTTTCTCTTGGGTAAGTGCACCAAGTTGTGACACAAAAATTGATCTTAAGATGCCACTTTGTTTTTCTAACATTAGAAAAGTTTGATGTTCATGAGAAAATGAAGATAGTTACGCTCAAAATTTGAAGTGCGACAAGAATAAGAGTTGAAGTGCTCTGAGCCTACTTTCTACGATATATTTTTTTTAAATAATGAAGATTAAGGGTTTCAAAAAGGGGGGCCGCCAAAAGTGGTCCTGTTTTTATCGAAAAAAATTGCATAGCATATGTTGTGGCCTCCCTTTCTTGTTAACTTTTTTTTAGAATTTCAAAAATTTGAATGGTGAGAAATTAGCTAACACCATGTAGTTTATCCCAATTCTTTCACCTAATTTTTTAATGAATATATAATATTTTACAAATTTTCAAAGTGGAAACATCTTGAAAAGATGAAATTTGAGTGTGCTCCCCCCTAAGTTTTTTTTAAACTAATCAATTTTTATTTTTTTCATTACATGTAGAATGGAGTCTAGTTTATAAAAATGTGATTTGTTTCAAAATTTGGTGAATGAGTAAATATCTATACTAAAACTAGCACATGTTGGTTTTCAACAAAAAATGGAGGCACTAACAAGAGAAGTTATGGATGAAAACCTTAATATAATAAAAATGCTAAAAAAATTATATGGTTATATAGGTAAGAGAGAGCCTAACGTCATCACTTTTTTTTATAAACTTGCATTGAAAGATGTACAAACCTGATGGTTAGCACAACCAAAAATGTGTGAAATTTTGTTACCCTTTCAAAAAAATCATGTCCTTGGCATGAAATGGTCGTCCAACCCTTTGGGTTGGATTCCCAAGGAAAAATCTAGCCTTTAGGGTTGGTATTTCCCAATGTAACACATTTGGCGAGTGCCAAATTTGGCATTTTCCAAATGTTACATTACATTTGGCTAGCGCCTAAATGATTGCATTGAAAAAAATACCAACTTCTCTATCTATTTGTCTCTCACTACCCCACTTTGATAAGGCTTAAAGTTTATAGTTTATGATCGATGATGGATAGTTAAGGTTTTACTTTTCACTCCCTCTCTTTGTCCTTCCCTCTTAACCAATACTTACCCTATTCTCTCTCTAGTTCTCTCCCACCCTCTCTACCTTGCCTTCTCTCATTAACCCCATCTCCATCCTTTCCTCCCTACCTTTCTCTTCTTCTATCTCCATTTTTTATTGTTTCTCACCCATTTCTCTCCTCTCTTGATCTCTACCTCTCCCTCCCAACCACTCTCTCTCCCCATATCCAAGTCTCTCCCTCATTGTCTCATTACCCACCTCTATCCCCCTCTATCTCTCACCTCCTTCTCTCTCTTCCCATCACCAAGTCTCTCCAACCTTGTCTCATTACCCACCTCTATCCCCCCTCTATCTCTCATCTCGTTCTTCTCTCTCTTGTCTTCCCTCTCCTTCCCCTTTCTAGGTCATGTTGGAAAAACAAGGACATAAAACTGAGAGGGGGGGTGAATCAGTTGTCACAGATTATTTAAACTTTTTGAAACTTAACTTAATCTCAGATCTGATGCATGAAAAATAAACCATAAACAATCAACACATCAGAGACACAGAGAACACCAATATTTTTTACATGGAAACCTTGTTAGGGGGAAAACCACAGTGGATGTTAGTCCACAAGATTATACCCTATTAAAAGTATAAAGAATAACAATGAGAATGCACATGCATTTAGGCACACTTCCTAGAGCTCACTGCTCAAATACAAGAGGGCTCATTTCCCAAAGAAGAGAAATATGGATTGGATCCACAGGCTATGAATTGAGAAAATAGCTTCTCCAAAAGCCTAATTACAGTTCTGGTTAAGCATAGAAACACTCCTTCACACTTCGGTCAAACTTCTCCACACTCTGCTCTGCAATTGAATGATATTCACACATACACACATAGGAGCACATTGAGCATACTTCAATTCAAACAAACAACCACTCTTATATATCTGCAACATGAATTACATCAACAACTTCGTCAGCCAAAATATAAAATATAAAACATATACACAATGTCGGCCCAAATATACAAATAATTTTTCAATGCGAATCAAACACCATTGGCCAAAATTATGTTGTTCCCCAAAACAACATCCTCGAGTGCACCAAACATTCAAATTTTAATCACCAAGGATCCACAACATGTTACAACCACCATGTCGACCAAGAACATGAAAACCCAAACACACATGAGAAAAATCTTTGACCACGAACACACCGATCAATGTAGACATGCAACAAAGATAGAGAATGATCTAGAAGCATCCCGAAGAAACAAGAACCAATAGAGAAACATTTGCATCAACTGAAATTACTAGAATCACATCAACTTCACTCAGGAATACTAACTGAAACCACAAAAAAATGTCAGAACACAACTATTCATAACATGATCAAAACCTCATGTGGACCTATGAAACTTTTGGTGGATATACTAGATACTCTCAACAATAAACCCTTTGGTCCAAAACAATTTATCAATGACATACTGAGCAAGACACCTTCATGACCTTCACTGTTCCACTGGAAATCTTCAACTTTTTCTTTTAACAATTTTCTCAATATCCTCAAATATACAACCTTCGATACATTAATGCTAATAGTGTTGAAATCAATGACAACCACATATTAGCAACACAACCACACCATCCAACAATCTCCCTCTTTTTCATTGATAGCAACACATGATGTGGAAAGCACCATCAACGCAACTCTTAATCAACACTTACCCCCCCTTAGATTTTGATTCTTTGTCCTCAACTTCTTCTACATGATCTTCACCCCACAAGGCTCTTCTCCCTAGATAATTCACAGTTTTTTACATGACTCTTCTCCCCCTTTGACATCAATGGAAAAGATAAACATTATATTTCCACATACAAGCTCTGAACCACATATTTGCACATCTGACTACTCCCCTTGAGTAGAATCCATAGAAACATCAATCTAGATCATAATATAGCTTTGAAGCATACAGATTGATGCAAGTAAATGCATCTCTAGTTCATATCAGGAGGGGTAATCACCCCTAGCATCCGTATGAGATACTCAAAAGTATCATTTGGCAACAGTTTGGTGCAAATTTCTGCAACCTGTTCTTTGGTAGGAACATACTCCAATTTAACTTCTTTCTCATTCACTTTATTGAATCCAAGCTTTAGTAAGTATTTATCCAGTCTAGCATACTAGGCTCTGGGGGCTTGTTTGAGTCCATATAGATCTTTCTTCAATCAACAAACCATGTCTTCCTTGTTAGTCAGTTGAAATCCATCTGGTTGTTCAACATATACTTCTTCTAACTCACCATTCAAAAAAGATGACTTCACATCCATTTGATAGATTTTATAGTTCTTATATGTAGCATAAGCAATAAATAATCTTACAGCTTCAATTCTAGCAATAGAGGCGAAGGTTTCTTCAAAATCAATGCCTTCTATTTATGAATACCCTTTACATACTAGTCTTACTTTATTCTGGATCACTTCACCTTGTTCATTCATCTTATTCTGAAAGACCTATTTAGTACCAATCACATTTTTATCTTTAGGTCTAGGAACAAGAATCCATGTATTATTCTTTTCAATCTGCATCAGTTCTTCCTTCATAGATTCCATCCAGTGTTCATCATTGCAAGCTTCATTGAAATTTTTAGGCTCAGTCTTGGAAATCGAACAATACTCCTCTGCTATCCTTCTTCTAGTCTACATACCTTTATTCTTTTCTCCTATAATTTGATTCTTTAAATGATTCAATCTCACATACCTCAGAGTTTTAGAATTCACTCACACTTCTGGTTCTTCTGTTCTTTCTTATGCACTTCCACTTGTCTCTCCTTCTTGAATTTCTTGATTTACTAGAACAACTTGAACTCGATTATGTGTTTGAGCATTCTTCCCTTTTTTTGAAATATCTTGTTGGTCATCTGAATCATATCCATAATATCTAGATGATCTAGCAAAGTCCTCATCAACTCTGACATTTGCACTTTCAACCATTTTTCTCAATCTTTTGTTAATGCACCAGTAAGCCTTGCTCTTGGTAGAGTAACCTAGAAAGATTCCTTCATCGCCCCTTGCATCAAAATTTCCTATGTCCTCATCTCTCTTAATGTAGCACTTGCGTCCAAAAATATTAAAATATTTAATAGTAGGCTTATAACAAAACCATAGCTCAAAAGGAGTCTTACCAGAAATACCATTAACATTTACCCAATTTAAAGTGTACACAACAGTGTTTACAACTTCTCTCCAATAGATGTGAGAAAAATTTCTTTCAATCACCATTGTTCTAGCAGCATCCAGAATTGTTTTGTTCTTTCTGTCTGCAACTCCATTTTGTTGAGGGGTTCGGGGAGCAGTAACTATCTTTTGATTCCATGCTCTTCACAAAAAGAATTGAACTCCCTAGAGGTGAACTCACCACCTTTGTCTAACCTTAGGCATTTTATTTTCAGATCTCATTCTTTTCCATAGCTTTGAAACTCTTGAACTTCTCTAATGCTTCACATTTTTATCTTAAGAAAGCAACCCATATCATCCTAGAGTAATCATCAATAAGCAACATAAAATATCTTTCTCCTTGTAGACTTTTGATTATGGAGGGACCACATAGATCAGTATGCACCAGCTCCAGTATTCCATTAGAATGATGCTTTTTACTTTGAAAATAAACTCTAGTCTATTTACCCATCTGACATTCTTTGCATATTGTATTAGCAGGGCTTCACTAGCTTAGGTAGATCTCTTACTTCTTGAATGAAACTTACCTTGACAATGTTATCAAAATTCACATGACATAGCCTCATATGCCATAACCATCTTTCATCTACTTGAGCAATTAAACAACTTACATTACTAGCACTCAGGTGAAAAATATTGCCTCTTTTCTTTGTACCTAAAGCAATCATATTTCCAAAACTTTCAAGTATTCTACATCTTCCATCTTTGAATTGAAGATCATAACCTTTGTCCATCATCTTCCCAACACTCAACAAGTTATTCTTTAAAGCCTTCAACATAAACGACATCATCAATGTTATATTTACCACCAAGACAAATATATTCCCTACCACGGATCACACCAGCATTGTTATTTCTGAATCTTACAACCCCACCATCATATTTCTCTAGACTTAAAATTTTTCTTTTGTCACCAGTCATATTATGTGAGCATCCACTGTCAATAACCCACTCATCCTTTTCTTCAATTTGGGTTGCAAGAGCTTTCTCAACTTTATCAGATTCAGTAGCCACCAAACCATTTTCCTTGATAGCAATGAAAACCCATTCATCTTCATTTTCCTTTTCTTTATCAGATTCTTCATCATTCACACCTTCTTCAGCAAAATATCACTTCTTTTGAAATCTAGGTTTGTAAGGCTTAGACCTAGGAACTCTTTCAGGACATATTGAAGCAAAATGACCTATTTTACTGCAAAAACATTTAATAGGAAACTTTCCTTTATACTTACCTTGTCCTCTGCCTTCTTTCTTCACAATCAATGCTTCTAGCTCTTCCACCTCTCTTTCTTCTTCTTCAAGTTGTTTCATCTCTTCCTCATACTTGAATATCTTTCTAGAGCTTTCTCCTGGATCATATCTTTGCTTGTTTCTTCTAAATATAGAAGCCTTAAATGCACATTTAGTCTTAGGGGAAAAATCACCAAATTCACTTAACTCAAAGGCAACAAGTTTACCAATCAACATATCCCTTGTCACATTTGTTACTAATCTAAACTCTTCAATAACATGAGCCTTTGACTTGTAGGAGGGAGGCAATGATCTAAGCACTTTAGCTACAATTTCTTGTTCATCCAGAATACCACTGACACATCTAATACCCATCACAATTTCATTTACTCTTTGCATAAAAGAAGAAATATTTTCATCTTCACCCATCTTCAAATTTTCATACTTGCCTTTCAAACTTTGTAACTTAGCGACCTTCGCATCTACATCTACTTCATACAAAGTCTCCAACTTCGTCCACATTTCATGAGCTGTCTTCAAACTTATCACATTTTCCATTTTTGAATCTATCAGAACACTCAGCAAAGCTTCCATAGCCCTGATATTATTCTCAGCTTCTTTAATCTCACCAGGAGTGTAAGGACCATTTTGAGGAATAGTATATATGTTCTTTGTAATCTTCCAGAAGGGTTCACCTAAACACCTCAAATGACAATCCATTTTGGATTTCCACAGAGAATAGTTTGTTCCATCAAATCTAGGGTTGTCCTTCTTGTATGATTCCATCTTGGATCACCTAAAGCTTTTAAACTTCTTCAAAAGAACCTACTCTGAATTGTTGGAAAAATAAGGACAGACAATTGAGAGGGGGGGTGAATTAGTTGTCACATATTATTTAAACTTTTTCAAACTTAACTTAATCTCAAATCTAATGCATGAACAATAAACCTAAACAATCAACACATTAGAGACATAGAGAAAACCAAGATTTTTTACATGGAAACCCTGTTAGGGAAAAAACCACGGTGTATGTTAGTCCACAATATTATACCCTATTAAAAGTATAAAGAATAATAATGGGAATGCACATGCATTCAAGCACACTTCCTAGAGCTCACTACTCAAATACAAGAGGGCTCATTTCCCAAAGAAGAGAAATATAGATTGGATCTGCAGGCTATGAAGTGAGAAAATAGCTTCTCCAAAAGCCTGATTACGGTTTTGGTTAAGCACATAAACACTCCTTCACACTTTGCTCAAACTTCTCCACACTCTGCTCTACAATAAAATGATATTCACACATACACACATAGGAGCACATCGAGCATACTTCAATTCAAACAAACAACCGCTCTTATATATCTGCAGCATGAACTACATCAACAACTTTGTCGGCCAAAAAATAAAATATAAAACATATACACAATGTTAGCCCAAATTTACAAATAAAATTTCAATGTGAATCAAACACCATCGGCCAAAATTATGTTGTTCCCCAAAACAACATCCTCGAGTGTGCCAAACATTCAAATTTTAATCTCCAAGGATCCACAACACATTACAACCACCATGTCGGCCAAGAACATGAAAACCCAAACACACATGAGAAAAATATTCGACCACAAACACACCAATCAATTTAGACATGCAACAAAGATAGAGAATGATCTAGAAGCATCCATAAGCAACAAGAACCAATAGAGAAACATCTGCAACAACTGAAATTACTAGAATCACATCAACTTCACTCAGGAATACTAACTGAAACCACAGAAAAAATGTCAGAACACAACTGTTCATAACAATTGATCAATAACATACTGGGCAAGACACCTTCATGACCTTCACTGTTCCACTGACAACCTGCAACTTTTTCTTTTAACAATTTTCTCAATTGATATCCTCGACATATACAACCTTCAATACATTAATGCTAATAGTGTTGACATCAATGAAAACCACATATCAACAACACAATCACAACATCAAACAGGTCATCACCTCTTTATCTCATCCTCCCTATGTCTCTCACTCCCTCCATGTGTACCTCTCCCTCCATCATTTGTTACTATTCTACTGATACCTCCCTTTCATTCTCCCTCTTCTCTCTCTCCCCTCTCTAGGTTTCTCCCAGTATCTCTCCCTATCTCCCTCTTTATGTTGCCTTCCCTCCTTACCCCATCTAGATATCTTTTCCTCCCTACCTCTCTCTTCTTCTCTCCCTTTATTATTGTTTCTTTCCCATCTATCTCCTTTCTCTCAATCACTTCCTCTTCCTCCCACCCTCTCTCTCTCCCCATCTCCATGACTCTCCCTACTTCCCTCTTTACCTCTTTACCTCTCCCTCGTCTCATTACACACCCCTCTCCCACCCTCTCTTCCTTGCCTTCCCTCCTTAGGGTTTAAGGGTTGAGGGTTGAGGGATTAGGTTTTAAGGTATAAGGTTGAAGGTTTAATGTATAGGATAGAGGGTTGAGGATTTAAGGCTTGAGGCTTGAGGGATTAGGGTTTAAGGGTTGAGGGATTAGGTTTTATGGGTTTAGGGTTTAAGGTTTGAGGGATTAGGGTTTAGGGTTTAAGGGTTTAGAGTTGAGTGTTTAATTTAGAGGGTTGAGGGTTGAGGGAATAGGATTTAAGGGTTGAGAATTTAGTGTTTATGGGTTTAAGGGTTGATGGTTGAGGGATTAGGGTGTAAGGGTTAAGGAATTAAGGTTTAAGGTATAGGGTTGAGGGATTAGAGTTGAGGGTTTAAGGGTTTAGGTTTTAAGGGTTGAGGGTTAAGGGATTAAGGTTTAAGGTATAGGGTATAGGGTTTAGGGATAGGGATTAGGGTTGAAGGTTGAGGGATTAGGGTTTGAGGGATTAAGGTTTAAGGTATAGGGTTGATGGATTAGGGTTGAGGGTTTAACGTATAGGGTAGAGAGCTGAGGGTTGAGGGTTGAGGGTTAAGAGATGAGGGTTTGAGGGTTGAATGTGAGGGTTGATGTATTATGGTTTAATTTTGAGGGTTTAAGGGTTGATGGATTAGGGTCTAAGGTATTAGGTTGAGGGATTAGGGTTGAGGGTTAAGGGTTAAGTTTGAGAGTTAAGGGTTTAAGGGTTGAGGGCTGAGGGTTGAGATTTTAAGGGTTGATGGTTGAGGGATTAAGGGTTGATGGTTGAGGGATTAAGGGTTGAGGGTTTAAATGTTGACAGTTGAGAGATGAAGGGTTGAGGGTTGAGGGATAAGGGTTTAAGGTTTGAGGGTTTAAGGGTTGAGGGTTGAGGGATTAGGGTCTAAGGTATAGGGTTGAGGGATTAGGGTTTAAGGGTTGAAAATTGATGGATTATGGTTTAAGGGTTGAGGGTTGACATATTATGGTTTAGGGGTTGAGGGTTTAAGGGTTAATGGTTTAAGGGTGTAAGGGTTTAGGGTTGAGACTTGAGGGTTTAAGGGTTGAGGGTCGAGGAATTAGGGTATAAGGGTTGAGGTTTTAATGGTTGAGGTTTAAGGTTTGAGGGTTTAAGGGTTGAGGGTTGAGGGTTGAGGGTTAAGGGTTTAAGGGTTGAGGGTTGATGGATTAAGGTTTAAGGGTTGAGGGTTGAGGGTTGAGGGTTAAGGGTTGAGGGATTAAGGTTTAAGGGTTGAGGGTTGAGGGTTGAGGGTTTAAGGGTTGAGGGATTAGGATTTAAGGGTTGAGGGTTTAGGGTTTAATGATTGAGGGTTGAGGGATTAGGGTTGAGGGTTTAGAGGTTTAGGGTTTAAGGGTTGAGGCTTGAGGGATTAGGGTTTAAGGATTAGGGTTGAGGGATTAGGGTTGAGGGTTGAGGGATTAAGGGTTGAGGCTTGAGGCTTGGGGATTCAAGGGTAGGGGGTTGAGGGTTGAGGGTTAAGGTTTTAAGGGTTAAGGGATTAAGGGTTGAGGTTTTAAGGGTTGAAGGTTGAAGGTTGAGGGTTGAGGTTATAAGTGTTGAGTGTTGAGGGATTAAGAGTTGAGGGTTTAAGGGTTGAGAGTTGAGGGATGAGGGTTTAAGGGTTAAGAGTCTAAGGGTTGAGGGTTGAGGGATTAGGGTTTAAGGGTTTATGGTTTAAGGTTTGAAGCTTGAGAGTTGATAGCTTAAGGGTAGAGGGTTGAGGGTTAAGGTATGAGATTTTAATCCTTCTATACCTCTCTATCCCTCCTTAGCCATCTCTATGTCTCTCACTCCTTGTCTCATTACCACTCCTCTAGGTCTCTCCCTCTCTTCTCTTATCCTTTTCATTATCAGTAAATTTCATTAAACCTATCGCTCCATCCCTTGCTAGTCTACTAGGTCTCTCCCACTCTTCTCTCTCCCCTCAGTAGGTCTTCGTGTAGGTTTAAGGCTTTCACAATTACACATTTTTTATATAGCACATTTGGCACTTGCCAAAGTTCAAAGCCTCAAAACATCGCATTAGGTGCTTGCCAAATTGAAAGGTTGTTATTTAACACATTTGGTGCTCGCTAAATTGCCTTTGTGAAAAATGGTAAAAAAGGGACTTGACCCATGATACAAGCCCACAATTCTCTGCCTTTGTCTGGTTTTGCACTTTCTCCATAAAGAAAACACTTTTTTATGCAGTTGACTTGTTATGGTACCACATTATTCTTACTCCATCACCTTTTGAGCACCAATTTTCTTTTTGGACAATGTGGAAGAATATAATTTGAATTTTTTACATCATATTTGATTATCTCAGGTAATATATTCATTTTTGTAAAATTGAAATGCTTATATTGAGTTTTTTAGTTTAGTATTGACAATATAGATCATTCCTTTCATAATTTTATCAATCATAATATTTTTACATATAATTCAACATTGAATAAGATGGAAGCTACATAAAAAGTTAAATTTTTACGAGTTTGAAGAAAAAATGAAAAACATGACATAATTTAGATGAATTAATGTAAAATTATATAATAGGATTTCAACTTAACACAAAAATGCTTATGTATTCTATTTTCATTGCTTATAGTAGTCCATTACCATCATGGTTAGTGGAATTCACTCTTTTTCATTTGATTTTTAGCAAATGACCTAAAAAACAAACAAATTGATTCACTCTACATTGGCTAGAATGTGGGTGGATTTGGAAATATCAAAATGATTAAGAACACTATATTTATCCTGGAAACCACCAAAGGGTTCATCATGGAATGCTTTCAATATATCAAACACTTCATCCTACCTAATACATCTTTTCATAAGGTTATCTAGACCAATGTAAAATAAAAATCTAGAAATCTAAGAATAAGGGAAGCATTTGTGAACTGTATTTTCTCTCTTGGAGAAAAGTAACCTAGAATCTGCCCTGTCACCAAATAGTTAGCTATATCAGCAAAACATGGAGTGTGTACATTTAGAGAAAATAGATGCTCATTAGGAAAAGAATCATCAACCACCCATTTTGCTGATTGGGTAGGCAATTTAGACAAAAATTCAACAACCACATTATCCTTTTTGGGTCTGTTAACTATTTTTATGTCAAATTCTTGTAGTAACAATAACCACCTTACAAGTCTTCCACCTATTACTAGTTTATTCATCAAGTATCTAATTCCTATATGATTTGTATGTATGAATACTTGATAGCTAGTAATATAGTGTCTGAACTTGTTAATGGCATAGATAACTACAAGCATTTTTTTTTCTATCACAATGTAGTTTAACTCTACTCCTTGGAGGTTTTTGTTGATATAGTATATTGCATATTCGTTATTCCACTCTTTCTACCCTAGGACTATTCCAATAGCAAAGTTTGATTCATTAGTGTGTATGTGAAATGGCAGTGTCCAATTTGGACCTCTTAGGACTGGTGCATGAGTTAGAGTTGCTTTTAATTTATTAAATGAATTTTGATAGTCTTTAGTCCAATCAAACTTAATGTCCTTTGTCAATAAAATAAACAAAGGTGCAACAATTTTGTTGAAATCTTGGTTGAATCACCTATAATAACCTACATGTCCAAGGAAACTTCGTACATCTCTTTGTTTTTATGGTACAAATAGGGTAGATATAATTTCAATATACTTTGGATCAACTTGTATTCCTTCACTCAAAATAAAATGTCCCAAAACAATGCCCTGTGTCATCATCATAAAACATTTTTCATTACTCAAAGACAAATTGTGTTATGTGCATCCTTTTAACACTTTTTCTAGATTACTAAGAGATTCGTCATAACTTTCACCATAAGTGGTGCAGTCGTCCATGTATATCTCCATGTAGCCATGTGTAAAATCAGAAAATATGTTGAGTACTACTCTTTGAAAGTGTGATTAGTGTTAGTTACCTATCCTAAATGATGCAAAACAAAATACAAAAAGAAGGAAACAACACTAAAACACCTCAAGATTGGGCTATGTTAAACTCAAACAAAATAAAGATATGAAAAATAGATTTATGCCTAGTATGAGTTGATCCTTGGTTGGCCCTTTCATAGTTGATAAATGTGTGCTCCTTGATGGAAAGAGTGCTAAAAATAGATACAAATGATCTAGATGTGATGGGGATTCAAATGAGAGATGTGGGTATTTTGATGGATGAACAAAATGGATGCAAGAGCTTGAAGATTCAACAATGGTGGATGAGAGTATGAGAGTTTAAGTTGTTGAAGAGCTTGAAGACTTGAATGTGTTATGAGAAAATAAAGCCAAAAATCCTCTATTTTAGGGGGAAGGCCTCTAGGGATTTGAACGGTCAAGATTTTTCCAACATGGGAAAGATGAAGGGCTGTGGTGAATTGAGGGTTCACAAGCCCTCACATCTTGCCATGTGGAGGGTGAGGTGGAGGTACTTGCAAGTACCTTGGCATTGGGAGAATATTTCCTTAAAAAGGAACTTCTTGTTCCCATATGGGAGGAAAGTGACATATGAGGAATTTTAGTATTCCTCAAAAATCTCCACGGGGAAGAGAGAAGTGGTTGGAGAAATAAATGTGAATTTGGAAGTACCTTGTGGATAAGACAAGGTCTTTATAATGGAAGGTTCTTGTCCCATGTGACTGATGTGACCTCTCAATGATCCACATGAGGAAGATGAGAGGTTTGGAGGAATAAAAGTGAATTTTAAATTCACACAAGGAAGACAAAAAAGAATTAAAAATTTCTTGGGGGATGGGAGAGTTGACTAAAAGGGGGTTGATTAGACTAGCTAATCAATTATTAGAAAATAGTTATTGGCTAATGAAGATTAGAAGCCAACTTGCAAAAGTTGGAGGATGTAACACATCCTAATCATGGATTAGACATGTACACATCCCTAATGATGAGATTAGGAGGTGGATTAGGATTAAGGAAAAGTGATGGAGGATGTGACATGTGAGAGATTAAATAAATGTATTATTTATTTAATTCTTTTGAAGAAAAGGGGAATAAAAGGTAAGGTATTTAATTATTAACTAAATACCTTAGGGATTTAGAAGAATTTAAGGATATTAATTAAATAATAGCAATATTACTTAATTAATGTAAATAAGAGGATGTTTAGACAAAAAAGGATAAATTTGGACAAATATAAGTGTCCAAATTTAGGTGTCTATATTTTTCCCCTCTTTGAGATGGTGTTACAAAGTAGCAATATTTCAAAGAATATTAAAACATAGAACCCGAGAGAAGATGGTTAGATTGGGAAAGATGCCCTAGTCATCAAATGAGTGACCGGGAAGAAAGATGATGAGAGTGAAGATGAAGGTTAGGGATGGAGGATGCCCACTCGAGAGGAAATGCAGGTTCAAGAGAACACGAGTGTTCTCTCAAAATGGATGAGATGATGAAAGGGTATATGAGGAAGATGATGCAAAGTGATGGATAAGAGAGGATGATAAGTGATAGGAGATTGGGAAGCACAAATGGATTTAAAAGCAAAGGTGATGTTTCCCCAGTCAAAGCCAAAATGGTTTGATGATGGATGGAGTGTTGTCGATGATGGAATGATATATCCCAAGACAACACAAAAGGATAGGAAGGATACATCCCAATGATGATGATGAGTGTGTTGTTGATGACAAAAGGATACATCTCGATGATGATGATGAAAGTGGTGTTGATGAGAGAAGAATACATCCCAAAATAACACCAAAGGATAGGGAAGGATATATCTCGATGAGTGTTGTTGATGAGGGAAGGATACATCCCAAACAACACCAAAGGATAGGGAAAGATACATCCCAATGATGATGATGATGATTGGATCAAGGCTTGTATCAAGGCTGGGACAAGACCAAGGATGTGATTAGATGATTTGTGCTAGATTGAATGGATGAGGATTGGGTTGAGATGTGTGATGGATGAGAATAAGGAAAATGATGGAGGAAAAGATGCTTAGAATAACCAATCTATATTATTCTAAGAAGATTGAAGAGATGAGGATATGATGAGGGCGCTTAGAATAACCAATCTATATTATTCTAAGAAGATTCAAAAGAGGATACCATAGGGATCTTGAGAAGAAGGGAGATGGGGGGATGAATGTTTGCACAACCAATATCATAGGTCATGGGTTGGCTATGGATGCAATGCAACAAAAGTGATCATGAAATGCAATCCTAATGCAATTTTCTATTTTTAGAGCACTAAATTTTGCTTTAGTATAAGACACTAGGTGTCAGGGTATGTAAACCAAAGTGAATTAGTGTCTAATGTATGAAACAAGCACAATAAACAAGAAGTCTATCCCAACACCCCAAAGTTGCAAAGACCTTGGTTAGGCTAGGCATTGGGATGACCACAAGCAAAAAAGAATGCCCCATCGTAACACAAGAGCTTAGGGATCTTGGTGGGTACTACGTGGGACAACCAAAAAGACAACAACAAAGCAAAGATCAAGATATTCCTCTATTTTAACCAATTAAAACACACCATAATATGATAGATCATGGTGCCCTTGACATGTGATGATAGGAAGTTCAAATGATAAACAAAAACCAAAAGTATCAAAAGATTGCAATCAATTTCAAAATGTCCCTTTCCATAGGTTCGAGAGGATGGATGAGGTTGATGAGTCCTATTAGGGAGGATGCATCCTGTTGAGACCAAAGATGGATACTAAACTAAAAGATTGATTATGATGTAGGAGACTCCAAAACTGATTGAATCTCATGATACGAGTGGATCTCACTTGTGAAGAAGCAACCAGATAAGGGCATAGTTTGATGACACAACACAAGATGTGAAACACAAGAATGACACACCCTAACGACCTAGGGGCTCAGGGGCCAACCATAGATTAGCCTTCCCTATGTGAAAGCACAAAGCCCTCGTAGTTTGAGAAAATGCTGACGATTAACCATGGATAAAAGTGGAAAGAGGAAAATGGAGACCTTGATGGATGAACAAGACAAGACAAAAAAAATCCTCGGGGGTTGATCAAATGATTGACCTTGCCTATGTGAAAGCGCAGGGGCAATGTAGTTAGATAAAAGACCAAAGACAAATGATGGATAAGGGATGATGAGATGACCATGATAGGTGGATAAAATGCTAGAACTGATATGATGAGACAAGATAGACCTAGTGGATTGGATAGGATGATGGTGATGGCACAAAGCACAAGGATGGTATAGTTTTCAAAATCATCAAAAGATGAATTGGGAGGATGATATGATAGAGAGATGAGTGATGAGAAGTGACACGAGACTGGAAAGATGTGTGAAAGAAGTGGGAGCAATGACGATGAGATAGATGGCATTGGATTGCATGGGGAGAATCCTATAGCCAGACACCAATGACAAGGAATTATGAGATGGGATGAGAATAAAGATGAAGGGATGGATAGATAAAGATAAGGAGATAGGAAGATGCTAGGACAGATGGATAAAAGGGATTTAGATTTGGATGGGGAAAAGGTTACCAGATAGATAGATAGAAAGGTAAGGGTTTGGAATAAGGATGGATATAGGGATAAGGATGGGGAGATGGAAGTGATTGTTTGGATTGGTAAGGAGATGAAAGGGATACTATGATGGATGGATGGGTAGGAAGATAAGGATGGGGAGATGGAGGGGATTCTATGCTATGCTGAATAGAAAGATTGGGATGGTGAGACGGAAGGGATTGTTTGGATGGATAGGAGATAAGGATGGGGAGATGAAAAGGATTTTTTGGATTGGTAAGGAGATAAGGATAGGTAGGAAGATAAGGATGGGGAGATGGCAGGTATGCTATGATGGATGGATAGGAGGATAAGGATGGGGAGATAGTGAGGGATGACATGAGGGATGCATGATGTCTCTAAGGACTTATGTCACAAAGGAAGTAGATGCCCCCACTCTAGATGTGTCATGTATGATGAGGCATGAGGGGTGGAAGATAGAAGGATAGGCAAATAAAGGAGTGAGATGGATATAGATAGGATGCATGGATAAGGAAGGGAGCATGATGGGTGGACAAGGAATGTAGATGGATGTGGATAAGGATTAGGATAGTGTGTAGGTGGGGGAGATGTATGCCAAGAGATTTCCAAAGAATATATATATATATATATATGTTTGCCCCTATTGATATCAAGATCACAAGGAGGGTGGAGGGGTTGGGAGAAGTGGGATATGACAAGCTAGATGTGTAAGATAGGTTGGATGGAGGATATGGGTGAAGGGGATGCAGTTTCCCCCAAGTGTGGAAGTAAATTGGATGAGGGATTTACACATGACGCATGTTTACCAGGTTTTCATCATGGTACTTATCCAAGGCGCTTGTTTTCCAAGTTTTCACCATTGGACGAATTATTTCTCTTTACTTTTTTTTGTTGTTTTTTTATTTTTAATTTTTCTAATTTTTTCTAATTTTTGGATAGAATGTGGATGGAGATGGATAAGGATAGAGATGTGGATAATTGGATTTAGAAGCCATGTGATAAGGATAGGGATGAAGGACTCAAGCATCAAGTCCCATACGAGGTATTAAGAGCCCATGTGTGAAGTGACTATTTGATGTTGGTAAAACCTTATGAGGATAAATTGGTCATGCCAGAGAATGGATTAAAGGGATTTGATGTGGGAGATATGTGGGACAATGGATGGGATGTTGGAAAGTGTATGGATGGAATGATGAGGTAGGTGTGTGATGGGGAGTTTTTTTCAAGACCAACATTGGCACATATGGTGGTCTATGCGAAAGGATAGGAGGATTAATGGATGGAGAATGTGGGGATAATGGAGATGGGATAGTGAATTTTGGGACATAAGGACCCAAAATAGATTTAGGAGATGGTGGATGAGAATGTGTAGAGTTAGTATTAGCAACTTTGGATGTTGTTACAGATTTTTTGTTTGAAGGCATTGCATCTTTTTTCTTTGGAATCCACATGGTTTTGATCTTTGCTTTGGTGGGCCTTTGTGGCCCATGGGTTTGATTTGGATTTTGGATTTGATTTTTCTTTTCTTCAACATGTCTTTTTAAGGGGACATGAGGAGCTTTAGATTCATGTGGACATTTGGATACATGCATGTTTATTTTAGCATCCAAAGTGCTTTTGATAGTAATGGGATGGGTGCTAGGAGATGGATGACGTGGAGAAAACATGAATGGAGTGATGGAGGTAGGATTTTGAGGATGATATGTGGATGGAGGATGTGTGGGTATGTGCCTTTGTTGATCCTGATTAGGGAACATGAGAGTGGGATGTTGATGATGGGTAAGATGGATAGGTGATGGATGGAAAAAAGGATGAATAGGACGACATGGAGGAGGTGATTTTGGGGTATAAGGGCCCAAAATGGACTTAGCACTTGGAGGATGTGTGATGGTGGGTGTAGGGACATAAGGACCCAAAATGGATGGAGGAGATGAAGGATGGGAGATGGTGGATGAAGGGATGTAAGGACCCAAAATGGATGGAGCAGATGAAGGAGGAATATGGATGGTTGTTTTGAGGTGATACGATGGAGGGGGGAAGACAAAAAATGATTTGGTGGAGTGATGGAAGGAGCCTCTTATTCTTTTAGAAGAGGATTGTTGAGGGTATGTGGAGGTTGTACCAACATTTTTGCATTGCAATTCATGAGTAGTACATTCGAGACCTCGCGTATAGGAGTGTTCTTTGACCTAGATGGGCTCTAAAATACCTTGCTCATGAAGGCCTAAACCTTTTCCATGATAGTTCATGTTCTTGAGCATTCGATCCACGATAGGATTTTTGTTATTATGGAAGAATAATGTGAGTCCATTATTAGGTGGAGGATGATGGGTGGTATATATGCTTTGTTTTTCTTTTGCAAGGAGACCACCATGGAAGAATGTGAGAGTACCAAGGGGATATAAGAGTGATGTGGGGATAATAGGTTTAGGTGATGATGGAGGATCATGGGATGGAGATGATGGGGTAACAAATCTTGATCGGGAGGAGTGAGTGGTAAGGGATCAGGAGAGGGATTAGGTGATATGATAAGATTTGGATTTGTAGTAGTGGGTGATAAGGGCTCATGTGATGGAGATGGAGACAAGGGCTCATGAGATGGAGTGGTGGAATCTTGAGTGACAAGGGGATCATAGGATGGAATGGATGGGAGACTATGGTCTTGAGGTGGACTAGATGGGATGGTAGGATCTTGATCGGGAGGAAGGGATATGTTGGTATGCTTTGGATCAAGCTCTTGGTATGACTCATCTTGTGTGGATAGCAGGATGATGGAGTGTTGAAGGGACTCCTCAAGTGGGGGAGATGGAAGGACAAAGGCTTCATGAAGTTCATGGGAAGGGATTTTGGTGATACTAAGAGTGAGAGGAGTGGATTGGATGCAAGTGTCTTCACCAAATTGGGTGGATCTAGGAGTAGAAGATGGTGATTGGGCTTGGTTATCTTCAATGGACTCGACGGATCTTAGAGTAGGAGATGGGGGTTCAATGGATTTGATGGGTGTGATGGTTTCAAAGGTTTGAGTTGTGCTAGGGGTGGTAACAACAATGATAGGTGTTGGATGGAGAACGGTCTCATCACTAATGACTATGGATAAGGGATTGGGATGGCATGGTTCCATGACTTCATGATGTGGAGTTGGGGATGTCTTATTTGTCATGAGTCCTTGGAGAACTTCTAGAGTGAGAATTGTGCATACTCTAGACTTAGATGGCACGGTAGGAGTGGATGAAGAATTTTGGATGGGTGGAGGACTAGGATTATGGATTGGTGGACTAAGATTAGATGGAGGAATGGGATTGGATGTAAGACTGGAAGTAGATGGAGGATTAGGACATGGTGGAGTGGAAGATGGAGTGACATAGGAGGATAAGGATGGTGGATTAGAACAAGAGGATGTAGTTGGTGAATTGTAGTAAGGATAGTGGGGAGGAGGATTTGGTTGGGAAGATTGGGATGGTGGATTAGGATAGGAAGATGTGGATGGTGGATTGGGACAAGAGGATGTAGGTGGTGGATTAGGATAAGAAGATGCAGGTGGGGGATTGTAGTAGAGGTATTGGGATAATTGATTAGGACACAAAGATTGGTATGTCCGATTAGGATAGGTTGACATAGATGGTGCATTAGGAAAGGAATATGTGGATGTTGGATTAGGATAGGTTGATGTGGATGCATGATTAAAATAAGAAGGTGTGAATGTTGGATTAGGATAGGTTGATGGGTGTGTAGGATTAAGATAAAAAGTTGTGGATGTTGGATTAGGATGGGCAGACTCGTAAGGAGGATTAGGATAGGGCGACATGGATGGGGGGTTGTAATAGGAGTATTGGGATGGTAGATTAGGATGGGAAGATTGGGATGGTAGATTGGGATAAGAGGATGTGGGTGTTGGATAAGAGAAAGATCTAGATGAAGGATATGATGAATATGCAAATGGGGAAGATAATGGATATCCCTTGTCAAAGGTAGCATAAGGAGCGTTATCAGGTGTGGATGAAGATGTAACAGGATAGCTTAGAGAGGTAATTGGATTTTGGAAAGCAGTTGGGGAAATCTTACTAGAAATGATCGCATCAAGGGGATTTGTGTCATATTCCTCTTGATCAACCAGACTCTCATTATCATTGTCAAAGTAATTAGGATTCCCCTTGACTACTATTATTGGCTACATTGGTGAAGGATAAGGATTCATGATGTCACATCAGATGAGTGTAGATTAGAAGGGAATAAAAGGTGATAAAAGGATAAATAGGATGAATTGGAAGAAGATGGAGGAATAAATCTTAAGATTTTTTTTTGATATCAAAAAGATCTGGATGTATATGGACTAATGCTCAGATTGGGATTTTAGTTAAGCTCATATTCGAATTGGATCAAAACTCAGATTAGGATGATTGGATGATGTGATGGGATTAATTCTGATGATGGGATTTGATTACCAAAGGATGATTACGACACCGAATCTAGCTCGAGATGGAAGTAGATTGATTGGGTCAAAGGTGATTGGATAGGGATGTGATTGGATTAGATTAGATAAGATCAATTGGTAAAATGATTGATAAGATCAAATGATGGATCAGATAAGATGATGAAAGGGATTCTAAACCAAGTTCAGAGATTACCTTAGGTGACTTAAGATGTTGATTGATTGGATTAAAGGATAGATAGATGATTGCGACATGAAATCCACCTTGAGATTGAAGGTGGATTGATTAGGCCGACGATGATGATTGACTTAGGATTGATGAAGATCCTAAGCAGATGTGGATGATAATGATTGGATTCAGATACCTAAGCCAATTTGGATAATAACTTCAAATGAAGTTCAGAAGATTTGGATGGGGAAAATGATGATGGATATGTAACCTAGAGATTTTTTAAGATGTGTTTATTTGATGAATGGATGACCTGTAGATGAATTGAACTAAAGATGCAAATGGAAGATGCAAATGGATTGGATGGAAAGGTCACCTAATTGGAGGGCAGGATCGCCTATTGCAAGGCAAGGTCACCTATTGGAGGTCAGGTTCACCTATTAAAGGGAAAGTTTGCCTATTGAAGGGCAGGTTTTCCTATTGGTGGGAAGGTTCGCCTATTGGAGGTTAGGTTCACCTATTGGTGGGCAGGTTCGCCTATTGGTGGGCAGGGTTGCTTATTGGTGGGTAGGTTTTCCTATTTTCTTTTAGACCCTAGGAACATGGAAGTGAACTCTTGGAACGAGTAGTCAAACTCTCAAAATAGGGAGACAGACTCTTAGAGCAAGGAGACAAATGCTCGTAATAGATGAATGGATACTCAAAATGAGTAAACGGATGCTCAGAAGGGAAGATGGATGCTTAGAACGAGGAGATGGATGCTCGGAACAAGGAGATGGATGCTCAAAATGAGGAGATGAATCCTCATAATGAGGAGACAGAGGCTCGGAATGAGGAGATGGATGCTCGGAACGAGGAGATGAATGCTCGGAACAAGGAGATGGATACTCGGAATGAGGAGAAGGATGCTTGGAATGGGAGAAGGATGCTTGGAATAGGAGATAACTACTTAGAATGAGGAGATGAATGCTCAGAACAGGAAAATGAATGCTTGAAATGAGGGGATGAATGCTCAGAACAAGGAAACAAATGCTCAAAATGAGGAGACAGATGCTCAAAAGGGGAAACAGATGCTCAAAACGAGGAGATGAATGCTCAGAACGAGGAGACAGATGCTTGGAATAGGGAGATGAATACTCAGAATGGGGAGACAAATGCTTGAAACAAGGAGATAGATACTTAAAATGAGGAAATGGGTGCTTGGAATGAGGTAACGGATGCTCAAAACAAGGTAATGTATGCTCAAAATGAGGTAACAGACGTTCAAAACAAGGTAATGGATGCTCAGAATGAGGTAAAAAATGCTTGGAACGAGATAACAGATGCTCGGAAGGGGAGACAGATGCTTGGAATGGGAAACAAAATCTCGAAATGATGAAACTGATGCTCAAAATGACTGAACAAAAGGTGAAATTAGTTGTTTGGGGGTAGTTCACCCAAGTGGAGAAACTAGTTGTTTTGATGGATGTTTGATTGAAAAAGGGTAGAGTCACCCTTGTTGAGGGCAGGGTTGCCCCTGTTGAGGGTATGGTCACCCCTCTCTAGGGCAGGGTTGACTATTCAGAGAAAGATGAGTGATTTTCATAGAAACAGGTTGGGAAATGACTAAGAAAAAGGGCAAGTTCGCCTTCATTGAGGGTAGGTTCACCCTTGTTCAGGGCAAGGTCACCCCTGTCAATAGACTTATACTTGACTTGGATGAAAATGACTATGGAAAAGGACCAAAAACACAACAAACAACAAGAAATAGGCAAAGGTTGACTTGACTAAACATATATGCATTGGTTTTGCACAAAAAAGATAGTTCAAGCAGCACAATCCTAAGATTAGTGAAGAGAGTATGGCCAACACAGTTCTCTAACTAGGATGAACAAGTCAACTAGGGAGTCTTCAATATATGCACAATACATGAGGCACAACCATGAACATTGGTCCGTCTACAAGCGTGAGTCAGGAACCCTAGCGAGATGCTGAAGGCTTGGAGCAACTCTTCGCGTCTTATCTAGGTATCACCCTAGCTTTGACGCTCCACTAGACATGACATGACTGGATTAAGGTACAAATTTCACTCTCCCCCTTTTATATACCCCACCAGTACATGTGGTTGGGATCATCCCTTGGGGTGATGAAATCCCCAAGTAGGTCCCACTAAAAAGAGAACACTAATTGTTTTTGGCTACTCCCTAAGCTCACACAAAGTGTAAGGGGAAAGCTTTGACGATGTAGTGCCCCCCTTGGGTGACACAAAGGACTTTCAAACATAACAAACAATATGTTGACTCCCCCTAATTAGATCTATGTTCCTAGATTGATAAACAAAAATGACAATAAACTAAACTAATAATGTCAAAACAATCATTTTGCAATAAAAGTGTTAGTAGTTTGATCTCCATTATTCAATGAGCATGAGACAAGTTGCACAAATAATAGAAAAAATGTAGACACACTCACCAACATATGACGTTAGGGGGTTAGTACCTCAAAACGATAAGAAACAGAAGCTGGGAACGAAGTTTAAACCAATGTTTTACCTCATAAACACCTTTGTTTGGGTAGGGTCACCCCTGTTTGGGGCAGGTTCACCCCTCTATAGGGTAGGCTCACCCCTTTATGGGGCAGGTTCGCCTATTTGGAAAATTGAAGAAAAAATCACTTTGAGTCACAAATGGGCAATTTTGCAAAGAAAAATCACCCCTATTTGAGGGCAGGTTCTCCCAACTTAGGGAAAGTTTTCCCTTGTGTAGGGCAGGGTCACCTTTGTCAACTACGGAGCCACCTTTTTGCAACTTGTACCTGCAAGATGTCAAACAACAGAAAACATGAGAGCAAGGGACCCGTTTGTGGGTCCCACAGGGCGTGCCAGAAATGTGATCAGTGTTAGTTGCCTATCCTAAATGATGCAAAAAAAAATGTAAAAAGAAGGATACAACACTAAAACACCTCAAGATTGGGCTATGTTAAACTCAAACAAAATAAAGATAAGAAAAATAGATTTATACCTTGTATAAGTTGCTCCTTGGTTGGCCCTTTCATAGTTGGTAAATGTGTGCTCCTTGATGGAAAGAGTGCTAAAAATGGATGCAAAATGATCTAGATGTGATGGGGATTCAAATGAGAGATGTGGGTATTTTGATGGATGAACGAAATGGATGCAAGAGCTTGAGGATTCAACAATGATGGATGAGAGTATGAGAGTTGAAAAGCTTGAAGACTTGAATGTGTTATGAGAAAATGAAGCCAAAAATCTTCTATTTTAGGGGGAAGGCCTCTAGGGATTTGAACGGTTAATATTTTTCCAACATGGGCAAGATGAAGGGTTGTGGTGAGTTGAAGAATTACAAGCCTTCACATCTTTCCATGTGGAGGGTGAGATGTCACAAGGACAAGTGAGGTGGAGGTACTTGCAAGTACTTTGGGATTGGGAGAAGATTTCCTTAGAAAGAAACTTCTTGTTCTCATATGGGAGGAAAGTGACATATGAGGAATTTTAGTATTCCTAAAAAATTTCCATGGAAAAAAAGAAGTGGTTGGAGAAATAAATGTGAATTTTAAATTCACATGATTGGAAGTACCTTGTGGATAAGACAAGGTCTTTATAATGGAAGGTTCTTGTCCTATGTGACTGATGTGACTTCTCAATGATCCACATGGAGAAGAGGAGAGGTTTGAAGGAATAAAAGTGAATTTTAAATTCACATTGGGAAGACAAAAGGGAATTAAAAATTCCTTGGGGGATGGGGAGAGTTGACTAAAGTGGGGTTGATTAGACTAGCTAATCAATTATTAGAAGACAGTTAGTGGCTAATAAAGATTAGGAGCCAACTTGCAAAAGTTGGAGGATGTGACACATCCTAATCATGGATTAGACATGTGGGCATCCCTAATGACGGGATTAGGAGGTGGGTTACGATTAAGGAAAAGTGATGGAGGATGTGACATGTGAGGTATTAAATAAATGTATTATAATTTATTTAATTCTTTTGAGGAAAAGGGGAATAAAGGGTAAGGTATTTAATTATTAATTAAATACCTTAGAGATTTAGAAGAATTTAAGGATATTAATTAAATAATAGCAATATTAATTAATGCAAATAAGAGGATGTTTAGATGAAAATGGATAAATTTGGACAAATTTAAGTGTCCAAATTCAGGTGTCTATAGAAAGGTAGCTAGAGCATTGCACAAACCAAAAGGTAAAACAAAATATGCATAGGTTCCTTAGGGCCAAGTGAATGTGGTCTTATCTTAATCTTCTAGTGCAATCTTGATTTGGTTATAACCACTAAAGCCATCAAGAAGAGAAATATTTCTTTCCTACTAAAGAATCAAGAACTTGGTCAATAAATGGAAGTGGGAAGTGATCTTTCCTTGTGGCAACATTTAATTCCCTGTAATCAACACAGACTCCATTTCCCACCTTTCCTAGGAACTATTGAAAATGGTGAAACCCATTCACTATCTAATATAGGGTATATAAAACCTACATCTAAAAGCTTTTGTAGTTCAACCTTCACTATCTCTTTAAGAGCTAGATTCATGCGTCTCTATAGTTGTCTTATAGGTTTGTAGCCATCATTAATGTAAATCTTGTGTATTCATAGATCAAGATCACTGCCCTTCATATCATGTTAATCCCATGCATAGGTGGTTGAGTGTGCTTGTAATACTAATTGTAGATAATTCTATTGTTCCTTAGTCAAGGAATTATTATATTTAACATCCTCCCTAGCATAATTTCCAACTCCTTTGATGAATCTTGAACTGATGAGCGATCAAGGCTTGGTATGATGGGTAAACATTTTTGAGGGAGTAATGAATGGAATAGCTATGATATCTCTTCTGTAGAATCGGTAGGTACAATACTTTGTAAGGGGTCTTGTAGACATATGAGGTAGTGTTGTTATTGTGGGCTCCTACCATAGTTATTTTGGATTATATGAGCAATGAGATCATCTTCATCTTGGTCATCCAATAAGGGGTTGCACTCTATAGTCATCAATTTCTGTAGAGAATAGTTATCTTCCTCTTCCTCACCCAAATTGGGCCAAATGGTGTGCTCAAGGTTTGCATATGGTTGGGCAAGTGGACAAAGAACCAATTTCTTTGTAATTGTCCCATTGAATATTATCATTTTACCAAATTTGTAGCTTATAAATGCATTGGTTGTTGCCAACCAAGGTCTGCCTAGGATGAGTGGGCAACCTACAAGATTGACTTTGGGTTGCAGTACTATGAAGTTTGTAGGGTATTGCCAAGAATCTAATGCAATAACTAGGTCTTCAATAATTCCGCCAGGCTTGATTGTGGACCTATCAGCTAATTGCAAATTTTTTTGTGTGGGCCTGAGGTTGATCAACTAAAGCAACTGCATTGTTTATTTTTTCATGACATTGATGGCTGCCCCAAGTCTATCAAAGTGTTCTTAATGGGGGTCCCATTGATCTTAATGTGCAAATAGACTACCAGGATTAGTATACTTAGGGATTGTAATGTTCTCCAAGACATGAACTGTCTATGGATCTTTCCTTTTCCTGCCTGGTTTCTTAAGAAAAAGATCCCTTACTATTTTGGTATATATATGGATGTCTTTGATAGCTTGGATAAATGGGATTTTGATGTTGACATCTTTCAACTACCCTATAAGGTTTGTCTCAGCTTGTGTGTGATGCTTTTGTAGAGATAGGTGTTCAAAAAAAGGTGGCTTGGGATTTGAGGTAGTTTGGCATACTTGATTTTGTCCAGGCTCTAAAGGTGGTTTATCGGAAGCCTCAACTGTAGGTTCCTCATCCTCCATTTCTATAATTTGGGGTGATGAAGGTCCAACAAGTTGTTTTCCTGATTTGAGGTGGACATCACTCACCTCTGCCCCATAAGTAGGGTATTGCATAGCTTTGTTAGTATAAGCCTATTGAACAGGCTTAGTGTTAAGGTTAGGTGCAAGTTGGGAAGGTATTTTCTTCTTGGGTGGTTGGGATGCAAGATTTGATGGTGGCATTAGAGCTTCTTGTTGTTGTGGAGGAGGCAACATGAGCTACTGATAGTTCATATTTTGCTACTCCCATTGTTGGACTTTCTACCATTGAGGCTGCCATTGATTCTGCTAGGTTGGGCATTATGGATTGTAACTGGAACCTTGAAAATTCTGTTGTGGCCAAGGATTTGGTTGTTGGTTCCAATTAGGTTGAGGGTTTGGCCATTTGGTATTTTTCCACTAGTTTTGATTTACTTGCCAGGGCTGAGAGTTCCAAGCATAAAAGTTTTGGTTTCCAATAGAAAAAGATGAATTAAAGCTAAGGGGGCCTTGTGGTATACCTTGTCTTTGCTGCCATGGTGTCCTTTGTGTTATATAAAAGAGTTGTCCATCATCTCCTTCAATGGGTTGAAATTCAAGCTTCTCAACTTTATCCTGTTGGATACTAGCCACTCTTTTGCATTTGCAATTTGCTTTTCTTTTCCTGCAACTTGGACAATATTAAGTGAGTTTAGCCTCAACTTCCTCTTGCTTTTTCTTAATGTGGAGAGTATCCAACTATATTTCCAAATGATTGATTATATCCTCTTTCATTTTGGATAACAGATTGCTTAGTTCAACTTTTGAAACCCCAATAGATCTAGCAATAGGTATGACCTAGTTAACCAACAAACCTAATAACATAGGATAATATAAGTTTCAAACGTGTCTCATGATAACATTTTAATTTATACCTTTTAGGACAACAAAAAAAAATCTATTTTGCATTAATTAGATGAAGTATTTTAGATGTTGAGGATTTCATGTTGCTCCAAGCACTCAAACATGTAGATTTTGTGAGATTGTTTCATGCCCTACACTCCACCTTGCTAGAGTCATTCACTATGATTAGTATTTGCCAAATATACACCATTGATCAATCTGAGTCATTATATATTGTTGAGGATGTTTCCTTCCTCTATAAAGGTAACACGTTTATATTTGTAAATGATTGGATGTCATTTCCTTTGTACCAAAAGATAAATAATATGTTTTAACCTAACGGGTTTGAAATCTCATCCCAAACTATCCTAAAAATTGTTGATACTAGTGGAACTTGTACAACTCTTTCATTTTTAGTTTACTTCATTGTTTCCAAGCATTTAGTTGGGATTTTGACTATGGGTTTATGAATGCGACAAGTATTTGATTAATTTTTTTTTTAATACCACTTGCAACTATTGACTATAAGTTATCTTGCATGGCCAGTCTAAACATTTCCTTTCCATTATTGTAATGAATATTGTTAAAATATGCTAGTGTTATGTGTTTGATAACTATTTATGATATTAATCTTCTCTAAATCCACATGAAGGTTTATGTGAAAATTCAAAATGAAAAGGTAGAGATAGATACTAAATGTCAAGCTTTAAAAAAGAAGATGGTGTTTATGCATTACTATTGAAAGAAGTTCAAGAGATAATAAAAATAGATGTAAATATTCTTATCAAGTAACATATTTTTAGTAACTCAAAGGAAAATGATTCTCATAATTAGTTAAAAATTATTGAATGGAAAATAATGGTCTTGAGGCAATCCATTTCTAAATTTAAAATATATATGCAAGTATGTGATTCTATATCGATTCACATTAGAATTATTTACTTATCTTTTGATGTTGATATTCTATGGATGATGAGGCTAGTTTTTTAGATGGTATTGTTGTTAAAAGAGCCTTCAAAGACATAATATTCGAGGAAACATGTAATAAAGACACTTTTGATTGTATTACAATAGAAAAATAGGGAAGTATGTCAACAAATTTGATTACTTTTAAGAATTAAGTTTGTTGTCTAGACACAAGAAGTTAGAAGAAATAAATGAAGACATGTTGACATGGAAATCAAGGTTAGGCAATGTATCTATTCATAATGGCAAGGCTTTACCTCTAATTTTGGCTAAATTCAAATAATACAAAGTGAGACTTGCTTCTGCACATACCAACATTCAAGAAAAAGACAAAGATAATGCCCCTAGTTAGAATAAAGATAAAGGAATGACATTATAATATTTTGCTTCTTTGTTCCTTTATGTTTACAAAGTAACTTTTGTTATAGCTTTTTAATAAATTACATATGAAATTTATTCCAAAAATGAAAGTTATGAATAATGTTTATTTTAATATATCTTTTCAAGAAGTAGTCATGTTCAAGAATTAGTTATACTTTGTATAGTTATGTATGTAAGGAGAACGTATGAAAACATATTCTTTTGTTTCCTCTAGATAGAAGTTTATTTATTCTACAAAAAAGGGTTGTCCCTTCCTCCTTTCTTCTTGTTTTTGAGAATTTTTTTCACTAGAATTGTACAAAAACTCATTGAAGAGACTTTGGGTTCTCAAATATTTTTGGAGTAATAAGGGTTTAGATGAATTTTCAATCATTGGTTCTTTTATGCTATGCATTTATCTTATGTTGAATTGTATCTACTTATGTGGAGTTTCTTTATATTGATGTGGATCGTATTTCTCTTTGTATGTTAAACTACAAATAGTTAAGGTAGAATATGTTGTTTAATATAATTTTCTCTAATATTGTTTTTATTATGATAAATTTATATCTATTGGGTAACCATTCAAATCTTGTGGTATCATTGTTGTATTTGAGACTTTGAACTCAAATTCATATTATACTTTTGGGTTTCCCCTCTTTTATTTGTTTTTGTATGTGTTCCTTTCCTTCTTTCTAGTTAAAAGAATACCCTTTTATAAACTAAACATATCTTAGAAAGGAGTTTCCCCTCTCAAACACAAAGGAAGATTATAATGCAGTAACAATCTATCCAATCTATTTTGAATATGTCACTACATGTTAGGTGAGTGTTGTGAATATGAATTGCACCCTTTGTTGAATGAATGAATTCAACTATTTAGTGAAACATGTGAATGGATTCAAGGTGCGGGACCATGAAAATGAAGTCAAACCTCTTGATCAAGAGCATGTTCCCTCTCTAAACTAGGTACAAAGTGTCGATCCAACTCAAGCACTTGATAAAAACTAGAAAACTAGACCTATTCTATTAATTTCCAAAGAAAAGGGAAGAAAGAATGTTGAAAATAAAAAAGGGTGATGCACTAAATTTTAGAGAAATTTATTCCTTGCTTGCTATAGAACAAAGAAATATTAGAAATTGCAAAGGGCTTACACAGGCCTTTGATTCATAGAAATCCTAGAATAGATGAAGATAAGGGTTAACAAACACTAGAAGGAAAATAAATCCATAGTAAATTGATGTAGCCAAAATTCACATGACATGAAACATGTAGAAAAGTGGGTACTCATTCACAAATGGAGGTGACAGGTCACACACCATGTAAATAAGAGAAATATACAAGGTAAATGAAATAAATTTCTATTAAATCCAAGGATTGGAGCCAATTATAGTTACAAATATGTGGAAAATACATAAGTCTGCTAAAGAAACAAAAGGAAGAAAAATTACAAAAGCATAGTGATAGGTCTAGATAATAGCTTGTTTTCTGTTGGTTTTATGCAGACTTTAAGATACTTTTAAGCATACTTTCTAAACAATATTCCATATCATACTATCCTTTTTATATCCATTATGTAGACCTAAACCCAAAAACATGGTGATGGAATTATGGTTTAATATATTAGCATTAAATGGTTTATATGAATATGTGTATGGGAATTTTGATGAAATGCTATGTTTAATTATGATAGTTATCCTTGTGTACATGTTTTGTGAAACTAACTTGTTTGTAGTTAAAGGAGGAACCATGATATATAGCATTTGCAGAATGAACCCGTAGCAAAAGGGGCATTGGACAACAAAATAGGGGAAACTACAGAAATAGTTGAACGTGATGATCATTGGTTGAAAGAACTTAATGAAGATAGAATGTGTGTTATTATAATCAGTTAATAAATGTTGAAGAAGAGGTCTTTCTTACATGGGGACTTTGATAGATGGGCATATGATTGCATGCATTATGTTTTGGTAAAGTTCTAGTTTTGATAGGATTCTCCTTCTTTTTTAGTTGTGGGTTGAATAATTCCAAGTCTTAATTCCATACTTTAAATATCTAGGAGTGGAGTTAATTACTTCGGTTAAGCTTTTTCTTTTAATAAAGATTCCCTTAATTTGTATATATAACTGTTGGTTAAGTCAATAGGTTAGTTAGTTGGTTTTTTGCAGTTTTACATTATTTATTACTTTCATTTTGAAACATGAATCCTCAAAATGATTGAGTATGATTTGTGCAAGAATATTTTATAATCTTTCATCTTATGCAATAAATGGAGATCAATTCATGGAATGTATGAAATATATTAGTTAGATTGAGTTAAATTAAAGTGGGAATAGTTACTTGAGCAAGCCACTCAAGGTATTGTTCTTCACTTCACCTTTTCAATTATTTATTTATGTTGATAGCTATTATTAGTTTATCATTGTTCACAAATCATATGCAAATTAATTGGGATTTCATTTCTTGCTTATTATGAATGAGTATTTAGGAGCATGCATGCAACGATTATTAGTAGTACTCTGGAGGATAGTTTAGTTGAGTCAATAGCCTTTCTCAAGTTTTCAATTAATATAGTATCATTTCATTAGCAATAGTTTAGTTACAACCCTTACTGTAGGCACCCATAACAGCTAGTTTTAATTTATACTTTTATTGTTTTATAATTTTGTGAATTTTCAGCAATTAGAATGACTTCAGTAAGATAATTTAGGTAGTTTAAGCCCATGAAGGCATATACAATGTTGCACCATCATAAGATTATGCACCTTGGTTGATGATTTAATGTAGTTTGAGCAATGTGAAGTGGACTATTCAGTTAGTTAACCCTCTGAATTGAATAGATTTTACCAAGTTTACAAAACACTAGCTTAGACCCTACATTTTTGGCACCATTGTCAAGGATGGTGCTATCTTCATAGACATGTTCTTACAGTTTTCATAGTTAATTTCTCTTTTCAAGCATTAGGATTATTAAATAGAACCTTTTTCAACACCAAGAAACTAACATTGTGCAAGCCCATTGAATCTAAAGTCATATTTAAATATGTATGTAGAGGTGGAGAGATCCCTTGGGTAGGTTCCTTCCTTCCATGCTAGGAAGCTATTGTAGAAATTGGTGACCCTAGTACTTAGAGTGAAGGTACCACTGAAAAAGAAATTTCCTTTTCACCAACCTCTAGCGCACATTTAGATGGAACATACTACACCATGGGTGATGCAATAGATGATGACGATGCTCGATCAATATTTGGGTTTCCTATTACTGACCAGGAAAGGGCCACAGTGCTAAAGAGCATTCCTCCTTCATCCTTGCCAGTTTCCTATGGATTAATGACTGAAGACCTAGATACATTCCTCTTTGAATTTTATGTCTTATGCAGAAGTTATGATTATATTTCTGATGCACATAGGTTAAATCTTTTTCTTACCACTCTCAAAGATGCAGCTTTGAGATGGTTCATGGGATTAGGTAAAGATGTTGTTCTTGATTGGGCCACCATGAAGACACTATTTTTTGGAGAAGTATCAAGACTACTATAGAGGACCTGACAGAAGGAAGGATGATATATTTTGAATGACACAAAAGGATGATGAGCCTTTAGAAGATTATGTTGAAAGATTTCAATTTTCTCTAAAGAAAAACCCAAAACAAGTTGTCAGAAGAGTCTCTCAAACTGGTCTTTTTGAGAGGAGTTAATGAAGACTATCTTGATTCCTTGAACCTCATTGGCCAAGGAGATATTTCTCAGCTACCATTTTTAGGGCCTGTAGGAATTATTCCAGGGCCTTTACAAAAAGGCCAAGAGAAAAGAGAATATCAGTTCTTGGTAAATCATTTAGCGTGATATATAACCTTAATCTAAGACACATTAATCTTGAAAATGAATACTAAGTCATTAACAACACAAAAAAAATTAGAACTCTATTCCTCACTCACCCAAATCTACATCTTTATTCATTGCTCAATGCTACAAGTTTGATTTTAGATTCTTTGACCAAGTTCTAGCTAACAGGGTATATAAAGTGAACCTTAATCTAACATACATTAACCTTAAAAATAAATACTAAGTCACTAATAACACAAAAAAAGTAAATCCATAAATAAATCTACTTCTAGTCATTGATCAATGTTACAAGTTTGATTTTTTGTTCTTTGGCCATATTTTAGCTATTCCTATCACCTATGTCATAAAGAGTGTTTGATGGGTGCTAGAAAAATCAAGGGGCTTGAAATGAGGAGAATCTCTATAGAAAGTCTCCACAATGACATGAGTTCTAGTTTTGTGGGCCAAGAGTTGACTAAGGGGTTTCAAAGCATGATAAAAATTGAGTATTTTCCTAGACTCAAGGGTTTTCTTTGGTATTGTTACTTATTTAAAAATAAGTATAAGAGATTTTATTGTCATGTAAAAGCCCACTTATGTGTGATTGCTATCTAAGGAACTAGAACTTATTTTAAGTTGACCAAACATGGTTTGCAAAAAATATAAACACTTGTATCTGTTAAAGAGGTAGACAAAATAGTCAATGTGGTCAACATTTAACCATATTAAAACTTTATCTTTTAGCAAAAAATGATCTTAAAAGTCACCTACAAAACCATTGTCAAGGAATCCAATAATGGCTTTCTTATAACACCATTTTTAAAAGAAAACATTACCCCTTTTCTTCACATAAAATTAAACAATAAGATTAGACATTTTAAAATCAAGCAAAGAACAATTCATATAAATTTATTAAACAATGTATATACTCCAATATATTTTGGACTTCCTTTTTATTTGAATGTGTTTGATTTAATATAAAATATCTTTTTAAAAAAGAAAATCTTATAAATTTTAAAAATATTTAAGAAAATCATACAAATCACATAAATGATGCAAACAAATCATACACAATTTAATTTAAAAAGAACACTTTGAATTTTAAAAATATTCAAAAAAATCTTTATAAGAAAAAAACATTCTCTTCAACAATTTTTTTTTTTTTAATATTGAATCAAATCAATTTACAAAGAATAGGAGCTACCAAAACTGAGAGAAACAAAATTGTCATAAGAAGGCAACTAGTACAAACAAGCCATAATTACAACTTAGCCAAAAGAAGGCTGAAATGGATGATCATTTCATATACTGTATAACTTTACAATGACAAAACTTGTCGTTAGATTGGAACTGTAAGACTTGATCTTTAATTAGCTGAAGTTGGACCATGGCATTTGAATCTTTCTTGCATAGAATCCACTGCTGCGAAAACAAAAAAGCCACCTAAAGAAGGATGTTAGAGTAAAGCCTTAAAGTTGCAGTTGCATGATAATAGTTATTAGAAAACATAGATGAACATTTAGCTTTCCAAATATGCTTCAGAATAACTTGTCTAATAAAATCAACACTAACATTATTTTGCAAACCCAAGCCCAAAATGGCTTCCTTCCAATTTAAATCATGAAGGAAAATAGCAGGAAACAATTTAAAAACAGCTGTCCATTGTTTCTTGACATAAGTGCAGTACCAAAGTATGTGTCTCATACTTTTAATATACAAGCAATAAGGGCAAATAGCTGGTTGAACAGTTAAACATTTCAATCTATTTCCAACTGGAAGCTTGCAATGCAAAATTTTCCAAGCCAGCAATTGAGTATCAAAATCAACTTTCGATTTCCATATTTGAGCACTCAATCTGCTCCAAAATTTGGAAGTAAACCTACATTTCCACTTCTGATTTTGACGAGGAACAAGAGACCATTTGAGAAGGATATGAAAGTAAACCTTCTTCAAAGGGAAATAATTAAAAGGACTAAAAGATAACCATTTCCAGTCTTTGACAAATTACATTATTTAGGAGTGCAAAGCTTCATAGAAACGTCAATAGGGACTAAAGACTGTACGGAGATCAAAAAGTTCTCTTCAACATTATATATGATTCAATAATTAAACAATCAATAATGTTTTTACATTCTCATTTCACACCAAATAATAATAATAATCCCACAACTTCCTATTCACAAAAGACTCCTATTCACAAAAGACTCTCCCTAAAATTTCCACACGTGAAATGTGCAGATCCAATCCAGAGAATATGGCGTGCATTGACAGAGCTCGGAGTACCAATTACAGTCCTACATGACAAAATGTACATATTACTTGCATTTAATGTTTCTCATCTGTCATAGTTCCTGGAAAAGAGTACAATCTTAGCAGTTGAATACTGATAACACATCACACATAAATAAAAAGTTATACCTATGTGACTTGCACATGCCACACCTAATCTCTGTATGTGACTTCCTTCCTGCTACTACATTCCTACCATTCTAACCAACAATCACGAAAACTGGGTTTCCTTCTGATCATTGAGTACAGCTCTCGATTCATATTATGCCCTGTAGAAGATCTGATCTCGAACGGAGTGAACTTATTTAGTGGAAGATCTTGTGCCGATCTTGGGTCCCATACACTTCTTTGACCTTTCATTTCTTTCATATGTCGGCAACTTCCATTAGAGAAGACCACACATTACATCTATTTATAAATCATTTGGTACACTATTTAACTTGTCACTATTGTACGCTCCTTACGCAATGAATAGCAATGTGGAATGCTTGTTTGTGAGTGTAACAACTAACAAGTACCGATACCTGTTTCTCTCATAATTAACTGTGATTAACTGTTTCTTCTGCTGTGGAGCTTAGTATGACATGACCTGAAAATAATCCATGGGATATCAGACATGAAAGTGATATCAATAATAAACAAATCCGGAAGATACGTAATATTCGATGCATCTATTACAAGTAGAGTTTACTGAAGACAGGGCTCAAAATTGTTATTCTATTTTAGAAGCCTCTATATAATTATTTTATTTGTTAAAGTCAACAAAGTTAGTTGCACGATTGAATGACCATATCGTTAGTACTTTAGTTTTTTTATTGATCTCATTTTCTATCAGTTTCGTATTAAAATAAAATAATTATTATTTATTGAATTTTCAAATAAAATATTTAATTTGTATATAAATATCATTTAATATGAAAGAAAGATCATTTATAGTTATAAAGCATGCTCACACCAAATTCTATATATGTCTAATGGGCATTATTGATCCAAATAGATCATTTCAAAATGATATCATAGTCGCACATTAACATATTTTAAAGTAAAATTGAAATTATGAAATTTAATTATTGTATATATGTATTTAGGGGATGTGTTTCTTACATTTTTTACTTATTTATTATAAGAGATATTTCAAGGATATGGAGATAGGTTAGAAATGTCCCCACACCATACTCAATCTTAAAAAAATTGGAAATAATTTCTAAATGTTAGTATTTGCACAAGAAATGATGGGAGATGACTAGCCATCCCCTATAGCCCAAGTAACTTAGAAAAGATAAAATTGAAAATAAAAAGGGGATTGGGGGCATAGAGACACAACACTCATTCACACCAACCTAAAACTAAAATCAATTGTGCCAACAACTAAAAACAAAAAATAAACTCATTTTTCCCTTTCAAAATTGTGAAGAAGAAGACAAAGAGAACATATTTGAAGTAAAAATTAGAGTATATGCAATTTAATTATTATAGATCTGTGCATTTAGAGGATTTGTTTCTTACATTTTTTGACTTGTTTATTAGAAAGAATATTTCAAGGATATTGGGAAGGGTAAAAAATATCCCCACCCCATACTCAATCTTCAAAAGAATTTGGAAGTAGTTTCTAAATGTCAATATTTACACAAGCCATGATAGGAGATGACTAGCCATCCCCTATAGACCAAGTAACTTAAATAAATGTAATATTGAAAAATAAAAAGGGGATTGGGGGCATAGGGACCGCACACTCCTTTATACCAACCCTAAGCCTAAATCAACTATGCTAAAAACTAAATATAAAAATAAACTCATTTTTCCATTTTCTAAATTATTAAGAAGACAAAGATAGAGATTGACTTTGAGAAGAGAAGAAAATAATAGTGAGTTTACTATCCATTGTTTTTTTGTGTATATTCTTTTGCATTTTTGTTTTATTTTTCTCAAAATATTGAACATTTAGGAATATTTTTGTATAATGCTTACACTTGAAGCTATGTATTTAATTTTCAATAAAAAAAAGAGCAACAATGAGAAGGTAGTGAGGGTGAAGAGGTTCAAATTCAACAAAGAGGTCATAAAAGTACTATTAGGGGTTCTTCTAGGAGTGGGATCACTTTGGGGACTATGAGTTTAAATAAACCATTTGAATGTCCTAAAATCATAAAAAATTATGCAAAGGGCCCATTTAATCTAGAAAGCTCTTTTACAATTTGTGTAGACACTGAAAATTGTCCTTCGTCAATGAACCCACATTTTCATATCAATTCCTCCTTCTACTTGCATAATTAAATAATTTTAATTATTTAATTATCTTTTAAGGTCATCTTCCTTTATTAATTAAATAATTCTTAATTATTTAATTTATTATTTTTTTCCTTTATTCTTCCCTTGTTTATTTAATTACACGTCACTAATTAGCCCCTTCCTTTCTATAATTAAATAAATGCTTATTTATTTAATTATTGTCATTTTTCTACTATAATTATTTAATTATTCATTATCCTCTTCTTCTATAATTAAATAAATTTTATTTATTTAATTATTTACTAATTTGTCATTTTCATCCACTTTTAAATTAAATTATTATTTAATTTAAAATTCACATGTCTTTTATAATTAAATAATGTTTTTATTATTTAATTATTCACCTTCCCTCCCAAATTAAACAATTAATTTTATAATTATTTAATTTTCTCCAACAACCTCTTTTTTTTGTGCCAACCTCATTATCTGTGTCATTCTTATCTTCTCTTATCTCATTCATTTTCCACCCTTGATTGAATCATCTTATAATTCAATCTTGGCCATTAATCCTTATCATTGCCCTAATTTTGCCCTAACCCTATTTCATACTACAACTTTCAATCTTGGCCATTGATTAAGACATCTTATTGACATCCAATCTCAACCATCTATCCAAATCAGACCTTTCCTATAAATCAACCCTCTCATAAGCTATTTAGGGGGTTGATTCTTCAAGTATCCTTATGCTACCAAAATCATTCTTGAATCATTCGTCTATTTCTATCTATCATCATTCATCTATCATTTTCATCTCAATGTTATGCTACTGAATTGAGCAACCAATATATCAAATCAATCGAATAACTCATCCATCATTGTGTATATTTGAGGTATTTGAAGATTTGGATTAGGTAATGCATGTTAAATTGTTTTATCATTTCTTACTTTATCCAAATTTTTCATATACAATTTGTAATCCATAGGCAAAGACAAAAAAAAAACACTCAAGGGGGAGTAGAGTATGACTATGTGATATATGCAAAAAAAATATTGATACTTGAGTACACAAGGGTTTAGTCTAATCTTTTGTACACAACTAAAAAATGAGTAAAATGTTATAAGAAAATAGTCCTAGTTGAGAAGGTTGAGGCGAATAGGTTGTACATAGAGGGCAAGGCTAGAAATTAGGGAACTTGACAATAGATACTATCAAACCTAGTATGTCATTACCTTCCCAAATTGTCTTTAGGAAAATTCACCGTCAGCAATTCACCAACGGAAAATTCACTGCTAACAATTCACCTACAAAAGAAAATATTAATGCAGTTAATTTTCCACCGCGATGAATTGTTGGCAATGAATTTTACTTGGCGGTGAATTTGTCAGGGCGGTGAATTTTCACACGGTGAATTTTCTGTCGGTGAATTGCTGGCAATGAATTTGTTGTATGCCTCCCAAATCATATATGTTCAAAGTTAAAGGGAAGAGGGTTCTACCTAGGGAAAGAAAATGGCTACTAGTATTGTAGGGATGTTTAATATGCAATCACTAGAAGTGGTTGAATCTTCTATTGTCAATTTTTTCTTTTCCCATTTCATGTGGCATGTTCTCCATGTTTCAAATAAATGTTCATATATGCAAATATTGGTAGTTGTCAATTTTCTCCCTAACATAAGATATGTGCTACCTTTGATAGAAAGTATACAAGTGGTGATCAATTTACTTAATTTGTGTAAGTGAGGAAGATATGGTAGATGAAGGTAGTGGGAGTAGAATCTAAAAACATACAAATGTTCATTTGCAATCATCACAACTCACTTTATTTATTCAAATAATTTAAGAAAGGGATTTCTCAAGCCTATGGATACTAGATATGCTAGATAATTTATTTTATTAGAGAGGATGCTTGAGATGCAAGATCATCTACAATTAACAATATTTAATCTAGATGGGTAGATAGGAAAAGGAATGCACAACTAAAGAAAAAAGTGTGAAATAAAATATCTTTGATGATGATTGGTGGTCCACAATGAGGTAAGGAATTATTTGTCTTTTTATTAGATAATTAATTCATTAATTTATTAATATTTTCAACTTGTACGTTATCTTTATTATTTCTAATAGTATTCTCTTTTTGTCACTTAAGTCTAATATTTTTTGAAATTCTAATGTTTGTAACTTGTATATAGATATGTTTTCCCCCTCATCTCACTTATTATGCAAGTCATAAGATATATTGATGTGGACACTGATTTTGGGTGTCTAAGGGTTCTCTAACTCTTCTAGGGTTTTCACCTAAAAGGAGAGAAATGGACCCAAAATGCTAATGTCTACACTCAAGCTTAATGTAATAAGGGGATGCAATGTGCATAATTATGATGTCTAATGCAATAAATTGAAAAATAAAGGTGATTATTAATGCTAAACCTAAGTGTGGATGTGAAATTTGCATATACTTCAACTTTGGTGAACATTAGTAATAATGCCAAATTAAATACAACAAATCAAGCATCCCTATGAGATATTGAATCATGCTAAATAATACAAACAAAATAATAAAATACCAAAGAGACTAAGCATGTTCAAACCTATCCCATAGTGGATTGGTGCTTCTATGGAAAGAAGCCCTTTCCCAACCCTTGAGAAGCTTGATGGTGAAAATGCCTTGAAGATCTAAGTGATATGCAAAACAAGATGAAAAATGCTTGAAATTGGATGAGTTGTGGAGGATTAAAACAATAGAGGAGCTCTCTATTTATAGCCAAGAAGGATAAAAGAATGCCAAACATGGAGAATGTGGGACTAAAGATCCACCAATGACAAGATGCCACTTGTCAACATGCGAGAGGTTGAGGAATGATCACATTTTTGTCAATGTGCCAAAGAGGGGGAGATTTGAAATTTGAATTTGATGACAAGATGAGTTAAATGCTAAGTTTGACCTTTGTAAGAGACATGTAAGAGCTCTTAAATGCTTTGTTGGAAGGACAAATCCCTTTTGGAGGGATTTTCAAACTTGGAGGAATATTCCCCAAAGATGCCAAGTTGAAAATAAATAAAGATTTTAATAAATCATTAAAATGAATTTTCATGTGCAAGTGGCAAAATCTAGAGAAATTTGGGGATTAGGATTAAATTAATCAAGGTTTAATTAATTTAATGAGGGATTAGGTGTTTTTTGACCTTTTGACTTAGATGCTTGGATTTATTTAAATCAAAAGGGAGGAAATTGATGCACTATCCATTTAAATAAATACATTTGATTTAATTAAATGAAGAGACTTTAGGAGATAATTAAATAAAGTGATTTATTTAATTAGAAGATAACCTTAGGAGATCAATCAAATAACCTTAATTTGATGAGCGAATATGATTATGCATGATGTCAATTTTGCGTGTCTACATTTTTCCCCTCTTTGAAGCAATGTACTTGATGCGTTGGTTCAAAGAATAAACTTACTGCGATCAAAATTGAAAATTTTTATTATTTTTTCGGATGCCCCAGCGGAAAGAAGAACACTGGTACATTGCCCCCTTGAGAGATTGAGCGAAAAGATTCGATTTAAGGGTCGATCTCACAATAAAGAGGTTCAAGATAGACATATGGATGGTTATGATGATGATGCAAATGAGATGGTTTTAAGATGCTTAGAATAACCAATCTATATTATCCTAAACAACTTAAAATGATGATGTAATGCATGTGAGATGGATGAGATGGATGAGATTGTTAATATTAAAATGAGCAAAGAAACGAAATAGAAAAAAATAAAATTAAAGAACAAGACAGAGACAAATTTTATAGTGGTTCGGCAATTGCCTACATCCACTTTCAACAGTAGGGAATCTCTTTATTAATTCTCAAGTTACATTACATATTCAACACAACAACATCATTTATAAAATGGTCTCCATTCCAATAAATGAAAAATCAGTTTGTGAGAGAAACTTGCCAATGCAGGCAAAAGGAATCCTTATCTAGTTTGTTTGAGAATCTTGCCAATTTGGGCTTCACCAAACCCAACAATCTCCCACTTGAAGACCAAATTGCTGCTAGGAGATATCCCCCATTGCAAGCATTTACATCAACCACAACGAAGATTTGAGCTTCGCCAAATTTTGTTCAAGAACACACCAGATTATTCTTCTCCAAAGTACATCAGAGTTAATAAACGCCATGGAATTTAAGATTTCTATTTCCTCCCCCATAGCCAAAATCAAATCTGGACCTCCACCATGGCCCCAATCCAAAAACTTTTCTTTTGTTGCAGCCTTTGTCTCACTTGAGATTAACCCATCCCACTTTGTTTCAACTAATGCCATCCGCATCAATAAATCATTTGGACACTCTTTTGTTACAACTGCATTATACTCACATTCATCTTCATAACAACATTTATCAAAATTAAATTTTACCTCCATTGTTGCAACTTTTTCTCTACCTGCAATCAATGCATTCCACTCGAATAATGGATTATTATAAACCATTTCTCCTTCGGTCTTGAATAATGGATTATAATAAACCATTTCTGCCTCTGGATTCTCTGCCTCCTCCTCAGGTCCATCTTCACTCTCGTGGTTCCATACTGCATCCTCCTCTTTGTGGGAGGCATCCTTCTCATCTCGGAAGGAAAACTCCATAGCCTTTTCAGCCAAATCCTTTTCATTTTCCTAGCCATCCCACCAATGAACATGGTGGTTCGTTTTAGCGTGCACTTGCACAACACTACTTTCCTTTGAATCTAAACTACCAAGAAATTCTTCAATAATAAAATCAGCTTCATTATTTATTTCATCCAAAAACATCTGATGAATAGCTCCCACTTCATCATTACTCAGTCTAGAGCCACACAACCAAGACATGAGAGCTTGAACCCAATCATCCCGGTTGGGACTCTCTTCCATAACAGCTTTGTCATCTTCATCATCTAAAACTCCCACTTCATCAGGATCTAACACCCAATCATCTTCCATCTCTACTCAACACTTTTCCATAGCTCAGGAAATTCTTCACCGATTTCCAGCATCGAGCTTCAGGCTCTGATACCAATTGTTAATATTAAAATGAGCAAAGAAACGAAATAGAAAATAGAAAAATTAAAGAACAAGACAGAGACACAAATTTTATAGTGGTTCGACAATTGCCTAAATCCACTTTCAACAGCAGGGAATCTCTTTATTAATTCTCAAGTTACATTACATATTCAACACAACAGCAACATTTATAAAATGGTCTCCATTCCAATAAATGGAAAAATCAGTCTGTGAGAGAAACTTGCCAATTCAGGCAAAAGGCATCCTTATCTAGTTTGTTTGAGAATCTTGCCAATTTGGGCTTCACCAAACCCAATAGAGATGGATGATGTGATATGCTATGATTATGAGATTTATGTATGCCAATGGTTTGTGGATGCAAGATGGGTGCATTGGTGATGTTATGTTAGCGTGAAAAGAAGAAATGAGATGATGACAAGAGGATCCAACAAGTCCATGATCTGATGAGACTTTATTAGAGATGATGATGATGATGATGATAGATGATGATGGATGATTTGCTTATCAAGAATTAGGATTTTAAAAAGGTTACTTACCTTATGTTTGATTACACATGCAGATACGATGCATCAAGGTATAAAGAACTAGGATGGCATTGTACCTAGTGCGATGGACTTTGACTTGACAAACATATAGGAGTATTCTTGTTCACACTTGACATATGGAAACCTTGCTAGGATGCACTTTAGAAATTTCAAACACCTCAGACCAAAACACAGAAAGGTATAACCTATCAATGCAATAGTCAACAAGTTTCCCAAAACACCCTCTATACATATCTAACAAAGCAAGTATTTTCCAAGTTATATTACAAGAATGTCCAACAAGCACAACAGAAAAAAGATAATGATCGTTGCCCCATTCCTATCTCTCTAAATCCATTTGTTTGGACATCATCGAGAGGTTATTGGAATGAGCGCAAAAAGATAAGTCAAAAGACAAAGATCAAGTACACAAACAAGTCAATGTTCTTCATACCTTTAGCCAAATGGATTTGTTTTGATAGGATAAGAATCCAAAGTGATATCCAAAATGATGCCCATTGTCAGAACGATATATCCTAGGACATGCATTGTATACGATCATCATGGGTTGATAAGTTGATTGATAGGTTGTTGATATAAGGTTGACTGAAATGTCTAAAAATGATCAAGAGTTTGATTTTGTTTTAAAGGTTTGTTGTTTGCTTTTGATTTTATGATTGAAGCTTGCTTTTGCTGATTGTTATGCTTGTTTCTGTTTGTTTTGCCAATGGATGAAGTTGATGATTAGTTTATTATGGATGATTGATTATTACGGGTGAAAGCGAAATGAGATGGATGGATTTTTTCAAATATTTGGATGTTTTTGGAGTTTTGCAATGTTTTGAGGCTGTTTTTGGGTTTTGTCAGATTTTATGAATGTTTTTGGATTTTGTGTTTTTTGAATGTTTTTGGATTTTGATGTCTCGGGGGTTGATCGAAGACCAACCTTGCCTATGTTCAAGGCTCAGAGACGATGTAGTTTAGATTCCACATTTTTGATGTTTTTTTAATTTTTATGGATATTTTTGGATTTCTGATATGTTTTGAATGTTTTTGGATTTTTCGCATGATTTTGATGATTTGGATATGGATATGTGTGATGATATCAGTGCTCTATTTGGGATTTTGTTGAAAACCAAAGCTAAGGTTGACTAATCAAATCGATGGATTGATGATGATGATAACATTGTTGAAGATACACAACAATGCAAGGATTTGATTGATCAGGATTGATGATGATAACATTGCTGAGGATGTACAAAAATGCAAGGGTTGGTTGATCAAGATTGATGATGATAACATTGTCGATGATGCATAACAATGCAAGGATAGTGTTAAGCAACACAAGGATTGAGAAAGATATCCCCAAGATGATGATGGGTTGATTGGAGTCGATTGATCAGGATTTTGAAGTTTGATTTGGAACAAATGTTTTGATGTGACGTTGACATGAAAATTAGATGCAATTGATATCAATTGTTTGGATTGATGTTTGATTGAAGATAACACTTGATAAGGATCATCTTCTTGTCAAAATATGCCATGGGCTAGTGATTTGGATTTTTGCTCACAAGTGGTGGACCAATTTTATTTCACATTTTCCAATGTTCAGATCACCACATAAGTTGGAGGATATAGATCAAGATTTGTTCCTGAAGTAAGATACAAATATCTACCCCCAGTGTCTAGCAATGTATGGAATGCAAGGGATGGATGCTTGGATAAGTGTATGGATTGATGGATATGGCAAGAATGCAAAGGATGCCAAGGATTATCTTGTGATAAGATATAGTGTTCAAATAAAGAATGCTCATTTGGATAATGCTTCATGGTTTAGATAATGTTGCATAGGATAGAATTAATGAAAATGACCCGTGCCAAGATGTTTACCATAAGCAAGCGTAAAGTGTGCAACAAAATTTGTCAAGATCAAGATAACTTGGACTATGGATGCAGATGGATAAAGATGGATTGGATAAATGGTTCATGGATGAATGGATTTATTATGGCTGAGATGGATGGAATGATGACTTTATTATGGATGGGATAAGAGGATTCATCTTGAATTGGCGTACGAAGATGCTCAATTCTACACATGATGCATGTTTTCTAGGTTTTCATCATGGTACCTGTCCAAAGCACCACCGTAGTGGTTTTCACTAGAGGACAATTTTTTTCTTTAATGTTTTCAATCCTTTTTCTAATTTTTTTGGATTTTCATTTATTTTTATTTTTATTTTATTTTTTTGAAAGATTTTAAGCTCATGTTGAACCACCTGGTGGTGTCGATGTAGATGCTTTTGTCATAATATGCCATCAATATCCTGCTTGAAATTGCTTTGCCAAGATACGTGCACTTGAATGCAACTTTTGAGATTCTTGAGCTGCTTTATTAATATCAAAGTTAGCTCTGTCTCTGTGCATACATCGCAATAGAGTGCCTTCTGAAACCTTATGATGAAGGGTGGCTGCAAATACATTGTCAATGTGAGAATTGGATATCATGCGTGTAGGCATGGATGGAGTGTGTTTAGGGATAAAAGATGGATTGGTTGATAGTTTGGAACCTTTGACTCTCTAAACTTGGGAAGATGAGCAATGATGGGTGGATACAAAAGTGTGAAGGGAATTAGGACCAACCGCTTGATACACTTTGTACGTCACTTGAAAATCCTACTTTTTCTTTTGTAGACATCCTTGATGGATACTTTTCCCTTTTTTATTTTTTCCCATAGTTTCTTTGACTGATGGAGTTTGATAGGGATAATCACTCTTTGTATTCTTTGGTATCCATGTGTATTTGATTTGTCCATTATGCTTCCTTGTTTCTTCTACTTTGATAACATTCCTTATGATTTGATTTAGTTCTTTCTTTTGACGTTGGTCCCAATTCATGGATGGGGTGATGGGTGGATGAAGATTCATGACGTGGCTGGTTGTAGTATTGACATCAGTTTCATCATAAGGATTCTTTGTGCTCCCTATGATGACATTTGCTTGAGACATAGTTTCCCCCAGTATGGTGGTAGTGGCACCTTTGTTCCTTGATTCTTCTTGTTCTAAGAGCTCTTGTTTAGAACGAATTCTCTGATAAATGACCACTGCAAATGATGTTATTATAATTTGTTGTTCTGCTGACTCTGGAATCTCCTATTCTATCTGACCTATTTCCTTGAGTGGATAATACTGGATATCTTCATACATGATGTCCTCAGTCTAAATTTGGGATATATTTGATCCCGATGTTGACAACTTAGTTTGACCGTAGGAATCAATAATCTGCTCTTTTTGTGTCATGATGTTAGGAGTAAAGTAATCTTGTTATGAATGAAGATCATCTACATGTCTATCCACAAAAAGCATCTCATGGGTAGATGGAGGAGTAAGTGCTATGTGGATATGATCATCTTGTATAGATAGGAGAGTGTCCATTAGATCATTGTAGTATCTTGGAGATACAAATTCTTGATCTTGATTTATTTTGGGATTGCTTTTGACATGCTTTGGATCAGTTTCTTGACATGGGTCAGTTTCAAAGGATGGATTGCTTACAAAGGGTTCTTGGATGTCTTCATTAGGCATGGGGAATGGCTTAATATCCTCTTGATCTTTGAGTGGAATTGGATCAACTGTTGAGTTGAGGATTCCTTCAGTATCTATAGCCCTGAGGTCAAAGGGGGTCAACATGTCTTGGAAAGGACCATCGCTAGACTTTGGTGAAAGATGTTTATCATGCTTTGGAATGAATTCTTGATATATTTCCTCTAACTCATAAGGCAATGTAGAGACATTTTCAACATGATCATAGGTCAATGGATCATGCATTATGTCAATAAGATCAAACAATCCTAACACTCCTTGAAATAGATCACTAAAAAGTGGCTCTTGATGTATGGTGAGTTGATCATTGGATGGGGTAGAAACATCTTCAATATGCTCCTTAATTAAGAGATCTTGAACATTGTTTTCAACAATTATGGTGGAGAGATTGTGAATGTATTCAACCATAGGGTCAAGTGATGTTGACATTTCTTGAATTGGATCATTGTTGGGTATTGTTGGTGGATTTTGATCATGATTGAGAAGTGACTCTTGATATATGTTGATTTGATCATTGGATGAGATAAAAACATCTTCAATGTGCTCTTTGATTGATAGATCTTGATCATTGTTTTCAACAATTGTGGTGGGAAATTGTCAATGCTATAGATAATGGTTGAATCTTCATCATTGTCCCCAATAGTGATTATCTTTTGATCAATAAGGTATTGGATGAGATTTTTGAGTCGAATACAACTTGATGTTGCGTGTCCCTTTGTTTTGTGAAAATCACAATGGTGCTCCTTGTTATACCCTAGTGGTTTAACTAGGGGTTCTTGATAGTTCCCATAGACGGGGAGCTTGATGAGATTTTCTTGTACCAATTGTTGTAGGACCGATTTGATTGGTCTCCCAAGTGATGTGTATTTTCATTTGTTACCTTGTGAGATTTAACCTTGTGGTGATTAATTTTGGAGGTGTGGTGATTGGTCTTCGAGATGTGGTGATTGATATTCGAGATGTGGGGGTTGAATTTGTTGATGTGGTCAATCTTGACATCTAACTTTTTGACCTTGGAGATATTGTTCTTGATGTGGTTGTGGACACAACTCAACACTTTGATGGCATGGTTCAACCAAAGGAAGAGTGTATTGATTTTGGAGTGAAGATATCTCTTGGCTCAATAATGCAATTAGTTTGGCATGTGAAGCAAGTTGTTCTAGAAAAATATGATTTTGATTTTGAATTTGACTCCCTTGATTTGGCTTTTGTTCAAGCAGATTTGGGATGGACACTTGTGGTGTTCGCATGGGATCATGGACAAATTGATTTTGGACAATGTTTTGACTTGGGATGATGTTCAGATTTGGCATTATGGGTTGAAATTGAACATTGTTGATGTTGGGAATCACATTGCCTTGATTTAGGTAACTTTCATTTTGCATGGTGTTACCTTGACTTGGAGTCGTTATCATCATGTTTGGACTTTGAACAATATTTGTATGTTTTGCGAGCATATCTATCCCAAATTTTTTCAAGTGTGGATTTGAAATGTTCATTTTTGGTAAACTTGTACTTGGCATGTATGGATTTGGTGGAATGATGTTGTTCACTTGAAGATTCATGCATTGATTGTTTGGTTGATAGATTTGTAAGTTTGGACTTGGATTTAAATCTATCATTGGGAAAGGTGTTCCAAACTTTTGACTGGGCATGCTCACATTTGTTGTACCATCGAGGTTTGTAGGAGATAATGATCCCATGTACGGATTGTATAGATGTGAGTGTTGATAATCAATCGACATTGTAAGGATTTGAAAGTTCAGTTGACTTGGATTACTCATGATGTATGGATCAAGTTTATATTCCATGTTCATCTTGTGTTGAGGTCTAGTTTGGACCATAAAATAACGATCAATTTTCAAGAATGTAGGATGTGAACCTCTAATTCTTTGGATTTATCTAAACTCTAGGTACAAAAAAGAAAGTCTAAGATTTTAAGGATCAAAAGGATGGTGATGAGATATGAAAGATGGATGATTGGTGAATAATTGGAACTCTTACGAAACCTTGAAGAGGATACTAAACTTTAGGACTTGGATTAATGTTTGATTTGATTTGGGATTGGTTTGATTTGGATAGTGAACTCATAAAATCTAAGAGGTTGGATGTTGTCCTAGAGTAAATTTTTCCACAAGATGCTAATTTGACTAAATGTGTAAAGAAGGATTCATCTAGACACAACTAACCAAACAAGATGATTTTGATTTGATCTAATTTTGGATTTTGGATAGTGAACTCATAAACCACAAGATGTTGGATGTTTATCAAGGGATAGATTTGTTCACAAGGATTGATAATTTGACTAAATATGTGGAGAACGATTCATCTACACACATCTAATCAAACAAAATGATTTTGATTTGGTTCAAATGATTTTCCCAAAGTTTAGCATGAGGGATTTTTTCAAGATTTCTAAGAATTGTTTGTGAGGTGATTTTGATTTTGATGTTTGGGAGATGGATGAAAGTTTTGATTTTGATCCTAAGAGACTTAGAGAGACTTTGTTTACTAGACCAAGATATTGAAGAACATGCTTTTCTCTAAGAGTAGTAAAAGACCAATGTTTGCTTGAAAACCATATGATCAAAAGATATCAAGCACATGTGTGGGGTCCAATTTGTACTTATCTTTTCTTAGTGACTTTTTTTACCACAAACACTCTCTTGATTATATTTTGAATCTAGATGTCTAATGTCTCAACTTTCCCCTTATCCCACAAAGTGTATTATGCGGAAACCAAGGAAATTTGAGGCAAGAGTTACCTATTATTGACCTTAGTGAAGAAAATTGAGATGAAATCCAAATGCTTAGAAGCCTCTAAGGATACAAATCCTAAGGGAAAGCAATAGCATGTGAATTCGTTCAAGTATATTTGCTTCTCCTAAAGGGTTTGAGATTTGATGCTCATGTTAAATGTTTGTTTTTCAATGTTTTCGATCAAGCAATGTGTTTTGATTTCAAGAAAATGTACAACACTGGATATTTGAGATAGTATTCGTTGAGTCCCCACTTGGACAAGTCTAGCTACGCCTACTTTTACCGGATGGTTAGATGCTTGACCACACAGGCTCCCCCTTATAGTGCACTTGCTTCTCGGGTCAGCCAAGCATCAGTACCCATGAATCTCCCATGGCATACTTTCCATCTCTACTAAAAGTCGTAAAAGTGTGGGGCAACTTCAGAATGACTGTTCTTGCGCCAACAAATAGATAGGGATTTTGGCCTTTCTACAACAAGGGTTTTAGTTCAGACTTTCCATTCGTGGAGATTGACTCATATGGCGAGAGACCATTGCTGCCCTTCTCATCAGAGTCAACCACATGATACTGTCCTTTGTTCCAGTACCCACTTTTATATCCTAGTTGGAAATACTCTTGGATTTAGAGTGTTATTGGTTGGGTCGTTCCCTTGGGTGAGTAATTTTTTCCACAAGGCAGACCCTCTAAGATAAACAAAAGTGAGTAAAAATATTCATAGTTCGATCAACCTTCGTTTAGAAATAAAGGGGAACACATGCAATAGGTCTACTCACACTCGCAAAGTTGTTGTTCAATTTTAGTTCCCAAAAATGAAGTGCGGAGGTGATCACTTTATCCCACCCTAAGACCATCAAAAACCCTTTTGATTCTCAAGATTTCCATGAAGTGCGAGAGAAACACATACATCTTGTCGATGGTGTTAGTTTGAGTAAGTAATCAAAAAAAAAAAGTTGCACATGTTCATTTTAAGTCCACAAAGCAATTATTTTGATTCGTTTTAAAGCACCAAAAGAAATGTGAAAACTTGCCTTGTTCAATTGTTAACTCTGAAAACCAACTTTAGTAAGTTTTCCTAAAGTTCATTTTAAGTTCCTTGTCGCAAAAAATGAAAGCTTTCAAGAGTTGTTCTTTTTAGAATCCAAAAAGTAAGTTGGTTCAAAACAGAAAACTAAAGCATATAACGAAAGTCTTAAGCATTCAAAAATGCTTTTTCAATTTCGAGTTTTAAGGCTTCAATCCTCTTTTCCTCCAAGATTTGTTCAAGATTGCCTCTTATCTTTCAATGTTGCAAATCCCTTGCGCGAACGAAATCCCTACAAGATAAAAAAGGCAACTCATGTGAAGATTTAAGCATTAACTTCAAATAATAGAATGATCTTAAATGAAAAAAAAAAAAGACTAATGATTTTAACCAATGAACGAAGCATTTATAAGAGTTTTGATTTCCACCAATTTTAAAGCAAACTTTGACCAAAAAAAGACACTTGGTTAACAAAGATCAAAGTCTCCCTTACTAACAATTTAATCTCAACAATCTAGGATTCTATCTTTCAACAATGATTAGATCTTTTGGGACAAAAGATATTTAATCTTTCAGCAAAGATTAATAGTTTTCACTCTAAACAACCTTATAACCAAATCTTTCCATCCTTTTATAGTATCAAAACTTTTAGCTAAAATGTTTGGTCAAAGATCAATGCCTCTCTCATTAGCAATCAACAATTTAATGCAGACAAGTAAAGATGATAGTCTTGATTCTCATTGATTGAGCCTGCAAAAAAAAAAGGCCATAAATGAATTAGAAATAGCAATATTAATAATAGAAAAACTTTCCCACTCTACACATCCGATCTTTAGAACTTTGAAAGCCTCTTGATATCATATTGTTCACTTCTCAACATAACGAGGTAATATCACAATGTCATGTTAGAAATGCGATCTAAACACAAACTGCCTTATAACCCTTTGATAGTGCTGATGGGAAAGCTAGATCTGATGGTGATGGGACAGTTACACGTGCCAAAGCCAGAGAGACTAGGCAATGTACCAGCGTTTACCAATAGTGAGGATTTGATTTTCCTCAAGAATGATTTGTGTCAGCAAAGATCACACAGATGGGACAAGAGTAACTACGCCTTCCTATATTTTTCCAGAGTATCATCTCATGGAATGCAACGTTTGCAAGATAAGCACCAAATGGATTTATTGAAAATGTTATTGGCAGGTGTAGGACCGAATTCCACAACCTTTACGCAATGTCTTCACTGCGTAAAATGAAAGAGTTTGCATTGCAGTAAGTACTGTACGGTGAATCAGCTCCAAACTGGTAGAACTAATTGGTTTCAAGTTTACCCCTTCTTTACGCTTCTATGTTTCCTTGTTCTCCTCCTGTCATAACCATCATTGCAAATTTCATTCAGCAGCAGAAGGCTGCTTGAAACAACAACAGAGATAGGAAAATGGGGGACACACACAAACACAAAAGACAAGTAAATACCATGCATAGGAGAGGGGCCTGCGAATTGTTTGGCAGAGTTCCCTTGAGAAACGTGCTCTCAAATAATGCAAGAACGTGCAGAAATAACAAATCTGTTGAAAGGGCGCTAGAAAAATTTCTTGCAAGCAAATGCAATTGTTAGGTGTAAAGCCAAATTCCACAACCTTTGGTTAGCATCCTCACGGCCTGCGTGAAAATGGGAGTTTTGTAAGCAGATCAAAGCATAATAGAAATTTTGAAAATCAAATGCTCTGTTGGATACATATGCACAATGTGGAAGCATAGACAAGGCGTGCTAACTATTTTGACAGATTGCCTCAAAGACGTGGTCTTATGGACTGCAAGATATCCACAAAATGGATCATATTTCAGACACATTTATCTTGATTTGATTGATTCAGCCTAAAAAAGCCAACGACACCATCATAATAAAGATGCTTGCAAAAAAAACACATAAAGGAGCGATGCCAGATGGGGTTAGAAACTTGCGAGCATATGAGCCTTTCTCTGCCTTCTATGGTTGATCACCTTTGGTGGCGTGGACGGAGAAATATCATGGACATTACTTTCAGTTTTGATGTGGGGGCTGTTGTAATGAAACTTGGCAGTAGAGTCATCATTGAATGTGTATTCTGGATAAGACGGTGATGTGTAAGTCGACGTAATATCTGCATTGGTGGCATCCTCTGTAAAGTGGTGGAATAGGATCTTCAAAAATCTGGGCCTCTTGTGCGTTGAGAGTGTAAGAATTCAAAGATAATGGTTTTCCTTCTAAATCTGCAAATGAAAATACAATAGAGGATGAATGATGTGAAATTTTGTGATATATGTGGTGATGTTGGCTATGAGGAAATGCTAGTAATTTGTAGTGAGTGTAATGAAGGCGCTGAACATATTTACTACATGCAAACACTTCTTTGTAATGTCCTAGAAGGAGATTGGTTTAGTGATGATTGCAAGATACACATAGATGAAAAGGCATTAAGAAAGTGTCAAGCAAGTGCTATTAGCAGGTTGTTTACAGAAGACATCAAATAAATGCTTTTAAAAACTTTCAAACAAATGCATTTGGCAGGTGTAAAGTAGTATTTACGAACCGAATCGATATAGATATGGATAGGGGACCATGTAAGGGCATTAGTCTACATGCAATAATGAAGACATGTATCCACAACACAGATTCAGAAAAACATTGATACCTGTTTCTAAGGTGTGCTCTGCAAGGATATGATATGTGAAAAATAACAAATCCGTTGAAAGGGCATAAGAAAATTTCAAGCAAATGCTATTAGTAGGAATAAAACTGAATTCCACAACCTTTACCAGCGTCCTTACTAATCTGCACTTAACACGGATGTCATAATGTATAGGAATTTGAAAACATAAGCAATAACTTAGCATTGTATTTTAATATCCCTTCAAGCTATCCTTTTCAACTTTCCTATGTATCTGCTATCATAAATACCACTTTTCAAAATGATACTTAGCAAATAGAACCATACATAGGGCCCTCCTTCTAGCGCCATAATGTGGATGTGAAATCTGCAAATACTTCAACTTTGGTGAACATTAGTAATAATGCCAAATTAAATACAACAAATCAAGCATCCCTATGAGATATTGAATCATGCTAAATAATACAAACAAAGTGATAAAATACCAAAGAGACTAAGCATATTCAAACCTATCCCATAGTGGATTGGTGCTTCTGTGGAAAGAAGCCCTTTCCCAACCCTTGACAAGCTTGATGGTGAAAATGCCTTGAAGATGCTAAGTGATATGATAAACAAGATTCAAAATGCTTGAAATTGGATGAGTTATGGAGGATAAAAATAATAGAGGAGCTCTCTATTTATAGCCAAGAAGGATAAAAGAATGCCAAACATGGAGGATGTGGGACTAAAGATCCACCAATGACAAGATGCCACTTGTCAACATGGGAGAGGTTGAGGAATGAATACATTTTGGTCAATGTTCCAAAGAGGGGGAAATTTGAAATTTGAATTTGATGACAAGATGAGTTAAATGCTAAGTTTGACCTTTGTAAGAGACATGTAAGAGCTCTTAAATGATTTGTTGGAAGGACAAATCCCTTTTGGAGGTATTTTCAAACTTGGAGGAATATTCCCCAAAGATGCCAAGTTGAAAATAAATAAAGATTTTAATAAATCATTTAAATGCATTTTCATGTGCAAGTGGCAAAATCTAGAGAAATTTGGGGATTAGGATTAAATTAATCAAGGTTTAATTAATTTAATGAGGGATTAGTGTTTTTTGACCTTTTGACTTAGACATGCTTAGATTTATGTAAATCAAAAGGGAGGAAATTGATGCACTATCCATTTAATTAAATACATTTGATTTAATTAAATGAAGAGACTTTAGGAGATAATTAAATAAAGTGATTTATTTAATTAGAATATAACCTTAGGAGATCAATCAAATAACCTTGATTTGACGAGCGAATATGATTATGCATGATGTCAATTTTGCGTGTCTACACTAAGAAATGCAAAGTGTTGGAATACACAATGATGTATGCAAAAACACCTAATAATGCAAGTAAATGATGAAAAAATTAAATAGAACTAGAGAGGTGCACCTAGAATCTAAATTCTGATGCAAAGAGGCTCTAGAATCCTACAGAGTTGACTGGAAATGTTGACTGGGATACTTACGCCAAGCTAGGCGACTTAGTCTAGTTTCGGGGAAAATCTATCAGAACAGGAATTTGCCAAATGGGTACTCAAAAATACAGAAACCACTTATCAGGCTTGGCAGTGGAACTAATTCACCATAGATGGTGACTTAGTCCACCTGGGAATTTCTAGAATTTCAAGACAGGATTCTGTAGCTTTCAGTTTCACTTCCTTTTCTGACAAGTGTTCGATCCTGATTTTGCAGAAAAAGGGTTGAAAGAGGTCTCCAAGCTTCAATTAGAGCTTTGTTGACTTTGATGACTTTGATGGATTGAAAACACCTTTTTAACACCTTGCTCTTTGATAAATATGCATACAAAACCTACAAACATGCATGCAAAGAGGGGAAAAAGGGTTAAGGGTTAGAGTATAGGGATTTTCCTTTGTCAAACCTCGATTTGGTAATCAAACCCTATGAAATGAAATGAAATAAGAAGATAATGATAAATAAACAACATGCAATGTCATAAAATTACCAAACTCTTGATGTTGAAATTTGAAGATATGCAATGTAGTGCTCCAATGGATGACTTGGTGATGCTTAGAGATGCTTGAATGCTTAAAAATTGCTTAAGTGAATGAATTAGACCTGCTTGAGAATTAATAGGTCTTAAAATGAGAGAAAAACCCTTTATTTATACTTGATTTTCCATTATTTCCCAAAAATAACACATCATAGGTTGACCTCAAGGGTAAGAAAATAAAATCTCGCCAAGAAATTAAAATTATTTTGATTTTTGTGCCCAGTGGGACTAAGTTGCCCCATGTAGTAACTTGGTCCCACCAGGAAATTTTACTGGGTGTTGGAAATTAAAGTACATTTTAAATAAGGTCTAACGGGAATATCCTCAAAAATACACTTAAGTAGGGCCAGAAAGTGCTTTAAGGGGTCATTTAAACATAAGAAAGGGTTGAATTAGTGAGGACAAGTCTAGAAAAGCATGAGAGTTTGTTACAACTCTTTACAACACTTTGAAATAAGACTTGGTAAGTAATAAAAAGAGGATATTTAAGTGAATTATACTGAAAGGGTCCTAGAAAAGTGTGAAAGTGGATTACAACACTTCACAACACTTTTACAAGACAACCTAGAAGTTTTATTGATTCATAAGGGTCTAAGACCTAATGTGAACGTGTTGGCCACATTACAACATTAAATCTAGGAAAAATCAAGCCAAAGTCAATAAGAAAGACTCAAGTGAGCGTAAAAATGTCAACTATACATTTTTTGGCGACACAATTGATACAAACTATCTTAGCCTTGGAGAGTGAAAGAAATTAAGACATCTAGAAATTCTATCTAAACTAATATTAGAGGATCTTCTTTTATAAGTTTTAGATCTTGACAATTGTAGAAAGGAGAAACATATATATAACATAAATAAAATTATACCACAACATAAGTGTACATGAGAAAAACTCTTTCAGGAGAAAAATTACACATTACAAAGCAACTCAATGTACTATTAAATAATCTAAACGTAGTTATACTTGTAGACAAAGCCTTTATAGAATAATTCTAGTAGTATAGCAATACCTACAAAATCACTACTCAATATCTTCATCTTAAGCACCTTATAAATAGAAAAAGTAATACAAAAAATCATCAATTGGTAATTACAAATCTATGAGCCAAAACCCCAAAATGTGGCACCCAAATACTTGGAAAACCAACACCCAAATCCCAATATGAGTTCACAAGATAAAAATAGCATATTCCTCCCACCTATCATACATGCAACATAAACCAATCACCAAATTGGGCTTTACATTTTGGATTTATTAGATCCATTCAAAGATTCCTTTTGAAACATCATAAAACACATCATAAGTTTATGAACAAGTGCAAGTCCCTTTTACAACTCTTTTCTATGTCAAGTATATATTTTTACATTTCCAATATAGGAGGCCCAACTTTTAAAGGTCATATTTTTTATTTGAGAGATTGTTGGGGCCATTTTTAAAAATTATAGATCTCAAAAATATGTACACAACATCATTTATCAAACTAAAACATTCATTTTTCCCAAAAATGAAGTCTATATCATAAAATTTGATTTTTTATATTTCAAAGTCTAGAAACTTTATTCTTTAAATAGTCAACATTGAGAGAAAGGTTGAGACATCTTTTCTTTTAGAATAGAGATATTTATGAGACTTTTGAAAACATGCTTGGATATATGAAGAAAGTGATTCATTAAGAATCCTAATTTGGGAGTTATGAGAAACATATTAGAGCCATTGTGGCATAGTGATGGAATACTATGAACACCTTGCTTCATATAAAAACCTATTCTCTAAATTCCAAATGGTACATAGGAAGGCTTAGAAAAGTACCTCTATCTCATTATGAAGAGGTTAAAAATGAGATCACGAAGTTCCTTTAGAAGATGTATACTAATGATGAATCTATTTTACTTCAAACATTATGGCCATCTTTTCCAAATATCTATATTTCAACATTGGACAAGCCATTGACAAGAAAATAGAGATACAATAGCTTAAATAAGATGGTAGATGAGGAAAACCCACAATAGTGAATACACTTGTGGGACATGAAAAATTTGGATGAAGAGGGGGATCAAAATTACCAAACACCTTAGTTCGAAGGTTTATTTTTGAACAAAGGAAACTTTGAATGAAGATGATGCATGCATCAACTTAATTTAAAAACACACCTTTGTTGGAAGGACCTTGCAAATAAGTGGGATTGTTTTATTGTTTTAATTTTTCAAGAAACCATAGGTCAAATAAATTTACCCTTTTTTGAAGGTTGTTATGATAATTATTTTATAAAAAATTTCATTGTTGTAGATTTTTTTTCAAGAATGATAACACTAGATTGCTTGAATGCTACAACTCTCCATATCAATTCAACATCCTGCCACATCCCAACAAATTGATCCCACCTTAGCCATCTTTTGGTATGTGGCCTTTGAACAAAGGTCAATAAGATGACATTGTTGATGTGGATGGCTAGCAAGGGAGGAAAAGAACATTTGGTGCCAAGAAAGGTTTAGGTATGTAGTTGTAAAATTATATTTTGATAGATATGTAAATGTTTTAATGAATTTGAATAAATTATAATTTGATAATTTATGCTTTTTATTTTAAAACCCTATACCCTAAAATATTAAATGTAAATTTGTATACTTAAATTATGTATTTTATCTTGAAACCTAAAACCCTAGTTATAAAACCCTAAAATATATACCCTAAAACCCTAAAATCACTACTCCAAGGTTTATATTTTCTTAGGGTTTTTTGGTTTATATTTTATGGATTTAGACTAAGTTAAACCACTATTTTCTAACTTTAAATCATTTACAATAATATATGTATTAAGTTCATGATTAAGTGGTTAGTTAATAATCTAGATTGAGCACACCATTACTAACACTTTCCTCATTTGATATGTAATCCCATTTTTTCCCATAATCATTGGGCTATTATAATTTTTTATTTTTTGACATGGTCATGTATCATCATTGATTTCATGTGCATATTGAGGTTCAAACCCAGTTTTATTCAAGCTCATGATTACATGGTCATTGAGCCTATAATTTTATATTTCAAATTGATGACAATGGCATCTAGGTTCATAGATTCTATGATTCTAATGAGTATTTTCCTTCTATGAAAGACCATTTGAAAATTTAAACCCACCTTAATCCTATATAACACATAAAGTCATATCAAATAAGTTCATTTCTTAAATCTTGATCACATCTAATGATTATTAATTTTTTTCCCCTTTAAATCAATGGTGATAGGTATCATGCAAGAGTAAGATAATAGTGTATTTAGCTCACCCATTTATCCAAGGAAAATCAAATAATAACACATTAAAAACTCATCACTTAGTGAAGTAGGTTTGACAAGACAAAGACAAATGAAAAGAGTACAATCTCTGCAGTTGAATACTGATAATACACCACACAAATTAAAAGTTATATGTGACTTGCACATGCCACACCTAATTTCTCTATGTGACTTCCTTCCTGCTACTACATTCCTACCATTCTAACCAATAATCTGGAAAACTGGGTTTCCTACTGATCATTCACAACTACTCAAGATTCATATATAACACAAGTATGTCCTGTAGAAGATCTGATCTCGAACGGAGTTTTACAAATTCTGTAGAAGATCTGATCTCGGACAGAGTTGATCTTGTGCCTATCTTGGGTTCCATAATTGTTTGACCTTTCATTTCTTCCATATGTCGGCAACTTCCAGTAAGTAGAGAAGACAACACATTGCATCTTTTGGTACACTATTTAACTCGTCAGTGTTGTAAGCTCATTACGCAATCAATAGCTTAAATTGTTTCACATTCTGTCATGTCGCATGTAGGTGTTTCCAACAGTGTGCGCGGCGCAATATGGAAGGCTTGTTTATGAGTGAGATTAACTGTTTGTTCTTCTCTGTAACTTAGTAATGACAGGACGTGAAAATAATGGATGGGATATCAGACATGAAAGTGATATTGATCATAAAAAAATGGGGAATATATCACGGGATACGTAATATTTGATGCATCTATTACAAGTAGAGATTACTGAAGACACGGCTCAAACTGTTATTCTATTTTAGAAGCCTCTATATAATTATTTTATTTGTTAAAGTCAACAAAGTTGATTGCACGATTGAATGACCCTTATCATTCGTACTTGATTTGTTTAATTGGTCTCAGTTTCAATCAGTTTCGTAGTAAATTAAAATTAAAATTATTTATTGATTTTTCAAATAAAATATTTAATTTGTATATAAAATATCATTTAATATTAATGAAAGATCATTTATAGTTATAAAGCATGCTCACACCAACTTCTATACATGTCTAATGGGTATTGACTAAAATAAAAAAGGGGATTGGGGCATAGGGACCCCACACCCCTTTACACCAACCCTAAGCCTAAATCAACTATGCTAAAAACTAAATATAAAAAATAAAATCATTTTGCCATTTTCTAAATTGTGAAGAAGACAAAGATAGAGATTGGCTTTGAGAAGAGAAGAAAATAATAGTGAGAAGAGGGCAAGAGAACATCAAATCTATGTTATTTGAGGCGAGTTTATTATCCATTGTTTTTTTGTGTATGTTCTTTTGCATTTTTATTTTATTTTTTTCAATATGTTGAACATTTAGGAATATTTTTATATGTTGTTTGCACTTGAAGCTATGTATTTAATTTTCAATAACAATGAGCAGATATTAGTGAGGGTGAAGAGGTTCAAATTCAACAAAGAGGTCATAGACGTAATATTGCGGGTTCTTCTAGGAGTGGGAGCACTTTGAGGACTATGAGTTTAAATAAACCATTTGAATGTCCTTCTAAAATCATCAAAATTATGCAAAGATCCCATTCAATCTAGAAAACTCTTTTAAATTTTGTAATCCAATGGCAAAGATGAAAAAAACTCAATGGAGAGTAGAGTATGACTATATAATTTGTGCAAAAAATATTATTGATACAAGTACACAAGGTTTTACTCTAATCTTTTGTACATAACTAAACAATGAGTAAAATGTTATAAGAAAATAGTCCTAGTTGAGAAGGTTGGGGTGAATAGGTTGTACACAAAGGGAAAGGCTAGAAATAAGGGAGTGCTAATAGATACTATCAAACCTAGTATATCATTGCCTTCAAAAATCATATATGTTTGAAGTTAAAGGGAGAGGGTTCTTTTAGGGAAAGAAAATGGTTATTAGTATTGTAGGGATGTTTAATATTGTGGCAATGGAAAAAGTATACTTTTACATTTCCTCACTTGATTTGGGAATGGTTAACATTAAAATGGACCTAATGTCACCTTGATCTAATGTTGTAATGTGTTTTACACATCCACGTTGGATTTAGGGCCCTTTTAAGCTAAATAGACCTAATTTTTCCTTAATTTAATGTTGTAAAGCATATTTATTTACACCTTCACATTGAGTTTTGGGCCCTCTTGCATTTATGACTTGCATATCATCATTAATAAGCCCCTAAGACCCTATATTATGCATCTCAAGGCTTATTTCAACTGAATTCCTAACATAAACATCAAATATACTTAATTTTCCAACTCCCCGACATTTCCTCCACTTGAAAAGGCCTGGTGGGACCCATATGCCACCTTGGGTGTATGAATCCCATCTAGATGGGACATATATCACAAATGGCATATGAGTCCCATTTGGCCCCTTTTTAGGGTTTTGAGCGGGAAATTGGGGTTTTAAGTTCAAATTTCATGAATGTGGGCTTCTGGGATCTAATATATGCCACATTAGATACATTACCTATATAAAAAAGGTTTCAAATCATTATTTCATATAAGCCTTCATGATATAAACATAAGCCATCAAGAGTTAAGTATTCCAAGACTTCACAAGAGTGTCAAGAGAGTTTACAAGAGCATTTCTAAGGCATTCAAGGGAAAAATTCTTCACCATTTGTTGCAACAATTCAAGATCCATCATCATGTCAAGACCATAAGGCATCAAGCATGTTGTTGAGCTAGTGTTGTGATGTAGCATTCAAGATCTAAGGTTAAGCATTGTTCTACCTCTATTCAAGATCAAGATCTACATTTTACATGGCCACTTCATGTTAGATTGTTAATTTACATCTCAAGACATCATTCAAAGTATCATTGTTCATGGTTCATATTTCATGTTTCATGTCCTTATTTCATTGTTTCATCACAAGGTTTAATTACCTAAAGGGGGTTTGACCAAGGCAAACCCCTATTCCTTAATAATCTAAAAGTTTTTCTCCCTCTACAAGTGTGATTGCAGATCTAGGTGTCTTTTAGCTTAAAGATCCTTTGAAGATTGAGTTGTAAGATTGAGGAAAGTTGTCACAAGGTTGTCATCTTCACGGGAAGTCACCTATAGGTCCAAATTTAGAGTTTTAGATCCAAAAATCAAGTGTGGAAGGAAGAGAAGATCCAGGTCTTGACCCTCCAAAAAAATAAAGTGGGAATAATATGCCACTTGTGGCATATGAGTCCCAGTATAGCACATTTTATAGATTTCAATGAATTCAAATCCACCACTGTGAGATTCCAGTTTTGGCACAAAAACCCTAGTCTAGGACTAAATTGCCCAGGCTGGCATATGAGTCCTATTGGGAATTAAACAACAAGATTTTAGGGTTTTGAAGCTTTTTCTAACCTCATCCTTCTTCTAGGTGCACCTCTGTACTTTCTCGGTCTTTTATTCAACATTTCAATTTCATTTCCTAGGTCATTTAGTTAGGTTTTGCATGGTACTTTGCATGTCATTTACATTTCTCATCTTTCCAAGCCCTAGCTTGGTGGTGAACCCTCTTTTAGTCCCTAATCACACCCTAGGATACCTTATTACAAGATATCTTTCCCCCTTTCTACCTTCAAATTAAGATCTCTAAGGTTTCCTTGAATGTAATAAGAGTGAAATAGGACCCATATCCATGTGCTCCATCTCCTAAAAGGTGGGGCGCCCTATTTACATTGTTCAAAATATGTAATCACTAGAAGTAGTTGAATATTCTATTGTCAAAATTTTCTTTTCCCATTTCATGTGGTGTGTTATCCATGTTTCAAATAAACGTTCAAATATGTAAATATTGGTAGTTCCTCATTTTCTCCCTAAGATAAGATATGTACTACCCTTGATAGAAAGCAAACAAGTGGTGATACATTTACTTAATTTGTGTAAGTTAGATAGCTTGATGGTGGAGGATGCTTACAAGCTTATTTTCTAGACCTCATTTTATGTTAATGTATTAACTAATGCATTATTAGACACTAGAAAGATATAGTAGATGAAGGTAGTGGTAGAAGAAGATAAAATCATCACAAATGTTCATTTGCAATCCACAAAAACTATGATGATGTAAAGAGGGATTACCCTTGTTCAAGTAGAGACATAATGGATAAAACAAATGATAAATTGACAAGTGATACAACTTACCACTCATATATGCTTTCCTTGATGGATTGAAGTCATTGTACTCACCTCATCCAAGGAGAATTGGTTTCTTGATTGGAAGTCCTACAAACATTAGTACTCACAAAACAAATGAATATAAAACATGCATAAACTCACATATGAACTTGATGCACTGTAAACATGAATCTTGAAGAATAATAAGTGTTATCAACTCTGATTATTCTACTCTTGACTTATTTTTAGGATGATCAATTGATATTAAAATTTCCTTCTATATTGCTTGGGAATTCAATTGGTGAAAAAGACTTGTATTTTTATGCACTATTGATTTTTACAAAATTAATTATCAAAATCCAAAAAATAAAATTGGATTTGTAAATGTAAAAATGTTGATAGTGAGATATTTAAAATTTAGCCAAAATAGGTTAGACAATAGCAGTACCCACATTGTCTAGACCAATTTCAGGTTTTTTTAACTGTTTGATGAGCACTAAATATTAATTCCTAATTTTATTTTGATTTCCCAAAATGACCACAAAAAGGGTAATTTAGGAGCATAATTAGGTCTAGGCACATAGGGGGGCTAAACCTAGTGTGAAATTATCAAAGGTGACAATTTATGATGCTACAAATCTAAAGTGAGTTTTCATTTTATAGTGAAGAAACTAGTCTTGAAGATTTTATTAAAATCCATCTATGGGGTGAAATCATGCTGGTAAATATTTTTACCATGGGGTTAAAATATTGCACATGAATTACAAGCAAACTTGGAGAATAATTCTTATTTTTCCTAAGTAAGAATAATTATGGGGGAAGCTTAAAAGATCATATGGAATATATTATATTATTCCCTTTATATTAAAAAATCAAGGAGTTATTTTGAAAAAGATCCAATCCGAGTTCATTAAATGTTATAAATTTGATATTTGGCAATGCTACAAGGTTGGTGTAAGTTACGAGGATGATACCAAGCTCCATACTAATTTAGGTCTGTATGTATATGTAAACATCAAAGACAATGTGCAAGAACCATTGTAAATCCCTCTAGGAAATGAAACATAGTTTGATTCAAGTGTTGTCTATGGTTGTTTAGCATTGTAATATCCATTAGAAAATCAATAATTAAACATTTCTTATTCTTTTTTTTTTTTTAGACTGCAGGAATCGGGTAGCACGACCCCCTATAAACTGCAAGTGTGCCTGGTAAACTTTTTAACGTGACCGGCGGCGCTGGTGCGACACGCCCTCCGGTACCACGGGGGTGGGGGAGACTAGAACTTGTGACCAACCTCCTGCTACAGGAAAGATTTAGCCAACCAAGCTAGGGCCCCAACCCCTAAACATTTCTTATTCTTATTATGCTTTCTATCTCTAATTTTATTTTATATTATTTAAGGAAACCCCAGGTGATAAATTTTCTAGGTACACATTTTCTCTATTTGTGGTTGTGATTAGTTAGTTTGTCATTTAAAGAATGTAATAAAACATGTTATAATTTGTTTATAATAGGAATTTTTTCTAATATAATTTGTGGGGTATATACATTGAGATAAGATAATTGAGAATGGGATTCATTTTAAGAATTTGAAGACAATTAAGGATTTGGAGCTCCAACAAGGTTGGAGGTTGTAATCTAAATTCATATAATTTGGAGTTATTGTGTTATTATTGCATTTAGGTTGGACTGATGACTTTGTTTCTATAGGATTAGGAATTAGTCTTGGGTAAACTAGATTTTATATAAACTCAACTTTTAAAAAATGAACATCTCTCAAGGTATAATTTATTAGGGTTTGTTTGTCTTCATGGAGTTTAAAAGATGCAAAGGATAGGCCTAGTTTTTTCTCATTATCACCCCTTTGCATATTTGAGATGAAGATAAGTTAGTTTGTGTAAGTTATTTGTTAATAATGTTGATTAAAGTATAAATGATCATTCATGAACTATTTAAATTGTTAAATTATTTGCTCATATACATGTGAATATGTTAATTATCCACGTGTTTAGGTTCTACAATTGCAAACAAGTGTGAAACCAACACAATCATGAATCAATAATAGTCTATGAGATCTATTTTATTGTTCTAGTTGGACCTAGTTTCATCCTTGTATTATTGAACATTTGTAATTTTTTATTATGTCTTTAAATCCTTATTAGGATTACCCTCTTGAATCCTATGGAGCTCAAAGTGCAAAATATTGGGTCTAGTCTTGTCTCATTGAATTTTCTTTGATCTCGATTAAATCATAGGGAAAATATTTACCAAAATAATTTTGTCCTAAGGTCTAGGTATTGTCTTATCTCTTAGAATTGAGGGTAGAAATAAAAAGAACCAACAAAATAGTGACTTTGTTTGGGACGTCTAGAGCTAATAATGTTGAAATTCAAGAATCATTTAAAGATTATATGATTTTAATGATCAACTAGTCGATTGAATAGAGAAATTATTACCTTTGTTTTTTTTTTTTTAAATTTCAAGGGGTTTTTCCTCTTTGAAGAGGTGGAAAATCTTTGAAATTACTATTTAATGAATAGTTGAATAATTTATTCCATTATGCAATTATATTGCATATATAGATATAAAGTTTTTAGTCAAAGGAAAATATATGAATTCTACAATAATTTTTTAGTTATTTAGTCTTTCCTTTTTTATCTTCAAAACATAATAAAATAAGTCTATGGAGGTCATTTGTGATATTTTCTGAGAAGAAATGTTATTCCCACATTGAATAATGTGTTTACATTGGAAGAAGGGAATTGGGATGAGCATTTAATTTTGTATTCTAGAAAACATGGTCATTGTTCATGCCAAAAATTGGCAAGGTAACAACCCTTTGTGAGAAACTTAGTTTATGGGGGACCTGTTGCGCTAAAATGAGTAACCTCCAAATTTTTAAAGAAGTTGACTTCTTATGTAATTGGTTTTTTGGAATGGGAAAAGGAAGCAGATATAAAAATAAAAGATTTAACTAAGGCGAGTCACCATAATTTAGATAAAAGACACGATAAACCTATCTTTTGGATATGATCTATGTGCCCATTCAACAATTTAGTATGTCCTAGAATGACAAAAAATAAAGATTGAAGCATGAACAGTGCATTCAATGACACAATAATTTTCACACCCATTCACTAAAAAGAGGAGTCAAAAGACATGATCTAAACCAGTAAACTTGCATTAAAATTATAGAAGTTGTGTAAATGAACCATTCAAACAATAATGGCACAATATAAAGTTTATCAATAGCATAAGAAAAGAGAGAGGTTGAACAATGACACAATCTGTGACTTCTTGTAATAATATAAACAATAAAAATGCCTAATGTCTCTCTAAAATCCTGTAATTCTTGAACTCGTGGAACTTGGAATATGTAAAATGTAATCTTCAAACCCCTCCTAAGAAGCAAAGAGTAGTATATATAGCCAGTGTTCCCATCACCTAGCGAGTAGTAATTGAAAATATTTGGAATCTTGAGCAATGATGCAATATCAATGATTCCCTTGTCTATTGCAATAGAAAAATATTCAAGCCATAGCATTTGGTCACTCCCCATCTAGGTGCATCCCCTGTGAATGATAATAGTGGTCTCTGTAAAGTACCGAGCAGACAAGTGTTGCCACCCAGTATAGGAAGCTAGAAATGTGGCAACACATCACAACCCTCCATCCTTTGTGCTGAAGAAGCATCCACAAGGAGACAAATGGCAGCATGACATAGCCCGTGGTTCATTCTCCCCTTTGTTCGTTGAAAGCTTGCGCTGGGATGACACGTAGCACCAATGTTTACTATAGATGCTGCTTGTGGGGCCCACCAAATATTTACACAAATGGGAGCTACATGGCACACAGGCGAGGCTCGACGAGGAAATTAAGAGTAGTTAAAAATAGCTCGTGGTGAAGACACGTGGGAGCATAGCAAGGGCCAGTAGAAGAGAAAATGAGAGAATTCCTTCAGAGAGCGCTGAGCGGACATGTGGAGGAGGCCAACGATCATTTATCAAAAAGTGTTGATGATGTTTATTAGAGGCATGGGCTAGTACTTAGCAAAAAACAAAACCTGAAGGGAGCTTGATGAATGTTACATTCACATCTTTTGGTGACTATCAAGGGTGTTTCGCTTGAGGAATGAGGAACCCAAAATTTTCTCTGGTTTCGCAGACCAGAGTGCTATCCATAGGATGACATATTCAAAGTTTAGAAAGGGCTACCTATAAGGGAAACTAGTCATCCTTAGATGGTTTTGATATATCGTGCAGATTCTCTTGTGCTCCACTTAGGTCGAGCATTTCTTTATAAGGAAATACCTTAGGAAAATTGGCCCCTAACTTGCAATGGAAAAGTAGTCGTGCAACCAGATGGATGACACCTTCAATGTCTTATGTGGTAAGAGGCTTGCTAAAAATCTTGAAAATGGTAGGGTCTCGCTCCTTTTCTTCAATATTCTCTACAATTTTCTCAACTATGGAAACTGATTCATCCTCAAGAAACGGGGATGGGATGCCCATCTCAGTTAGCCAGGGAAACTGTTTCCACATGCTATCCATAGTCCAGTTCAAAGTAGCTATGCAGGCATTAGTACGTAGGATGGCCGAGTGGCGATGGATAAATTTATTTGTTTTCTTGGAAGCAACATTCCAATTCTCGATCCCTACCTTTGCTAAATTTCCATTAGAGACCATGTATAGCTTATTTAGAAAATCCTTTGCTTCAAGGACCCTTTCTATGATGAATTGCAAAAACTGCTCAATGGCTCTGCGAACCTCCTGACTCAAGCTTGTTGCCTCTGACATATATCAAAGTGTTGGTTGTAGTGTTAGGGAGAAGGCCTTAACCTTTTCCCATTATGAAATATATAACTGCTAAGCTCTTGGAAGGAGGTCCAACTGCACAGTAGGTGCCTGGGGAGTGCTCTTTACAAGGGAAATCTCCACATCCTTTGAGCTGACATCCTCTATTAATTCTGCAATCCTCTTTTTACGAATGCTCCCTAACATTACTTAGCTCCTTAAACCAGTTTTCCTCGGCCTGGGTGTGGTTTCCCAACTCTATGTCAAGAGAAGACTTCATCACTTGGAGCTCTTTTTCTAGTTGGGATTTTTGGCCCTTGAAGTCCATCTTATTCTTTTCCAATTTATGCTCATGTTGAGTGCACTGAGATGCTAGCTCTTCATCTTTTTGTTGCTGATTCTGCTCCACCAGGGCCAATTGCCTCTAATATTCTTGGTTCCTTGTTCGCAGCTCATTGATTAGGGTGGGATCAACAGATTGGGACTTTTTGAGTTCCTCTCGAAGATTGTTCAACTTTGATTCTTCTACCTGTGCAACTTCTACTTCTAGTGATTTCTCCCTTGTCTCCAAGAAACTGACCCTTTCCTTCACAAGCTTTAGCTGCTCCTCCTTCTTTAACTAATGACCAGAGCAAAGGAAGTTAGTCATCATCACTCGTTGCATTTATTCCATGAGTTCTACCTTGTCCTACATGGTCGGGTTGCTCTCAGATTGAGTTCCACAAGATACATGTCATAATTATCTGGCAGCATCTACCCTTGTGGTTTGATGGTGTTCAAGTACATTGTGGAAAAATTCAGTGTTTGATGCACCTCATTGTACATAGTATATACCTTTGGCTCCGCATCCTTTGTGTCATCCTTAGCCTTTTTCTTTTGCATTTTGAGAGCTTGCACTTGTTTTGTGGCCTCTCCTTGGGCTATGAATTGGGATGGCGACTAAACTAGCCCACCTGCAAAGGGTGCACTGGGAGGTATGGTAAAAGGGAATTTAAGTGTGGCAGGCCCTTGCATTTTTCTCTTCTAGAGAGTAACAATATTGCCAGGAGAAATAAGGGACTTGCCAAAGTTCAGTTTGCGAACTGGCAGAAGGGCTCATTAGTTGTTGTGGTGATGGGGTAGTCATTGTAAAGTCCATTTGCTAGGAATATTGGGTCAGACCTGAGGTAGCAGTAGCAATAGGGTTGTCAATGGCAACCAAACCTTCAAAAAGAGAGGCAAGGAGAGATTGGGCAGTGGTGGCTAGTGTCAAGGTTCATGGAGGCATTAAGATAGATGGCCCTGTCTAGGCGAATTGGGAGAAACCTCCCGCAAACATTGTGGTAGAGGTAGAGAAGGTAGGGCCGACACTTGCAGTAAGGGGAACTGTGGAAACAACAAAGGATACTAAAAATTGAGAAGTAAGAAAAAAAGGAGCGAAAATTACTTGTTGACTGGATGGTGGTGGTGCTCCACCTGTTATTGGTTGCTCACTTACTTCAAACTCTTGGCTCGCTGTGAGCACTTGGCTTGCAGTAGCTTCATGTGAACCTTCTCCCATAATAGCTTATGTGCACTGTTGTTTAGGGGGTGGGGAGTCTCCTGTCTCTATAGTTTCTGACTGTTGCTATTGGGACCCTCTTGTTGCTTTCGAGGCCCACGTAAGTGTCTGCGAGGCTCTTGATATATTTAGTTGCACATTTGAGGTGACATAGGCAGGTTACCCTGTGGACCTTTTCCTTTGCTGAGTGGAGGACATCGATGTCTTGGCTTCCTCCTCCGCATACTCTTCTTCTTCATTAGAGTCATTGCCTCTATTATTGCTTGAGTTGGAAGCAAAATGCTCATCATCCCACTTCTTGTCAAACTATTCATCATTCAACATGTTATTAGAAGGGGCTTCTAGCTATTTTGTCTCTTGGTGATACACCTAAAAGGCTCTGATCCTTTATATACTCCATTCTTGTTCTTTTCTTAACTCATTGAACAGGGTGGCTCCCATCTTGCAATTCTCATTATAATCTGTCGCAAGGAAATAGAACTTATTCCATGGTGGTCTATCTTTTGTAGGAATGTGGATCAGGTCAACCAATAATTCATCTTCATCCTCCAGTGGGTTGCGCCTCTTTTCCCAGTAAGGCTGAGAACTATGAGTTACTTTGATATGATCATATGGTAGATCATTGAAAGGATTCTAATTCCATTTTTTGCAGATCATTACCAACCCTAGATGAGCCAACTTATCTTGCAACAAGAAGTGCACCTGGGTATGTACAGGATCATGATGGGCCAAAAAGTGGCAATATGATGGGTATGTGGCTGATGAATTTTTTTTAACCCAAAATTGATGAAACGAAAAGGGTTTTTAAAGGAGATTCTTAGCTTTCCACCAATATAAATTATGCTTTACTTTGAATTTAATACGTAATTATTATTCATTTTCTATTTGAATTATGATTAAAGTCCTGATTGATAGGCTGATTGAAAAACATCTATAGCTTTCAAACGGTATCACATTTTTTGAATCCAAAACATGTGTTGCATTCTATGCTTCAAATAATATAGGATTAAAAAAAGAAAAATTGAATTTCATGAAGCTTTGACCAAGTTAAGGTGGTCAGACATACGAGTTTTTATATTTCTTAAAATTTGTAATAAAAAATTCATAATTAATTATTTACTTGGAAAAAAATTACAAAAAAATATGCATCACATCAGGACATGAGTCCTCTACTTATATCTAAAATATTATAAAAAATATTATTATTTTATTGTGGTTAGGGTGATCCAGACACCTACTTCTATTTGTTCCCTGAAATTTAAGTACTATTGCATTGAAATTTCAAATTTTCATCAAATAGATTTTTTTTTAAACAAACCTACTAATTTAGAAACTACATTCAATTTGATACAGATTCTATTCTTACATATTTTTGAAATAATATAGTTAAATTATTCAAATTTTTACGTCAAGTTGCCTAACTCTAATTTTTCTAATTTTTTTGCCACTTAAGGGCCTGTTTTTCCCATGATGATCCTGCACATACCCACCTCTTTTTTCTTTTTCACATCCACTATCTTGAAGCTTATCAGATAGATGAACAAGCTCTTCCTCTTTGCTTTTCTTGTGTAGAAGGTAGCATCAATAATGCAAACCTGTTGGAACAATTCAAGGGCTAGCACTCGATTTGTTACGCATGTCGAGAGGCAGAAAGGTTCCATCATGAAGCCTCACATCCAGATGAATGTAAAATATTCTTTGGAAAAATAGTCACATATGGGAATGAAGTTCTGCATATACTCTATCTATGTCAAGGTGAGCCGACTAATACCATCCTCTCCTTGCAAATATTTAAAAATCGGAGTCAAAAAAAAATTCAAAAATACATAATAGTCGAAAGTGGAAGAGAGGAGAGGAGTCTAGACAGAAACCAACTTTCTTCTATTTCTTTCATCAAAAATAGACAGCTTCACATGATTATCAAAGAAAACAGGGTTTTGATGCAAAAACATATGGCCGAGATAGGAAGGAAACCTGAACTTACGTTTAGCTTGGTAATTGTTAATTTGCCCTATCATCTCCTTTGAGAGGTATTCTGCAAAATCATACTAGAAGTAAGATTGTTGCTTGTGAAACTGGAAACCCTGGCCCAATTGAAATGTGTGCACCTCTTTGTCGGTGTCTAGAATGCAAACACATGCCATCATTGAAAAGGAATCTTGCAAGTCTGTGTCAAAAGCATCGTGTTGCGCTAAGATTCTTTGTGGCTTCTGTTGATCTGCTTCAATCCTTTGGGTTTCATTGCTATAAAACTCCAGAGCCTTATCCCTTGTGTTCCATATATTTTCCCCTTTTATAGGAGTGAATGCCTCTATTTTCATCTTTCTTTAAGTATGATTAGGAATACACAACATATTCCAGATAGCTCCCGAGGTGATATTAACTGACAGAGTCCAACCATTGATAGTGTTGGTGCTTGGGTTGAAATGTTTGATGGTCGCATTGACTAATTCTGGGCAATAATGCATAGACAGGACCATATATTATGGAATCGTGCTGAACCATACTTTCTCTGACATTGACATTATCTTTTTGGATACCTTCATTCTTTTGCAGGCTGCCACTTCCCTCAATCCTTTAGGGTTCTTTGCAAGAATGGGATCATGAATATTATCCTAGTCCTCTTGGATTAGGGTCTAGTTTCTATAGCTTTTGGGCTTCTCTAGTTCTTGTGTGTTCACCCACTTTGGCTAGTCTAGAATACCCAGTGTGGCATAAGAAATATTTTCAAAGACATTGACGGCTAGTGCTCCTCACAGAGATTTAAATAAATTTTGCATTGCCTCTCCCTGTGTTTGTTAGCTTGAACTTTCTACCATTTTTGATTTGCAAGAAGCTTCTACTTAGATTGAACCTCTCTACAATTTTAGCTCGGCTTTGGTTATGCACTAGAAATTACTTTCGCTCTGAGTAGCGTATTTGAAAAAAAAAACTTTTAAGTGATTAAACCTTTTACATGCAATACTTAGCTATATTTTCTCATGGTGGTAGATGGGAGTTACCTTTTTGCATTTAATTCGGCATGTACCACCAAAATTTTGGGTTGTGCGAGATGAATCACTTGCCATTTTCATATGAAAAGAATTCATAATTACAATTAGCAACCATATTGTAAAACATAATTTTTCTTGGAATTTGAGTTGACGCTTTGCTAGCAGCTTAAGCATTTGTATGCATTGGTAATTAATATCCGAAAAGGTATGATTAAACCAAAGATGCGATCAACGTTTGAAAAGATATGAGCTTTTCCTTGGAATAAAAAAAACACCTAGAGAATGACACTTGAGTATTTGGCCATGCATAACACTGTTGATTGCTGCTGCCAACTTAGGCTAATTAATTAGCCCTTATTAGTTTTGCATGCAGCAAGCCGTACTTAGCAAATGCAACTGGGTGGGAAATTCAAGCAAGCTCAGACATGAATTTCAAGTTGGTACTTGATTAACATCACATTTATGGTAAGCAAACCACCACACATTTCCTCACTTTTTCTATAAATAGGCACCTAAGTAGTAGCAAAATCACACTTAGTGATTTGAGAAAATTCGGTAAAAGGTAATTGGCTTAGTAGTTTAGCATTAGTAGTTGTGCAACATTTCCATAGGCTAGAGCTAGGTAGTTTGTAGAAGTAGTTTTAAGGTATTTTTAGAGCATTTTCTAGCATGAATACCCCAATTAGTCTAATTTTTCATAAGTCTCAAACAATTTTTTTAGGCGAGATTTCAACTAGGCATTTGAAAAGGATTATGAAGAACAAGAACTCATTGGCTATAATAGCCATGAAATGGGTTTTGGGATGGGATTACCTCAAATACAAGGACAAATATCGAGTTAACACTGATGTGTGCTCACATTTTGTGCCTTCTTGTTGGATATTGGAGTTCCCAAGCCATTGATTTTGTGTCTAGTCAAGGAAATTTTTCCAAAGAAGTACCTGAACAGCCTCAGGGAGGTAGTAGCAAACATTGCATATAGTGGAGGCATCTCGACTGCGAGTGACCTTAGGAGGGTCATTGAAGAGGACGTATTCATACCATGGATACTATTTCTGAGTGGCTTTCACCTCTAGTTGTGGAATGAGCATTGTGAGAGGGTAACTCTTGCCCACCACTTTCTCTTTCGCATCTACAGCGTGGTGTCGTTCTACGATATTGATTGGTACACAGACTTCAGTTACCTGGTGTTCCCTCTGCCACTGGCCATTTCTCCCTTAGATAATGTTGTTGCTGCTAATGATGCCCCTGTGGATGAAGATATTCGGCATGTTGTAGTTGATGCATCTGTTGCTGCCCATGTTGTGGACTGAAGACCTCCATGTTTTTCTTTTTTCTTTTTAAAAAAAAACTCATAGAAATTAGTCTATTTTTTGTATACATGCCTAAAGAAGGCTTTTTCGTAGAATATATGAAAGAAGCATAATATAAATACATACTTTTAGAATCGTGGCCCTTGAGCCACTTTGACAATGTAAATACTTAAGCATATATATAATGAAAATATAACTTTATATAATCATCTTGTTTTATCTGCTTCATGGGTCATCTTTTTCCTTTTCAACATATATGTATGAATTCAATCTTGCATGTGGATGTTTTATTTTCTGTTTTGTGAGTTGTGAGTTTATTTTTCTTGCTCTCTGCAATAATGGGTTACTTGTTCTTTTTTTCCTCGAACTATAGAATAAATAAAAAGACTAGCCAACAAAATAAAAGGGAAAGAAGGAAAAAGCACTATAGACATATTTACATCAACAGGATATGGAAGCTTTAATTAAATAATTTAAGATGAATTCCATTGACCGAAATTCCGAATGCTTCATTTTCCATAGTTTCTATTTCATATGCATTATGCTCTTTGCATTGAATTATTTTGAACGAGCCCTCCCAAACGTTGTCAAACTTCCCGTGCTGAGCTGACTTCACAACACTTTCATTAAAATTTAGAACTAAGTCTCCACACTTTAGACCTTGGTCAGACATTTTCTTGTCAAACCACTGTTTAACCACCTATTGGCGGTTAGTCATGGCTATTAGGGAGTTTTCTCTTTTCTCTTGTACTTTTAACAACTCTACTAGCCACACCTCCATTGTATTGTTTTATTGCACCTCAAGAGATTTTAGCAATTGTAGTGCTAGAATATCCATGGAGATAGGAAATAACACCTCTTTTCCATATACTAGCTCATACGATGAAGTCTTGAGGACTTGCTTAGGAGTTATGTGGTCTGCCTAGAGCATTGCTCAAAGGTTTTTATGCCATTCCCTTTGGTATTCCAACCCGATCCTTTTGAGAAGTTAGACCAGATTCTTGTTTGTCAACTTGGCTAAGCCATTCCCCTCTGGGTAGTAGTTTGATGATGTTTTAAGGAATATGCCATGCGTAAGTGCAAATTGACTTACCTTAGAGCCTAGGAAAGCTTTGGCAACGTTACTAGAGAGGATGGTTTTTGGCAGGCCGAATCTCATCACCAATTCTTTTAGGAATTCCATTATCTCTATCTCTGTCACATTCTTTAGTGGCATGACTTTGGTCCACATTGTGAAGTAGTCAGTGGTCATCAAGATCCATTTATGACAAGCGCTGGAGGCTAGGTTCATCATTCTGATGAAGTCTAGGCCCCATTGCATGAATTGATCGTCAACCACTATCAGATTAAGAGGAATTATAGAATTATTTCTTCTTCCTGTGAAGAACTGGCATTCCTTGCAAGCCTTTACCAAGGAGTAGGAATCATTGAATAGCATCGGCCAAAATTACCCTGCGCACATGATTTTGATGGTGGTGGTCTTTACAGAGAAATGCCCGCTCGCGAGACTACTGTGGTAAGTGTTGAGGATCCTTTTTGCTTGCTCTTGTTGGAATATGGCTTCTAATGTTGTCATTGATGGAAACTAAATTCATCCCCATGGTCCACTAATCTCTATCTAGTCATATCGATAGAAGAAGTGGAATACTATGTATTACCAACATATTACTTGAGGAATAGGGTAGCTAGTCAGATAGCTTCACCAGATCATTTTTTTGTGCTGTGGATCTCCAAAATTGCTTGTTGATCACATGTATCATCTTATCATTGAGTTTTGTGGTGTTGCATTAGTTGCTATAAGAGTTTTGAGGTCCGGTAGGAGATTTTTTTCTATTTTCTTGATAGAGCCGACTTAGTGTAAGTGGTGCATTGTGGATGTATAAAGTGAACTTATTTAAGTTATTTTCAAATTCAAACATTTAATTATTGGTCCTAGCTATTGTCTAGCTGACTTGTTTGGATATGCATCAAAATTTTTCATGATTTGAGCCGACAAGTTGCAAATATTATTAAGTTTTGTTGAGCTGACTTGTGGCGATTAAATTCTTAGTTGCGAATATATTTAGATGATTGGATATATCATTGGAATAAATGAAGGTGTATTGGTGTATTTTACAAATTTCTAAGGAGTGTTTGATCAATATCATGTGTAGTTTCACTTGCGCATAAGGATTTTGTGTGTGAACTTGAGCAGAACAGGGAAGACGTTTAGTAGCAATCATTAGGACAAAAGTTTGTCATTAGAGCTTAATGGGAACTGCAATCAAGCATTGGTAGATGCTATATATTTATTTCATTCTCTTTTGGATCTATTCCAAACTATTGTAAGGGTAGTGAGTCCATCTTTGAGCAGTGAGCTCTAGTCAGTGAGTCTGAATGCAAGTGCGTTCCCATTTTGTAATATTTATTTTGAGTATACTCATAACTTATTATGGATTGGCCATCCACTGTGATTTTCCCCTAACAAGGTTTCCATGTAAAAATCCTTGTGTTATGGTTGTGTGGTTTCTTGCTTTTAGTTTCTACATATTGATTTTAATTAAATAGTTTAAGTGGATTAAAGATCAGAATAAAAGGATTAACTTAAATTGTAGAACACTAATTCACCCCCCCTCTTAGTGTTACTTGTTTCCAACAGCTCTGTGGTAACACACCACAATAGAATTCCATTAAAATTTCTTTTGAATAAGATCCCTTCAATGAGCGCGAATTCGCTATTTTGTAGTCAACAAAATATCCTCTTCTGAGAACAAAGGCTCACCCGATATTTTCCTGTGTGCATTAACCTTACTCTATCTGCCAACCAACAACCTTCAAAATCCAACTTTTTCATTAGGATTAGCTTCAAATGCTCTTCTTCAGTGGCCATCTCTTCATCTTGCGCAAGATATTCACATAGTCCTCTTCCCTGAATGGTCTTTGTAGGCTTGACCTCAATGTCATATTCGAGGATCTTTGTGATCCAATTGGCTCTTTTCTTGGTGATTCCTCCTTCCATGATGTATTTGCACACACTAGAATGTGCAACATAAACAATCACCTTGTTGCAAGAGATTAGGTGTTGGAACTTCTTGATCCCCTTAACTATTGTAAACTCTTGCCTCTCCACAAAGTTGTAGTTTGTCTCATATTCCTTTAGGGTCTGGAAGTGAAATGCTATTGGATGTTCTCCCCTGCCCTTGCCATCTTTATGAGTTAAAACAATAGCAATGCTTGACTTGCTACTGAATACATACATTATGAAGTCCTTTGATAAGTCTGGATTGACTAGAACAAGAGTGAAGGAAATAACATTCTTGAATTTCTCAAATGCTTCTTTGGCTTCTTTTGTCCATTTAAATGTTTTATCTTTTTTCAACATTAGGGTCATTGGCCTAATTATTGCTACAAAATCATAAATAAATTTAGTAACAAAATTTACCTTTCCCAAGAAGGACTGGATGCCTTTCTTATTGACTAGACGGGGAAGCTCTTTGATTGATTTCACCTGCTCGGGATCAATTGAAACTCCATCTTTGGACACTATGTGCCCCAATAGCTTGCCTTGTAGTACTTCAAAGACACATTTTTTTTGGTTCAAGGATATCCTGAACTCCTGGAATTTCTTGAACACCATCTCAAGATGATCAAAATGATCATCCTTGGACTAGGAGAACATCATCAAATCATCCAAATAGATTAGGATAATCTTGTTGATTAGTTCGCCAAAAGAAAAATCCATTGCCCACTGGAAGGTGGCTTCTACATTTGAGAGGAAAAACAACATCTTAGCATATACGAATGTTCCCCACTTGGTAGTGAACAATGTCTTATGTTGATCCTCCTCTTTGACCTAGATTTGATTATAACCAAAGAAGTCATCTAATAGGGAGAACATCTCCGGTCCTACCACTATTTGTAGGATTGACTCCATTGAAGGTAGTGGATAATGATCCTTTAGGGATGCTTTGTTTAGGTTCTGAAAGTCTACACATAGATGGATATATCCATTCTTATTTTGGACTAGGACCAAATTAGATACCCATGTGCTATGCTTAATTGAGAAGACTATCCGTGAATGGATCAACTTTGTTAATTCTTGTGCCATTAGTGCTTCAATCTTGGGATTGACTGACCTCTGCTTTTGATAGACTGGTTTTGCGCCTTTTGCCAGCTCTATTGTATGCTAGATGATATTGGGACCATATCCCTTGAGGTCATCATATGACTAGGCTACCGCTCCATATTTTTTGCAAAAGTTGATAAGCCTTTCTTTATCATGATGTGGGACATATTTTTTGACTTTGAGCTTTCTTCCATCTTTGACCTAAATATCTACAGAGTCACCTTTATTTACCAAAAACTTCCTCTTGTTGTTTCTTGCATCGTCACAATCAAAAATATTTTTGAGAGTGACCAATCCCTTTGGAAGCTTGTTGGATTGTAGCTAAATGATTTGTCCTTCATAAGCTTCGGTGACAAACACTGCTTCTTCTTCTTTCATCCATGAGAAGAGTGCATGATCAAGAGTGATGTCTGCTTCTTTCTCTAGTGACATCCCCTACATTTGTATGGTGAGCACCACATTTTCAATTTGTGAAGAGGTTTACACAACTTCCAGGATCTGATGTTGCACCTTGGTTGCACTGCTCCGCCACCTTTTGTTGTAGGTTGTCTTACAAATAGTTTTAGAGCATGTGTGATTCACCGCAAGGGAAGCACCAGGGGTTGGTGTCATCAATTAAATTATTTTTTCCCACAGTTAGCTCTCTGTTCGATATTAGATTGGCACTGTATAGAAGAGAAGGCATTGACACTATTTGAATTATTGTTTGTCCTTGCGGATTTGTGCGAGCGTCTCCTTTAAATTGGTTCTGTTGGTGAGAAGGTTTCCCACCTTGATAATTATGGTAGCTCATCCTTAGAGGCATTGCCTAGTTTTGCTTGATGATAGTTATATCATTGACAATAGTCTACAACATTTCCTTGAACTCGCTCATCTCTTCCTTCAAAGACCCAGATATAGAAGCATCGTTCTATGGTGCATTCAGGTATTTATACCTGGATTGAGGAGGAGCTGATGCGTTGGTAGAAGGAATCTCCTAAGAAGGAATTGATATTTCTGGAAATATAGGAATGATGGGTTGGGGTGGTAACTTCCTAACGTCTATCAAATTGTTCTCTACCTTGATAAGGATGTTGTAGGCACCCGGTAATGTGGTTATGCTGAGAGACTGGATCATCATTGAAATGTCGAGGTTGATAAATTTTAAGTAGAACATGAATGCTAGATTAGGCAGTAGGCATATATCAACTTGGATTCTCTACCAACTTGTATGGAATTGGGCATTGAAGTTAGCCATGGCTTTGTGCGAGGCTCGCTTTATGACTGGCAACTGATAATATAGTGAGGATCAGTCTCCTTCATTCAAAAATATCTTATAGAAAGGATCTATGAGCTCATCCTAGGTACTGATAGTGTTTTCTTGCAGGTTCTAGTACCAATCTAGCACCTTTCCTCTAAAAGAGGTGGCAAGCAACCTTAGTGCTATATTTTGGTCTATAATGCTGTGCACTAGACATACGTCTGCAACATCTTGCAGATGTTTAGATGGTGTTTTTGAGCCATACTCAGTGAATTTAGGTATAGATTTTAGGGAAGAAATTGGGATAGCAGCACAAATGACAGGTGCTACTAGTGCTACAAGAGGACTTCTAGTGTCCCATGCCACATAATTTCTTTTAGTAGTAGGCAACATGGCTAGCAGAAAGGGTGGAGGAAGTGGAATGTTCACTAATTGGGTAGCAAATTGTACTGTCCCTAATAGTGGTACTAATAAACCAGGATTATTTGTTGTTTGGGACCTAGTAACAGGTTGATGGCTCATACACCCTCCTTAAAATTAGGTTCATTTAAGCTCAATCCCACCAGGCGTTCCAAGAAAAATAAAAACTATTGATGCCAAAAATTGGCAAGCTAACAACCCTGTGTGGGAAACTTAGTTTATGGGGGACCTATTGCGCTAAACTAAGTAACCTCTGGATTTTTAAAGAAGCTGACTTCTTCTATAATTGGTTTTTTGCAATGGGAAAAGGAATTATATAAAAAAATAAAGGATATAACTAAGGTGATGCACCAAAATTTAGATAAAAGGCACGATAAACCTATCTTTTAGATATGATCTAAGGGTTCATTCAACAATTTAGTATGTTCTAGAATGACAAAAAATAAAGATTGAAGCATGAACAATGCATTCAATGACATAAAATAATTTTCACACCCATTCATTGAAAAGAGGAGTAAAAAGACATGATCTAAACCAGTAAACTTGCATTAAAATTATAGAAGTTCTACAAATGAACCATTCAAACAATAATGATAAAGTATAAAGTTTATCAATAGCATAATAAAATAGAGAGGTTGAACAATGGCACAGTCTATGAGTTCTTGCAACAATCTAAACAATAAAAAGGCATGTTGTCTTTCTAAAATCCTATAATTCTTGAATCCATGGAACTCAGAATATGTAACATGTAATCTTCAAACTCCTCCTCAGAAGTAAAGAGCAGTATATATAGCCAGCATTCCCACCACTTGGCAAGAAGTAACTAAAAATATTTGGAATCCTGAGCAATGATGAAGTAGCAATGATTGCCTTGGCCTTTGCAACATAAAAATATTCGGGCCATAGCATTTGGTCGCTCCCCATCTAGGTGCATCCCCTGTGAATGATAGCAGTGGTCTTGGTAAAGTCCTGAGTAGACAAGTGTCACCACCCAGTATAGGTAGTTAGAAACATGGCAACATATTGTAGCCCATAGCTTGCTCCATCCTTTGTGCTAAAGAAGCATCCATGAGAAGACAGATGGCAGCATGGTGCAATCCGTGGTTCATTCTTCCCTCCCTTTTGTTGAAAGCTTGCGTTCAGATGACATGTAGTAGAAATGTTTACTATAGACGCTACTTGTGGGGCTCACCAAATCTTTACACAAATGGGAGCTACATGTCACGCGAGCGGGGCCCGATGAGGAAGAGAAGGCAAGTAGTTAAAAATAGCTCGCGATGAAGACATGTGGGAGCATAGCAAGGGCCAATAGAAGGGAAAAGGGGATAATTCCTCCGGAGAGTGCTAAGTCAACACGTGGAGGAGGCTAGCAGTCATTTATCAAAAGGGTTCAATGGTGTTTATTAGAGGAATGGGTCGGTACTTAGCAAAAACCAAAACCCGAAGGGAGCTTGATGAATTTTATATTCATAGTCATAATATAAATGTTTGAGAAATATTCATATTAAATGAAAGCTAGAGAGACTGTTCATGTTTGTAAGGGCATATTTTATGAGAATATATGAAGCCTTTATAGATGCATATTTTTGTGCAACTAAGAAAAGATATGAATACTTCATGTATTACACTTTGGTAATAAGGAATATTCCAAAATTAGGAGGGATAATTGTTGCAATGTGTAATTAAGACATCTTGTTAAGTTGAAAGAGAGATGTGAACAATTGGTCACAAGGGGAGTAAGGTCTCATTGAAATTATATCTTAATGTTGACTACCACTTTGTGTATCCCCTTGCATATTCAAGTTTCACAATGCATGGTACACAAAAAAATATTTTCATTCCCTTAGAGAAAGAAATATACCACTATTTTCAGTGGAATCCAAAATTATCCTAATCCTATTCCTAATGAGATAAAAAAGTCATTTACATTAGTTCTAGGAAAAAAACCGAATCAATAAGCAAGAATTTTAAAGATTTTAATGATTTAATGGGAGATTATGATATTGAAGCATAAGATGTTGTAATGAGATTATTTATGGTGTCTCTAAAAGAAGATGTGATAGATTGTTTATTTTATTTTTCTATTCTTTCCAATTCTTGTTATAGATCAATTCGGTGAAATAATCAAGATGTGAATTCTTTAATCAACAAACTTATCTATAATAAGAAGGATGAAAAGTAATTGGTTCCTATTTTTGATATTGTTGGATTTGATATGTCAACCCCACAACTCTTGAAGATCACCTACAATCAAACACCTATCACACAGAGAAATAACTATACTATGCAGGCCAAATTGATACAAAATGATGAATCATATTGATTATACAAACATCAATAAATGAGTAATACTAATACCATTTATCCTTATAAATTAAATAAAAAGATAAAAATAAAACCCTAAGAAAAACCCTATGTGAGGATAGGAGTATATCATATCATGTGTCACCATCTTATTTTTTAAGACAAAAAATTACATGACCTAAGTGTTAGTAGGATATAGGACAAGGAGTAAAAGCTACTGAAATCTACCACATAGGACTTGTGGAACCTCAGGAAAAAAAGGAAGATGGAATAAGGTGTGCCATATAATGTTCACATCTCTAAATGAGACAGGGCATTAATATATGAGTGCAATAGATATCATATTAAGATAAGAGGATACAATAGAGTGATTAGGAATGGGACCAACTATAATACAAAGTAGAGACTAATACTTTCTATTGTAACTGTTATTTGTGTGTGTGTGTGTGGGTGTGTGTGTGTGTGTTAAGACTTATAAGGATTTAACATATATGCATGTTTTATGGATGATTGGTGTTCTTGTGTAGGTTATATATGAAATACTATTAGAGATATATTCTTACCGCACTTACTATTTTTTCTCACTATATCCTCTGGGGTATAAACAGACTACATAAGGGATATTAGGGTACACATCTCTAGATTGTAATTCCCCATTTCCTCTTGCCAATATCTGTTTCATTGTTGGGACCCTAGAGTTAGCAGTGAAGAAAATATATAGTAAAAGAAGAAAAGCGATAGCAGTAGAAAAGAATATAGTAATAATGAAGGAAATTTTTTTTGTAGACACAATTCTTAGGTACTACCTCTATGAGAGGGGGTAGGAACTTAAGGGATGAAAAATGGAAAGGGGAGAGGAATATGGAAATATTCTTGAAAAGATGTAACTATTCAAAATTTTAAACTAATCATGGGATATATAAGGATTAATGGAAAACCAGACTAGATAAACCCATGGCCAAAGGAGATAAAAAAAGGAAAGTAGAGGTTATTAAAAGAATTAAGTTGGAAATGTGAATGAATGTAGAAGAGAGAAGGTTGAAATTTTTTTATTATTGATAGAAAAGATATTGCAAAAGGATAGAAGAAGAAGAAAAGAGAAAAATAGAATAGGAACTAGTGCTAGCGGTAGAAAATACAAATGAAGAGGAGTGCACCATTGAGGGTGTTGTTGAGCATGCAATTGTGGGTGTAGCTAAGGAAGTAAGGGAGAAGATACCATAAATAAGTTATATCATGGATGGAATAAGTCAAATTATACAAAACATAGAAGGATAGATTGAATATTATGGGAAAACCAAAAAGGATTTAGTGAAAAAAGTTATAAGGATTATGATACCACCTCTAACTAGAATATCGACTACTTATCTGGATTACGAAAAAATCCAATTAAGGATAAATGAGGATTGGTTATTGGTAGTAACTCCAATAAAAAACCTCCAATAAAATTTCTTGGATGAGTTAGTAACCAAAAGTGTTCTAAGAATACAAGGAGAAGATGTAGTAAAAAATAAAGATCTTGTAAATTTAAAAACCTCTAATGAAGAGACATCATCAACTAATCAAACAACATTTACTAATAAATGAGCATCTCTAAGGATAAAAATACAATTTGAATAGACATGACCCCTGGACCACAAGTCACCCTTAATTTCATTAAAGTCAAGAAGGATTTCCAGAAAAGGAATAGACCACATCTTAAGCAAACAAAATACAAAGAAGGAAGGTGATGAGAATAATATAGGATACTTGGGGACACATCACTTTGACATAAGACATACAAATAATGACTATGAAGAATAAGCATACATGAATACCTCTAAGAAACTACCCATTTTAAAAAAAAGATACTAATGAGTCTACAAAACACATCTATCTTGGAATCCATGAGGTAGAGAAAGAACATAACAAGAGATAACAAAAAATTGTTCAATTTCATTAGATCCATATCTGGAGAGACCCTCAAATGGTATCGAAAAACCTAGATCTTGAGAATGACAAGGACTGGGATGTAGTGAAACAATAGTTTAATTTGGAAAACTTTGACACTCCAAAACTACCCACCAAAGGGGTAATAAAACTATTAGAGCTTACACAAAATGAAGATGAAACCATAATAGAGTTTGATAGCAGATTTAAGGAAATAACAAGAACATTGGAGGAACCACTTAGAACCAAAAAATAAAAAATTGAGCAGTTCATCTCCAACACTATACTAGAAATTTGAATTGCCCCAGATGGGAGAAGTTTTAATACTTATCTAGAACTTGTTAGTTTGGGATGCTAGATTGACCAATCCTTGTGGAAAATAGAAAGGGAAAAAAATAACAAAGAAATGGAGAAATTAAGATTAGGAATAGAACAATTAAGATTGTGGAAATGCATTATGGAAAAACAAGAAATGCTAGCATAATGAATTGATATCTAGTGTACCTATTGTGGATGAGGACACCTAAGAAATGAATGTGCAAAGGAAATTGGAGAAAATAAAGCTAAAACACTAAGGGTAGATATGTGGGCATTACCTAAAAAGATAAACTCCATCTATCGCAACACTTGTGGAGAATGGGATGATCATGAAACACAAGATTGTCCATCACAATTATTTTAGTTGAGAGAAGATCCAACCATAGAAAACCAAAAGAGGTTGGCATATACATTAAAGGTTTGGCAGAAAGATCACTTTATCAACAATGCCATAGGTACAAAGTGTAGTGTAGAAAAATGTATCCCTTTTACAATTTCACACTTAATTTAGGAATTAATATTAAATGAACTTAAGTATGCCTTAAATTAGTGTTGTAATATGTATTTTACATATTCACATTAAGTTTAGGGCACTATTAATTAAAATGGACTTAATTGTGCCTTATTTTTGGTGTTACAGAGTGTACCTCTTTACACTTTCACACTTATTAGGGATCCTTTACTTAATTGAGGTTGTGAACCTAGATCCTAATACCTGCAAGAACACAACAAATGAACACATTAATAAGATCAAATGCAAATTATAATAAAGGTTCCCCATAAAATCAATTTAACCATATTCAAAATAGAAATAAAACAAGAACACAAAGAAAAAAGTCAAAAATAAGCACCTATAGCGGCTAAACTGTGAGGAATTTGTAGATGGTGCAAACTAGAGTCTCATCAAATTTTGTCTGTAGATTCTAAAAATATTTTTTTCAAATTTTTTGGAATCAAATTGCACTTCTTTTTCCATCTCCCACGAAAATAGATTTTTTTCAGAAAACAACATTTTAAAAAAGTGACACACCCGTATAATAACTTTTTCCATGAAGGATAAAATTCTAATTCTTTCAAATTTAGATTTGCAACTTTGATATCTAGTGCTTCCACTTGGTTAGATAGTTTTTTATTGAATATTTTTTCCTTAATCAAGTTTCAAAGTCAAAGCAATTACAATTCGGGACACAGTATGGCCTGTATGCTGTGAACTTTTTTGTATATGTCAAAATTTTATTTTATTTTTTGTTGGATCAAGGACTTCAATATCTGGTGCACTCATATTTTTCAATTTTTTTTATAATCTTCTATTTTTCCACATGTGAAGAACAAAGAAATTCATTTTTGATGAAAAACCTATGTTTAATAAAACTTAAAAAAAAATACATAACAAAACCAAAACATATTAAAATTATATTCATTGGATAGCTTGTTCTGAGGAATACCATAGTCATTTGAAATAAATTTTAAATGAATTCATTTGATCCCCCAAAATCTAAATCAAAAGTGATTTTTTATCAGCATTTTGATAGGTGTAAAGGAGACGCATTTATAGGTATGGTTTAAAACTAGCGAGGTTCTAGCCAAGGGGGTTTGATCTAAGGTGATTTGATCAAACCATCTTTAATTGGAATCCTTAAAATGGAACTTTTTAAGGCTTAAATCATTATATTTTCTAAAAATATGTGATTTCAGCTAAAATTCATTCCTATCAAGAATTGTAAACCACTATTATGACAACACCCTTTGTTGAAGATTCAAGTGTTGTCCATGATGAAAAAACCTTCATAACCTAGCTATGAATTCAAAAGTATGGATGAAGATTGCTCTAAATTTGAGTATAGTAAGTTTACTCAATTGGTGGATGGATAAAATGAAGGATGAGCTCTTCATTTATAGAATGCTAAGATGGATGAATGCCAAAAATGAAGCAATGTGGGACTAACATTCAACCAATGGCAAGGTGCCACTTGTCAACATTTGATAGGATGAAGGTTGAGCACATTTTGATCCATGTGCAAGTTTGAAATTTGAATTTGATGAGATGACATATTTAGGGGGGATGAAAGATGAGTTAAATGCCAAGTGGGAGACATGTAAGAGACAATGTAAGAGCTTTAAATGCTTTGTTAGATGGACAAGTCTATTTGGGGGGAGATTTCAAACTTGGAGGAATATTCCCTTTTTGATGCCATTTTGAAACTAAATAGAGAATTATTAAATCAAATAAATGATTTAATTGTGCAAGTTGCAAAATCTAGAGGATTGGAGTGATTAGGATTAGCATTAATCATGTTTTGATTAATTTAAATGATGTTAGTTGATTTGACCATTTTGACTTAGATTTTAGGATTTAAATAACTCAAAATGAGAAGATAATGATTTAGACTTAGTTAAATAAACATTTTTGATTTATTTAACCAAAGGGGGTGATGTTAGATTAAATTAGATAAATGTTTGATTTATTTAATTTAATTAGATGAAACTTTAGAGATTTAATCAAATAATATGGATTATTTAATTAAATAAAAGATAGGAAGATGAAGTGACCTAGCTAATTACAGAGACAATGATTTAATTAAATTGAGGGATTTATTTAATTAAAAGGGGAATTATGATGACTTTAATCAAATAAGGCTATTTGATTAAATGGTTAGACAAAGGGATAATTTAGGATGAAGCGATGTTAGTAGATTAGGATCGAGTGTGTGATATCAATTTGTATATTTTTGATGTCTACAGAGGTTAATTTGCATTAATTTCCCCCTTTAATTCAAATCCAAGGCTATCTAATCACATTTTTGAAGAGGAAACCTGACAATCATTAATTCCTTAACATAACACTTCTCATTGAGTAATGTGTTCCTAGGTTTAGGGACCTACGACCCATTCACCCATGGGAAAATGGGTCCTCCCTTAGACTTAGGACCCTAAATTTAAATTATATTTTTGGTGTTATTTTAACAATTTCAAATCTATATTCACATGTCAGCTTGTGTTATTTGAATTTCAGGAAATTAATTTTACATACCTATAAATACAGGGTTATTTTATCAAATCAACATTAGATTTTTGAGAGATCTATTAAAGAGAAAAATTGAAGAAGTTGTCAAAGTTACAAAAGTTTTCAAGAATGTTGTCATCTCACAGAAACTCATCTACAAAATTTATTTCTAGCTCTCTAAACTAGAAACCTAGGAAAATTTAGAGATTCTGATCAATAGCAGAGTCTCCCAAAAGATTAGACCATTTGCCCCTAAACGAATGAGTCCCGAGTCAACTTCAGGAGAGCCTTTTTAGTGACTGGTAAACATCATCTTTCCTCTCTCTAATCTACAAATTGATTTTTGATTCCATCCGTATTGAGCTTAATCTTCAAGATCCAAGTTGTAGATTGCATTTTTGGTTTGATTTTCTATTTTTAATCTTTCTCCCCAAAGTGTTGTTTAATTAGGATCCCTGTCCTTGCAAAAAGAGGAAATTAGTAGATTCACACTTTGGCTTGATTCACCTCAAGGTTGTTAGTCATTTCAATGTGTGGATCTCATTTCTTAATGAAATAAAGGAGAAAAGGTTTATCTATTATCATTTTGGTGAACCCCACATTTTAAGCACCTATTTTTCTATGTTTCATTTTGGTGAGCCCGATGTGCATCGCGAATTGATAGAAACTAGTGACCTTGGTTATTTGCCTTTGAAAGATTTATGAAAGAATCAAAGAAATTTTAGCTTAATATCAATGTAATCAGGCAAAAAACTCCTAGGACATGTCTTAGTAATGATTGGATTTCCTTAGATTCTTCACCCTCCTTTAAAGGAGAGTATAAAATATCATAATCTAAAGAGTCTTGTGTAAGTATGACACCTTGTACTAAGAAAGAGATATATTTTTCTGAAAAGAAAGAAAAATATTCTACTATCTATTAAGATAGTATCTTGTTGAGACTCCTCCAAGATCATTTGATATCTCTCCCTCCAATAACATGAAAGAAATTTTACAACAAGAGTTCATTTTGTGCATATCATAGATTTCATGGTCATTCTATTAATTAATGTAAGGCTTTGGGTAATAAAATTCAACATCTTAAGGATTGTGGTGCTCTTGTGTTGAAGCACTCAATTCTTCTAATTGATACTAATTTTCATTCTATCATGTTTCTCATCAATCATGTCGGCTCATCCTGGTCCTACACTTAGTGGGGGAAAGGGAGTTAGGTAGCCTTGTCCTCATATGGCACTTGTTTATTTTGGCTAGTTGACTGCCTTCCATTTATATATAAGAGAAAGCTTGTGATTTGGACAATATGCCTTAAATTGGCTTGCGTGTGATATGTACTTTCTTCCTATGTTTAGCATTTCATTTTGCGAGAAGCCCCTTCCTATCTTTTTCATGATGAAACTTCATTTGGGAACATATGAATTGGCATAGAGATTTTTGAATAAGCTTTCATGTCCTCTTTATTGATTAGCATTGATTATTGGCTACTTTAAATAAAAATTCTATATCAATGGTTGTAGCAATTTCTTTAAAGTGGGGGCATACATTGGCATTATCATTCCTCATGTTTCATTGTGTGATTTTCTTTCTTCTTGCTTTGTGTCCTCTTCTTGGTGGTGCCATTAGGTTTGATATCCTCTGAGAGTGTGATATTTCATAGACTTGTCCTCTCTTGGAGACATTAGGCACGATGTTCCCTAAGAATAGACCTTACATGAACTAAAAAAGATCCCTTTGAACAAACCTTTATTTGCATTTTCTTTCATAAGTGTTTAGAGCATAATACAACTTATTAACCTTATGAAGCCTTAAGTTCTAGTCACCATTTTGTGGCACTCTATTGAAGCTATTAGAGGGATAGCTTTGGTATGGTTAGTACAATGAGAACCTGTAGACCTGGCATGAATTTCTCACTAAACCACTTTGTGAGGGCTCACCTAGTGGACAACCTGAGGTTCCATTAGCTCAGAGTGAGCATGCATTGGCATTTGGATGGCGGACATCAAGTTCTACTTGTGAACATCTTGGACAAATAGCTGAGACGTGTTTCGCATTGTGTTGGATAGTTAAGGCTTGATCCAGCCCTTTTTATTTTTATTTTTATTTTTTTCTTCTTCTAGTCTTTGACATTGTATGTTTGTGTATCTTGTCTTGCTATTTCATATCATACACCTTATGTGTGTCCCTTTGTGCTCATGTTGGTTTGATGTGGGTTCTTGGATCATGGGGGCTTGATCACTCTCCTTGATCTTTGTCATCCTATACCATCCACATTAGTACACTTGGACCCCTCTTGACTACTTTAGTGTGAGTTTGAGGCAAGTTCCTCCTCTCACTAAAGTGGGGGATAAATGTAGTCTAGAAAAATGTATCCCTTTTACATTTTCACACTTAATTTGGGAATTAATATTAAAATGAACTTTAACTATGCCTTAATTTAGTGTTGTAATATGTATTTTACATATTCAATTAAGTTTAGGGCCCTATTAATTAAAATGGACCTAATTGTGCCTTATTTTTGGTGTTTTAGAGTGTACCTCTTTACACTTTCACACTTATTTAGGGCTGCTTTAATTAATTAAGGTTAATTACCTTAATTTGCCACTTTAATTCAAATCCAAGCCTATCTAATCACATTTTCCGAAGAGGAAACTCGACATTCATTAATGCCTTAACATAACACTTCTCATTGAGCAATGTGTGTCTAGGTTTAGGGACCTAGGAGCCATTTTCCCATGGGAAAATGGGTCCTCCCTTAGACTTAGGACCCTAAATTTAAATTATGTTTTTGGTCGTATTTTAACAATTTCAAATCTATATTCACATGTTGGCTTGTGTTATTTGAATTTCGGGAAATTAATGTTACATACCTATAAATACAAGGTTATTTTATCAAATCAAAATTAGATTTTTGAGAGATCTCTTAAAGAGAAAATTTGAAGGAGTTTTCAAAGTTGTCATCTCATGGAAACTCATCTACATAATTTTTTTTAGATATCTTCACTTGAAACTTGGGAAAATTGAGAGATTCATATTAGTAGTAGATGCTCCCAAAACATTCAGAAAACCCTAAAATAGGACGCATTCTCCCTTGGGAAAATGAGTCCTAGGTTAGCTTCAAAAGAACCTTTTTGGTGACTGGTAAACATCATCTTTCCTCTCTTTGATCTACAATTTTATTTTTGGTTCAATCAGTAAGAGCTTAATCTTCAAGATCCAAGTTGTAGATTGCATTTTGGGTTTGATTTGCTGTTTTTAATCTTTCTCCCCAAAGTGTTGCTTAATTAGGAAACCCATCCTTGCAAAAAGGGGAAATCAATAGATTCACTCTTTAAATTGATTCACCTCAAGGTTGTTAATAATTTCATTGTGTGGATCTCATTTCCTAATGAAATAAAAGAGAATAAGTCTATCTATTATCATTTTGGTGACATTTTAAGCACCTATTTTTCTATGTTTCAAAAAGCACTGAAATGAAAAAACCAAAGAAAATTAAACACCCTACATAATCAACAAAACTAGGGACCATATAATGAGAGAGGCCAATTTCAAGGAGATAGAGGTTAATGTAGAGGACAAAGAAGGAAAAAATTTCCACTTTTTTCAATTATGGTAAATAAGGATACTTCACAATAGAATGTTGGGGTGATAGGAAGAAACTGCATGGATTTTGTAGAAGCATAAAACATGATATATACAATTGTGAAAAAGACAAAACCTATAAATGTTCAAACTATAATAAAGAAGGAAGCACAAATTTTCATGAATTTTGAGTTAATAATTTTAGGGAAGACCTTTTGGATTGCAACATCTCAAGCAAGGGCCACTTGAGGTAGTTTAGATTATTAATTAGATTGTCAATTGTAATTTCTAAATTTTAAGTCCTGAATTGTGATTTCTAATTTACGTTATATGTTGAATGTTATTAAGAAATTAGTTGAATAGGGTCACATTGTAACATAAAGAGTCACCAGTTATAGTTTTTGTAGGAATAGTCACCCATTGTAGTTAATGTAGTTATTTGTAACAATTAGTATTCACTTACTCTATTTTCTATATAGGAGTTATTTCAAGATAAGTATCCCTTAGATTAAATTTATTTTATTTATATGTCTATATTCAATTGGTTAGGAGAAGTTAGGATTCTTAGCTACACATATAGTGCTAGCATCATCTCAAGATTATGATTCCCTAGTTCATAATTTAATGAAGACCTTTGGAACAATGAACTAATTAATTTGGGATTTGTAGGTTAAGTTGTATGTATGCTATTACTCTTATGCACCTAGAATTGCACCCCTGTGCAAAGTCTACAAAAAACTGAGCATTCTAGAGCAACATGGGATCATCTCAAGGCTGTGGGTCACCTATAATTGAAATGAACCTTCGGAGAAGGCCGGATTCCTTTGGGTATCACCTAAACTATTGTTTCTTTGAGGGGAAAGAGGGAAGAGATACATAAATTAAAGAACTACACTAGGGTGATACACCAAACTGATAAGAAATCATGAAATGAACACAGGAAGAACATACACATGAAAGCCTAATTGCTATTCTCAGAACAACCTCTTTCAGATTTAATGCTTTAGTCCTAACAGGTTTGATCTACATACACATCTCAGGAAGGAAAGATTAATTTCACAACTCTAAGATATGAATACAGAATTATAAAACACAGTTAAAGACTTGCATGTTCAGAAGAAAGATACAAAAATGAGAATCAATACAAACATGAACACAAGCTTCCAAGGTAAACTCTCTGTTGTATTTAGGATTCCAGCTAAGTTACAGAAAAACATACATTGATTGAGAAAGGATTGATTAAAAATCATTAACTCCTCAGAGTGTGTAATCAAAACTATTTACAAAAAGGAAAAAAATGCCTTATATACAGACTATATGTTGGCCCCTTAGGGCTTACAAAAATATCCCATTTCAGAAAAAGATCTATCTCAGATCTTTGATGAATTAATTGTAGAAGCCTATGTGTCCCTATTGTTGGTGTCAGTGTGAAGAATTGATCTTGGAGAAGCCTTCTCCTGATCTTTTTGTAGAATTAATTCTTTTGATCCATCGTGTCCAGCTACTGAGTCCCCTATTGAAGAGCCGCTTGAATGCCCCCACAAGCTCAAAACAAATATATGTTGTATTCATGTTGCATTCATCCTGCATTGGCATTCCATGTTCTAATCAGACTACCATGACTCGCCTTAGATCCCTCTGGTTAGTCGAGCACCTTCCACGCGGGCCTTGCAGTTGGTCAAAAGTCCTTTTGAATGGAATTACATCTTGACAAGACATTGGAAGTGTCTTGCCGATGCAATTATGTGTCTCTGCAGCTTTAGAAGTCATGTTGATACCGCCAAAACCATTGGCAAGACAAATGGATTCGGTTAGAAGTCCCAGCGAGCACCATTGAGTCACACCGATATCCTTTTCATTTGGTACCTCCATCGATATCGGCCAGAGATTATATGTTTGGGAAGACCTCCTAACGAGCCCTCCATCTCTTGGTGAGCACATACGCAGTTGGTATGACTCTTGGCGATGACCTCTTGTCGAGCTCATTTCATTTTCCCCTGAGCTTACTCTTCTCCTCTAGGCTCGAGCTCCTTTGGCTTTCGGTGAGACATTGGTCTATTGACCGGACTTCATACTGAGTGCCTCTTCACTCTCTGTCGAGCTATTCACTTTACTGTCAGCAAGACAACACTGCATCAGGGAGACCTCTTATCAAACTCACAAGACTATACCAGACGTTTTGTTGGTGGGACCCCTACTTGTTTTCTTCAGTCTTCAAGACCCCTTGGTCATGGGAGACCCTCTCTAGTTGGCATGAGGTTGTGCCGACGACACTTATTCCGGTGAGGCCTCACTTCATCTATCGGTAAGAGGCCGTCAGTGTCTCCCCGAATGCATTTTACCTTACCGAGCTCTACTTTCCTTTCGCCAAGAGATCACCGGGTTGGGGAGACTTCTCTCCGACTTGGAAAGATACACCGAAAGCCTCCTTGTTGATGAGACATTAACGGGTCGCTAAGACCACCTGTCGAATTCCCCTTTTTCTGCCCGAAGAGCTACCATTGTGTTTTCGGAAAGAGTCTTGCCGAACTGATTTTGTCTTGATGAGGACCCATCTAAGTATCGGTAAGAGCCTATTGGTGTCACCCTGAAAGCATTACACTCCATCAGGATGTTCCCTTGAGCTCAGGGAGAGCTTGCTCGATTGGCAAGACATCCTACCAACCCCGCCCTCATTCTATCCGAGCCCTTCTTTACCTTTGTTGAGACTCTTGTCAAACTCCTGCATTCTTTCTGAGCTCTTCTCACCCTTCGGTAAGACATCTGATGTCGGCGGGACATTCCGACGAAGTCCCTTAGTTACACCGAGGTTCTTTTGTGTCGACGGGACTCCTGCCGAAGACAATTGCATTGAGGTCCATCCTTTCCTTTCGACGAGACTTTCATCCTCGCCAAGACCTCCTAGAAAAGCCCCTCACTTTTTTCGAAAGCATATCTCACTCTAAGACTCTTCACATGTCGGCGAGACATTGAACCTTCGCTAGGACTTCTCACTGAGTGCCGTAGGGCTCCCTGAAGCCTGTGGTCGCCAAGATTTTTGGTGAATTACAATTGAATGGCCTATTGGCCAAGGAAATCCATGCAGTAAAACATACATTGATTGAGAAAGGATTGATTAAAAATCACTGACTCCTCAGAGTGTGTAATCAGAACTATTTACAAAAAGGAAAAAAATGCCTTATATACAGACTGCATGTCGGCCCCTTAGGGCTTACAAAAATATCCCAATTCAGAAAAAGATCTATCTCAAATATTTGATGAATTAATTACAGAAGCCTGCGTGTCCCTGTTGTTGGTGTCGGTGTGAAGAACCGCTCTTGGAGAAGCCTTCTCCTAATCTTTTTGTAGCATTAATTCTTTTGATCCATCGTGTCCAGCTATCGAGTCCCCTGTTGAAGAGCCACATTGAATGCCCCCCAAGCTCAAAACAGATATATGTTGTATTCATGTTGCATTCATCCTGCGTTGGCATTCCACGTTCTGATCAGACTGCCACGGCTCGCCTTAGATCCCTCTGGTTAGTCGAGCACCTTCCACGTGGGCCCTGCAGCTAGTCAAAAGTCCTTTTGAACGGAATTGCATCTCGACAAGACATTGAAATTGTCTTGCTTATGTGATTATGTGTCTTTGTAGCTTTAGAAGTCATGTTGATACTGCCAAAACCATCGGCAAGACAAACAGATTCGGTTAGAAGTCCCAGTGAGCACCATTGAGTCACACCGATATCCTTTTCATTTGGTACCTCCATCATTGTCGGCTAGAGATTATATGTTCAGGAAGATCTCCTAACGAGCCCTCCATCTCTTGGCGAGCACATACGCAGTCAGTATGACTCTTGGTGATGACCTCTCGTCGAGCTCATTTCATTTGCCCCCGAGCTTACTTTTCTCCTCTAGGCTCGAGCTCCTTTGGCTTTCAGTGAGACATTGGTCTGTCAGCCGGACTTCATACTGAGCACCTCTTCACTCTTTGCCAAGCTATTCACTTTACTATCAGCGAGACAACATCGAGTTAGGGAGACTTCTTATCAAACTTACAAGACTATGCCGAAGTATATAACCTTCGGCGAGACTCTAGACAGTCACCAGGACCCCATGGCGAAAGCCCCAACTCTTAGCAATACTAGACATTTTGTTGGTGGGACCCCTACTTGTTTGCTTCAACCTTCAAGACCCCTTGGTTGGGGAGACCCTCTCTAGTCAGCATGAGGTTGTGTCGATGACACTTATCTTGGTGAGGCCTTACTTCATTTGTCGGCAAGAGGCTGTCAGCATCTCCCCGAATGCATTTTACCTTACCGAGCTCCACTTTCCTTTTGCCAAGAGATCACTAGGTTGGGGAGACTTCTCTCCAACTTGGAAAGATACACTGAAAGCCTCCTTGTTGATGAGACATTAATGGGTCGCTAAGACCACCTACCAAATTCCCCTTTGTCTGCTCAAAGAGCTACCATTGTGTTTTCGGCAAGAGTCTTGCTGAACTAATTTTGTCTTGGTGAGAACCCATCTGAGTATTAGCAAGAGCCTATTGGTGTCACCCCGAAAGCATTACACTCCATCGGGATGTTCCCTTGAGCTCAGGGAGAACTTGCTCGGTCGGCAAGACATCCTGCCGACCTTGCCCTCATTCTGTCCGAGCTCTTCTTTACCTTCATTGAGACTCTCGCCGAACTCCTGCATTCTTTCTGAGCTCTTATCACCCTTCGGCAAGACATCTGATGTCGACAGGACATTCTAACAAAGTCCCTTAGTTACACCGAGGTTCTTTTGTGTCAGCGGGACTCCTGCTGAAGACAATTGCATCGAGGTCCATCCTTTCCTTTTGGCGAGACTTTCATCCTCACCAAGACCTCCTGACAAAGCCCCTCACTTTTTCTGAAAGCATCTCTCACTCTGAGACTCTTCACATGTCGGCGAGACATTGAACCTTCGCTGGGACTTCTCACTGAGCATCGTAGGTCTCCCCGAAGCCCGTGGTCACCGAGAGTTTCAGTGAATGACGATTGAATGGCCTATCAGCCAAGGAAATCCACACAGTAAGAGGTCATACCGAACCCTCTCCGTTATAGTGATAAGCTCTGTAGGCTTGTTCGACATGACAAAAAACTAGGTCTCAGCGACTTGCTCAAGATGGAATAAATCAAACAGTCAGTCGGCCAGATAATAGGAGAGTCTTGCCGACTTCTCCTTGGATGATTTTCATGTTGAATCTTCCTAGGGTGGCTACTCCCACTGAGTTCCCCATGACCTAGCAATAAATGTAGAGTCTTTTCCCTTGTGTGAATGTCCCACTGGCCTCCTCGAACCTCTGTCACATGATATTTTGCCTGATTGATCTTGAGGGTGAAAATTAGGTAACAATTACATCAGTTAATTAGACATAGGGGAAGCTCTACACTAAGTAGAATATATGATGAGTTCATATACCTTGAAAAACCCTATAGTATCACAAAGGAGGCAATCGATATAGTAACAGGGTTAAGCATGGTTGGAGAAGTCCCAACAAATAATTTAATGAAATATGAAAAAGTAACATAAATTACTAAGGAAACACAAAACAAGAAAATCTTGAGAATTCAAGCAATTACAAACCCTATGATGTGGTATACATGTTGGACTCAAGCAACACTGAGAGGGGGGGTGAATTAGTGTTGTGCAATTTTTAACTTTATTAATTTGTTCTCTCAAGTGCCTAAAACATTCAATCAAAATAAAGATACATGAACATAGAACAATAAGCCACAAAACCATAACACAAGAATTTTTATGTGGAAACCCTATTAGGGGAAAAACCACAATGGAGGTCAATCCACAATTTGAGTACTCAAAATATAAGTGTTTTACAAAATGGGGAATGCATTTGCATTCAAGCACACTGTCTAGAGCTCACTGATCAAAATAAGAAAGGATTATTGTCTTACAAAAGATTTGGATTACAACAAAATGTTGAATTGAGAAAATAGCATCTACAAATGCTTGATTACAATTCTGGTTAGGCTCATATATCAGATTCTAGACCTTCTGTTTGATTTTGTACTTCGCTCTGCTCTGTCTTGATTTGCTTCACAAAATCCTCTTTTGCACAAATGAAAATCACTCAACTACTCTTCTTATATTCACACACAAATCAACACATATCGAATACTCACACACACACCAAAATGAATTAACCGATCTCATATATATATCCACTACCAAGAATTTGGTTGCTATATATGTCAGCTTTAATAGAATAGAAAATATCTTCCAATTGTTGGCTCAGATCATGAATAAAATTTAATGCACATCCACCAAAGTCAGCCATAGCATAGTTAGGACCCAAAACAAAATATTCAAACACAAAAATACTCCAAACAATTTCGCTTTAGACATCCACAACACCTTACATTCGCTTAGTCGGCCTTCATATACTGATGAACATAAAATCGAATGAACGGATCTCCTAACTTGTACACCACTTGATGCGACATCACAAAAATTGAGAATAACACATTTCATATACCCAACGACCTTCCCAAAGATCCACAACCAAAACTGATAAGCTGGTAATGCAAACCACTTGACAGATTCAACTTCAGCTAGATACCCTATTCTTTACTTTTTCTTTCGATATGGTTAGATACAGAAGTGCAGAGCAGATCAACGACTTAGGTTGGCATTAATGACAAGATTAGAAGCTATATTCCAACAACAACCCCCTTTGGAATTTATGGCAACACTTAGTGAAAGATGACTAAGTGTCAGAACCTCCAAAACTTCAAAAAGCCATAGCTAACAAAAACTCAACAAAACTCCCCCTAAGTTTGATTAGGCATTTTTCACTTCTCTCTCTCCCCCTTTGACATCAATGACAAAAAGATAATAAATTTTTTTCTTTCTCCCCTTATGAAGTGTAACGAAAAAATGATTCAAAAATTTGAAGAAATACAACTGCTATTTGAAGATTATTTTGTACTTTTCCTTCATCTTCAGAAGAAACTTCTTCCATGCTTCCACTGTAATCCTAGTGATTATGATCATACTATTTTTTTCAGATGTTTGATTGATAATCTTGATGAGGGATTTCAGAATGGTGAGGTTATCTTCCAATACTTCTCCCTTCCTCAGCAACTCAATCAATTGTTCCAGCCTGCATTTTGTTATGTCCTTCACTTTCTGGAAGGTGTCAACAATCCTATTCCTAGTGTTTTGAACTTTTGTACACTTTTCCTGCAATTCTTGAATCCTTATCCTAATTGCAACATCTTGATCTTAAGACATGTTAAAGTCCTATCCAATACTATTCAACTCTATTTCAATTTGTTCCAACTTGTCTCTGTACTTGCTGATTGCTTGATTCCATCAAAGACAATAGTTATAAATGTTGTTTGTTGTGCTTATGCATTGCCTTAGTTCATTTATGTGCCTTTTTGGATTATTAAGTGATAATCTATACTATTTCTTCATGTGTAGGATCAATTCTTGTTCCTTATTCTAATACTGAAAGTCCATGGTTTCCTTGATGCATTCAATCAACTCTTTTGGCAACTTATTCTGCAAACTCTCTAATTTGATATGATTGTGCACAAGATGAGCACTTAGGATGCTTAAGATCATGTCCTACTCATATGAGGGTTTGATAGACCACATGTTCATAATTTTTTTCATTCCACCTTCCTCATGAATAAGTTGCAATAACTCTTCCTTGGTTAGATCACCTTCTTCTTCACTTCCTTTTTCCATTGCCTTTTCTTGTTCTAGTTCAGTTGTTTTCAGTTCTTTTCCAAGGGTGTCCTCAATTTCCTTATTAGATTCCTCATCTGGTATGTCCACAATCATTTGTTCTTTTCCTTTCCCTTCAACTTTTGGAGTCTTGCATGCTGGTGGAGTACAAATAGCAATTTATTTTGCTCTTCTCTTCTTTCTCTCCATCTCACTAGAGGAGGAGCCAACTTCAAGTGCCATTACTAGAATGGAAACACCAGTTGATCCAAAATTCCTTAGCAAACCCTTAAAGAAACTTTCATAGATTTGTTCATAGTTTTCCAAATTGTTAGAGTATATGTAAATCTACTTACAAACTGGTTCACTCTCTTCCCATAATACATTGTTATTCATGGGTAAGCAATTCAGAAAATACACCACAAGGCATATAACCAAAGTACCAAACCTGAAAGGGTAATCTATCTCCTTTGTCAATTGCACATTCTCCATCAATTGATCTTTTAGTAATCCGCAAAGATCAAAATCATGATCTTCCATTATCATCTTATGTGAAATGTAAACAACACCTATCGAAGTTGCACCTTCTCTATTTCTGAAAAAGATTTTGTAGGATATTACATGCACAATGTACCTTGTCATTGAATCTTTAATTGTGGATATTATCATTTCCCTTTGATCTCTAGTTACTCTAGTTAGGGTTTCCACTTCTTTGTTTCAGATTGAATTCTTTCTCGACACATCCCCAACTTTGCATAGCCTGGTTATAGCTGCAATCACTTTCGTGATATGGTAGGGTTTATCCAGAGTCAAAATATCATCATTCAATATGTTCAGAATAAAATCAATGATTTATGCATTTCTAAAATAGGGGAATTCACTCCAAATATCCAAGCTTTTTTGTTTTACTTCTTTCAACCATTTCAATTCATCATGTGAAAACATGGTTCTTTCAGCTTTAATATTCTCACTGCTATACTCATATAGTTTTATCATTCCTTTGATTTGTTCCATTTTATCTTCCATACACATGTCTTGAAAATACCTAATAATTTCTTCAATTGCACAACAAATTAAACTAAAATTTTTAAATATAATTGAAGTACTTGATGGATTAGGGTTTTGTCACCAAATATGCTTTCAGAATTTTGGTGCAGAGTGCTCTCCTTCTTCTTTTCTTTGACACAAAGTGGCAAATGAGGGTTTCAAGTTGCTTTTTCTTTTTTGCACACCTAACTTTTGTTTTAATAAATGCTTTTTCCCTAACACATCCATATACCCTATTTTCTCAGTCTATGAAATATAACTTTTCTTTAGATCCTCAACTCAATAAGATATCCTTTCCAACTATTCTAGTAACATATATAGATCATCAGTACAACCACTGCAGTCATCCACATCTTGGTGTCAATTACTAGTAGGGGGTTTGAAATATTTTCTTGACAACTTCCCCTAGGCCAAAGGCCTAAAACTAATTCCCAGAGGAATTACCAAAAGTAGGTTCTGGTGCAGGCTCATTTCCTATAACAAAGGAACTCTTCTTCACCCATGTCTTCTTCATTTGATCTCTTATTTCATCCATAGTTACTTTCCCTTTTCCTTTGTCATCTTTCTGCATATTTTTTCCTTTGTATACCAGACCTCTTCTATCCATATTCTTGTTTCTATAGAATCTTGCAATGTGACCATATTTGTTGCAATTGAAACACACAACATTTCCTTGTTTAAACCAATTACTCCATTGATTTCTTATTCATTTTCACTGGTTAGCAATATGCCCAAATCTTCCACAGGTATAACATCTAACACTCCTTCTATTGACAAAGTTGCTAGACATAATTCTGCATTCAATTGACTTATGACCAAACTTATTGCAATTGAAACACTAACCAAAAAATGACGAATCACTTGATTTCATTTTGTTTCTACATTGAGCAGCCATATGACCAAATTTATTGCAAGAAAAACAATATCCATTAAAATTTTGAGCATTAGGTTGTCTTATTAGATGCCTTTTTGCTTTGTTCATTTGATTACCTTGCATAAAATTCCTTTGCCTAGATCCAGAACTCTCTCCTTTTTCATAACCGAGACCTCACTTGTCCTTCTCATTCTTCTATCCTTGAGTCAGCTCATCAAGCTTAACTAAGCTAATTGTGAACTTCTCCTTGTATTCATTTGCAATAGCGAGTTCATCCCTAAGAATAACAATCTATTTTTCAAGCTCTTCTTCATTGTTTCTAGATTGTTGCAGTTCAATCTCTAACTTAATGAGTTCTCCATTAATTTTGTTGCATTCATTAGATCTCTCTTTTAGGGACAAGGTAAGATTTTCGTCATTCTTCTTTCTTTCTTCAATCTTAGTCATATTTATCACCATAGACTCCATCTCATGCTTTAGGGTAGCATTGTCTTTAGCAAGCTTTTCACATTCTTTAGTTATTTCCTTCAAGGTTTGATTTAGGTCAGCATCATCCATGCTTTTGCTTTCTTTCTACTTAATCTAATCACATAGATCCTTTCTCTTCTCCCTAGACTTAATAATCTAATCCTACAACTTCTAAATGAATTTCTCAGCATCCTTAAGATTTTCTCTCAATTCCTAGACTTCTTCTTTAGACTGATCAAGGTCATCAAGTGCCACCATAAGCTGCTACTCAAGACTACCAGAGTTCATAATATTCCAAGATCCACCTCAAGTTGTTAAACTTCTTATGAGGAACTTAGCTCTAATGCCAATTGTTGGACTTAAGCAACACTAAGAGGGGGGGTGAATTAGTGTTGTGTAATTTTTAACTTTATTAATCTAGTCTCTCAAGTGCCTAAATCATTCAATGAAAATAAAAATTCATGAACATAGAACAATAAGCTACAACAATATAACACAAGAATTTTTACGTGGAAACCCTGTTAGGGGAAAAACCACAGTTGAGGTCAATCCACAATTTGAGTACTCAAAATATAAGTGTTTTACAAAATGGGGAATGCACTTGCATTCAGGCACACTTCCTAGAGCTCACTGCTCAAAATAAGAAAAGCTTATTTCCTTACAAAAGATTTGGATTACAACAAAAGGTTGAACTGAGACAATAGCGTCTAAAAATGCTTAATGATTGTTCCGGTTAGGCTCATATATCAAATTTTGGACCTTCTGTTTGATTTTGCACTTCGCTTTGCTCTGTCTTGATTTGCTTTAAAAAATCCTCTTCTATAGAAATGAAAATCACTCAATTGCTCTTCTAATATTCACACACACATCAACACATATCGAATACTCACACACACACCAAAATGAATTAACCAGTCTCATATATATATCTGCTACCGAGAATTCGGTTGCTATATGTCGGCTTCAATAGAATAGAAAACATCTTACTACTGTCAGCTCAAATCATGAATAAAATTTAATGTACATCCACCAAATTCTGCCATAGCATGGTTAGGACCCAAAACAAAATATTTGAACACAAAAATACTCCAAACAATCTCACTTTAGACATCTTTAACACCTTACATTCACTTATTCGACCTTCATATACTAATGAACAGAAAATTGAACGATCGAATTTCCTAACTTGTACACCACTTGATGCAGCAGTACAAAACTTGAGAATAACACATTTCATATACCCAACAACCTTCCTTGAGATACACAACCAAAATTGATAAGCTAGTAATGCAAACCACTTGAGAGATTCAACTTCAATCGGATACCTTGTTCTTTACTTTGTCTTCCGGTATAGTCAGATATAGAAGTGCAGACTGAATCAATGAATTAGGTTGCCATCAATGACAACACTAGAAGCCATATGCCAATAATACAACAATGGGGATTACATACAATATTTACTATGCCAATAGGGAGGACCCTGCTACAATAATATCCATTCGCACTGCATACCATATGGCCATATAAGGAAAGGATTTTGACCTATATGAGGTAAATAGGGATCAACTAATGGAGAACCTAGAAAAAATTAAAACCTCCCAATATAATTTTTGGTATGGAACACTCCTCATTTTCCTAGTCTTCCACTCCTGAAAAAGCTCTCAACCTTTAAAGGCAAGGTGTGGCAAGGAAACCTTCCATTAGAGGAATAAATAAAGATGAACAATCACCAATTTCCCAATAGACAAACATTTAGTATTTCATACCAGGGTTTCTTTAAGAGCTTAGAATATCAACTTCATTAAATAGAAGAAATACCATATGAGTCGATAAAAAAGTATATAAAAATAATTATAGTTTTGGTAGATAATTACTACATTTTTATGGAGGTGGTGGATCCAAAAATGACATGGATTCCTAAGCTAGCCTAGGAAATTTCATAGAGGAAAGTAGATTCTTATGACACAAACATTCTCAACAAGCCCAAAGACCCAAATGCAGAATGATTTGGGACATACAAAGAGATTTTAGATTAAATCCATAATAAAATGCCAAGGAAAAGTTTGAGAAAAATAAAGAATAGTTACATAAGCAAAGGGGTATTCTATTAAAGGGAACTTTAGGTATTGGTGGTAGGTGGATGGAAATTTTTTTAGGGCATGAATCTAAGGTTGACCAAGCAAAATGTTATAGGGTAAATCAAGATCCAAGACTTGGCATGTTGTGTCTACAAAGACTGGTCCAACCCTGATAGGAAGAGTAATAACACCTCGAGAAGAACGTTCCTCATCATCATACACCTTTATGAATATACTCTTTGTTGCGTCTACATAAGCATCAGAAAAGCCTAGATCCTTAACCAGTTTTAAGGAGCATATATTTAGTCTTGCTCCTTCATCTACTAAAACTCATTTGACCTTATGCTTTTGAATGAAAACCTCAATGTGTAATGTGTCGTTATGGTTGGACTTTGGTGATGAATAATCTTGGTCAGAAAATGTTACATGATGGGGTGTAGTGAGATAACCCACCATGGCCTCAAATTGGATGACATCAATGTCTTGCGGGACAAAGGACTCTTGCAAGGTTTCATCAAGTATAGCCTTATTTGCAGACGAAATGCGAAGTAACTTGAGTATGGATTTTTACGTAGGGGTTTTTCTTAGCTAGTAAATAAGGTTAAACTAAATCTTAGGTTGGGATTGCTTTGTAGATGGACCTGATTGTGGTTGTCTTGAGGATGGGCCGGGTATTGTAATTTTTGGTTGCTGAGGAGGTGGACCAACTATGGTGATTTTTTTGCTTCTAGTAGTAGCATTGCATTTAGGTGCTCTTTTGATAGTTATGGTATTGACATATTCGTCATCGATTTGGAAATTATTAATGATGGTTCCTCTTGAATAATTGAATGCAACACAAGTGTAATTGGCTTGAATTTTATTAGCCTTGGGACCTAATATGGAGGCTTTACTAGAACCATGGTCTTGTAGTGGATTATTTTAAATGGTATGGTCGACATTGGATGCAAATTGTGGCCCACCCAATTCAATTATGCAATTTTTAGTGAGGTTTTGTACAATGTTTCTTAGTTAGCGACAAGAAGATGTTTTATACCCTTTAGCTTGATGGTAATCATAGAAAGCATTATTGTCCCACCATGATGGTTTAAACTATCTTGGATCATATGGCCTAGAATCCTCAAGTGTGATGAGACCATTTTGAAGGAGCTTCTTAAGGACATCCTCAATTGGCTCTCCCAAAGTGGTGTATGTTTGTCTTTTCATAAATTGTCTTGCTTGGCAGGGCTATCCTTGACTTTGATTGTTTTGACCATTTTGGTTATTGGTGGAGGGTGTCAGTATTTTTGTTGGTTTCTTTTGTGGCTGAGATCCTTTAAGAGCAAGCATTGGTCGCATCGTGTTTACAACCTTGGAATCAACAATGTCGTCATTGGTAACATGTTTATTTTTGACCCAATACTTTTTTTTGTCCATGGATGGATTTTTGTTTGGGTTTTTAGGACCATATTTTAATTCCCCTTTAGAAATGAGATATTTCTCAACCTAGACACCTTTTTTGACTACATTTTTGAAGGTTGTGCAATAGTGAACTTGTAATCCATATTTCAATGGGCCTAGGAGTGTTTTGACAAACATGTAAACCTTTTCTTTCTCAGGTATGTCAATGTGGTAGTGACTTGCTAGACTTCTCCATCTTTCGAAGAATGGGATAAATTTTTCACCAACATCTTCTTGTGTAAGATTGCATAATATAGTGATGGAGGTGTCCATGTCAATGTTATATGCATAATTTTTCACAAATTTGTCTTTAAGTTCATCCCATGTTTTTATCCCATTTAGCGTAGGTCTTGTAAGACTCTTAGAGAAAACTCCCATCAAGTAAGTATGTTCATATGCAATGTCCATATAGTTGGTTGTGAATTTTCAAATATGTTCAATAGGATTTGTCTTGCCCTTATATTTGGTAAAGTGTGCTGCCACATATCTAGGAGGGAATGGTGGCATGTATAAATTTGTGTCAAAAGGATATAAGTATAAGTCATATGACATGTGTGACTTCTTGTTATACATTTGCATGTTTTCTATGGTCTTTTGTAGGTGAGCCACTTGATCTATCAATTATGGGATTATTTGTTGCATCACATATGGGAGTGATACGTATCCCATGGGTCCCCATTTGTTGTGAAAAGATGTTGGTGTTTTATTGTGGGATCTTTTGTTGTGAGATGTATGATGTGTTTTGATTTGCATGTTGTTGGTATTGAAAGTTCAGATTAAGAACTTTTTGATGGGTTTGAATATGTGATGAATATGTCAGAATGTACCCACTAGCCATTTGAGTAAAAATTTGGGGAATATGTTGACCATGCATATTTTGGTGTCCAAATGATGCCATGTGCTATGTATTCAGATTTCCTTGTCAAAATTGTTGGAATTTTCCATGGGCAATGTTCATGTTTTTCCCCTGGGAAGTATTGGTATTAAATTGTGATGACGTGTTAACATTTGGTTGTGGTTCTCAAATAAAGATATGTTATTTACTTGCTCCAAAGGGATTGAATGAGGTACCAATGAAAGGATTCAATGATGATGCACCGATGGCACTAGATGAAGATCCAAATAGGGGATTTGAAGAGCTTGGCCCCATTGATGAGGACCTAAAGGTGGCTCCAATTGATTGTGATGATATTGGTGACATTGTTGGCATTGATTGTGTCATGGCTTGTGACATGGTTGGTGTCCCTCCAATGGATGTTGCATTGATTGAATTGGATTTTTTTGATTGGTTGTGTCATTGGAGGTGGCATTAATGATACTTGTGGCAATTTGTGAGGTAACACCACTGAAAGCATTGCTTGTATTGTTTTGAGGTTGACTAGTGTTGGGAATGTTGTTTGTATTGTTGACATTATGGTCGGGTGATGTTGGTCTCAAAGTGTTAATGTCAAAGTCACGTAGTAACTTAACCCCTTGGTCTAAGAGCATGGAAAGATATCTTTGAGGGTCATGTAAGACTAAATCTTCCATGAAGTTGGCTATATTAGGATTTTGTGCTGTAACTTCTAAGTCTTTTGCATATACTTGTCTATTTTGGTCTTTTTCTATGAATGGTTCGAAGGGGTTTTGGGATGAAGATGGCATGCTCATTTCACTGAAAGGGTTGATAAAAGATGTGTCTTGGTTCATATTTTGATTCATGTCATTGGAAAAGATGTGATTGTTGGTGTCTTGCCCAAAATTAGCCATTTTTCTTCTTTTTCTTTGAAGCCTAGTCTCAACCATATAAGGAGTTGCACAAATTAGGAAGGGAATGAAAGTGATAACTAAATGACACTATGTTTTTGGATTTTTGATAATAAGGGATGCAATATGACAATGTTGTCCAAAGGAAATGACTAATTCCAAAAGACAATGAAGACTAACATACCAAGTTATGACACTATTTTTTTTTTGTATTTTTTAAATAAAGGATGTCAATGCAAGGTGATAATGACATTTGCCTAAGGGAAATGACTAATACAAGGTGATAAAATTGTCAAGAAAGGATGCCAAATTCCAAGCTAACAATGAAGACTAATATGAAAATGTTGACTAAGGAAATGACCAATGCAAAGTCAAGATGCCAAATGAGGACTATGATGGAAGTTATGACAATATTTTTGGATTTTTAAGGATAAGACATGCAAGGTGATGAATAAAACTATTTGATTGTCTAAAGTATGCAAATCCAAAGGTCTAAATGATTTGGAAGAAGGTTGTGCAACCACCCTAAGCTTGATTTATGTCTCAAGTTTTGAATATCAAAGGACTTGTTTGAAGAGCTAAATGACAAGGACAAAATGACTAAGTGAGGTTTCCTAACTTGAATTTTGAGTTGGAAAGGTCTCACAAAAGGACAATGACTAAAGAAGACAATGATGACTAAGTCCAATGATAACTTAGTTTTGAAGGCCAAGATTTTGCAAAGTATGGTAAGGTTGTCATAATCCAAAATATGCAAGTGAAATGAGGACCTCAGGACTAGTTTAGGACTAAAAATGAAAATGGTGAAGCCTAAGGATGAAGCTAAAATTTACAAAGATGAATCTATGGATAAAATGGAAGCTAAAGATGCAAATGATTGAATAATTTTGTGTAATTTTCTAATATAGTTTTGATAGAATGCTTTGGAAAAAGATGTTTTATGACAATTTGGACATATTTGAGTTTGATTTCTGATCTATGATATTTTTTTTTAGACAAATGTGTCATTTCAAGTCACAAATGCATCGTAGTATAGCGAGTGCGGCGTGGTTTTAGCAAATGTGGCATTATAGAAAGTGAGTGTGGCTCAGTATTGCGAATGCAACTTTCTAAAAAGAAAATGTGGTGTTTTGCAAGGTGAATGTGTTTTGATAGAGTGAATAAGATGTTCTAAGATGTGAATGCGGTACAACAGAGCGAATACATTGTATCAAATGCAATGCAGAAAGCAAAAAGTTTGATTTGTTTGCAATTTTGTTCAAAATTCTAAGTTGTTTGAGGTTGATTGTTTGTTTCCAGATCTGAAAGTGATGTTTTGTTTTGTTTGAATGTCTAAAAACACTTGGAAAACACAATATTTTTTCTTTTGAAATAAACACAATCAAGACAAGCACAATTCTAGGTTAGGCCAAGACAATATTCGCTAGATTCCACATGGGTTTCCCCAACCATACTTATTCTTATCATGTGAATCTAGAAACTTGGTTGCATAGGCTCCCCCTTATAGTGAACTACTTGTCAAACCAACCACACTTCCAACCCCCATAAATCTCCCATTGTAGGTTGATCACCTGTACTAAGAACTGTGAGAATGTGGATTCCTTCACAATGACTATTGTTGCACTAGCAAATAGAAGGATTTTGGCTACTACACAAAGGTATTTAGTTTGGGACCCTCATTCGAGTAGCCATACATTGGGAAAATATTAAGCTTTGTTAAAGGAGGAATTCCAGCTTGAAGACGTTATGCTCAACAAGGTTTTTTGGAATCCTAATTTGTTCGTATGGCACATCTGCACTCGTACACCTATGCTATCCCTTAGGATTCACATTTATATACTAGTCGGGGGTGCCTTGGCCAAAGAGCTTAGATGCCAGTTTGAGTCACCTTCGGGTGAGTACTCTTTCCCACCAAGGAAGGCCTAATTCCAAGAGTCAATAACTATTTCTCTTACACCCAGGTTAGCACAAGTGTGCAAGGGGAGAGGATACTTCGATTATTGAATTGGGGTAAACAAAAAAATGGATGGGTCTAGTTTTTTGATCACCTAGTTTGTACAAGGTGAGAGCATAATCACCTACCACCCCAAACAAAATTAAGAAAAGGACAAGAAATGTTCTTTTTAGTGCACCAATTGAAGTGTTTTCTACTCTAGAAATAAAGAAACATAATGTTTCAAAGTAATAGCCTTGGACAATCGAACCTACAAAACCACAAGTTAGTAGTTTCAAAGAAGATGTCTTGGATCCATGAAAGAATCAAAGCCACATGCTGCAATAACTCATTAGTAACCAAAAAGTTCCTAAACTACAGATTGTAGAAAGGAAAAGCAGAATGCAAAATGAAATCAAGTCAGATCTGGAAAAACTTGAGAGAAAAAGTTTACCAGATGAATGAATTGTAACATAGCGATTGTGTCACTCCATAAAGTAAATGCAACTTGGTTATGCATTCTAGAAATTTATAGACAAATTTAGCAACCTGCAAGTCGAATGCGTCATGGTCGAGAAAATACGTCATTATGTAGATCATATGCATTACAACAAAATGCATGTGTCATTTTGGGTAGCAAATGTGTTGTAAAATATTAAATGCATCATTCTGTAAAGAAAATGCATTATGGTCATACCTGTACCTACAAAACAAAAAAATGTCGTACATAAAAACAAAATATGTGTCATTTTATGCTAGGAAAAAAAAGGTGAAAAATAGAGCTTGTAGGCTTGGGTCATTTTTATGTGTCTACATTTCCCCCCGCTTTGTCATAATGTAGCCTATCGCATTGTGACAAAGAAAGTAAATCATAGACATGCCCCAGAGAAGGTACAAAGTATCTATGCCCCATCGGGAAAATTTTCAAATTTTGGCTCGGGGATAGAAAATTTTGGAAAGTATCCCGATAAGTCCAGTTGATGACTAGAAAAATAATGGCGCAAACAATTTTGGATTTCCAGGAGTTTAAAGTAGTCGAAAGGGCGGTCAAAGTTGGTAAAAAGAGCCTCTAATAATAAAAGGTTTGACAAATGCCATTGTGACCCTATAAATAGTTTGAAAATGGGGTAGAAGTCAATTTAGTTTCACTTTTAACCTTTGCAAATTTGAGAGCTCAGAGTGAGGAGGAGTTTGGTAAAAAATGGTGATTCCAGTGACCAAGCACCATGGGGAGATTGTGAAAACCTACAGGTGACCAAAGGGCTCAAAGCCAGTAGTACATAGCCCTAACTTTGTCATTTCATTATTTTTCATGCCATTTTTAGGGTTTTTGATCAATTAAAAAATGCGCCATGACGCATATGTGTGTGTGTAAGCTGCATTCGCATTCACATTCGAAACATTTGATGCATCATGATGCAAACACAAAGGGTCATTAGGATAGGGCAATAAAGTGTGACACATTTGTGAAAAATCGTGATGCATTTGCCAAGTCACACTGCAATAGAAGGATGTAATGCCACATTCGAAACATTGCGACACATTCGTAGATGCAAGCAACACATTTGAACTGAGTGATGCATGTGACAAAATTTGTGATGCAAGTGTGATGTTTTGATGCAAACGTGAGCAGGAGTGACCCAATTGCTGGATCAAGACACAATTGAAGTATGAAGTGATGCAAATGCCTTATTGCGACTCAAATGAAGTTTACACGATGCATTTGACTTTGACTTTGACTAAGGCTAACTTTATTTATGTCCAAATTTTGAAATGAGTTTGAGCTAGAGAAATGGTAATGATGATTTTCAATAATTTGTTGATGCGCATTTTTGTCATGTGCAGACACAGTTAGCATTGATTTATATGTGACATAGCAAGCCATCCACATATAGATTTTGGGACCAGCTGTGGGAGAGAGAGTGACGATGATTGATGTGATTGGGACTTTACTATGTCATCTATATGCCAATTATCCAAGAAAATAGGGGGCTTCTAACTGCACTTTGTAAGAGGTGGCATTCTAGGACCTGCTCCTTCCACTTGTCAATGAGGGAGGCTACAGTTACCCTTAAGGACGTGTATTAGATCCTTTACTTTCCAATTTAGGGAGAGTGGATAGTATACGACCCACAACATGGGTATCAAATATTCACAACCTATTATCATGATCAGGGCGTAGAGTTGGGGATTGAGGGGTATGAGATCCACTGGGAGTTCATGGTAGAGCACTATGGGTGATTTGATGCCCTATTGGAGACATTGATCAGAGGTGTACTGATTCTTGACTGCTAAGGACATGAATTTCCTACAGGTTGGGGGGATGTGCTTGTTGGGATGAGACGAGACAGGACCGTATATGCTTGGGGATCTTTCTTGTTGGGGACGTTATACACTCAGCTACATGAGGTGGCCTATGGGAGAGCACAAAGTATTGGCTACAAGATGATGCTCCTAATGATCTGGGCATGGGAGCATGTTGCTATTTTTTGTCTTCCTATCCAGAGACTAGAGCTTGTGGATGGCATGTCGTACATCTATTATTATGCAGGCACTTTACAGCAGGCCCAAGTTGGTGAGATAGGTTGGTGGTGTCATCGTATTGAAACCATGATATTATTCATCTAGAGACCATACAAGGACTGTAGGTAGTGGGAAGATGAGGTTGATCATCTTAGTTTTTGCAGGCAGTTTAGATACTTGATTGGTCAAACTATGCAGAGTTAGCTGATTATTGAGATGTACCTATTGTAGAGGGTACTACGATAGTTCAATGAGCAGCAGGGTGCTCCTATGGGTACAACTGGGTATGCCAGGTCATCTAGAGAGTCAGGATGGGGTCCACCAATATCTATGCCATTTACAGAGCAACAAATTGACGGGTTGGTGGTGCAGTAGTGGGGATGGAGTAGAGGGGTTGCAGATCCAGGGACCATAGCAGATTATGATTTATGGTGGCAGAATCATCACTTGGTGCCTTTGACAGATCTAGATGGACCAACACTTTTTGATAGGAGATCACTCATACCACGTGTGTCGTGAGGTCATCAAGGGGGCAGAGTTGGAGAGAGGGGGAGAGGTAGAGGCTGAGGGAGAGATGGAGGAAGGGGTGGAGGGAGAGATGGAGATGCCAAAGATGATGTGGGAGATGCTAGGAGGAGAGGAGGAGACGGTGGGAGGTAGGCCAAGAGGGTGAGATAGTGTGTAGATCAAGTTCCCTTGGTATCAATCCCTGAGGCAGCTGAGGATGAGTCGAGGCAGGAGGAGCATGTGGAAAAGGAAGAGAGACATGAGGACTATGTGGCAGAGGAGGAGGATAGAAAGGAGGTGCATGTGGTAGAGGAGAAGGCTAGAAAGGAGATGGAGATGGAGATTGAGATGCCGAGGGATGAGGGAGTTGGAGGAGAGGACATGGGAGAGGAGGACGATGTTGTGGATGATGATGATGCTATGTATGAGATGGAGTGGCTACTAAAGTGGAGGATGGTAGAGGGGGAGGAGGATGCACCTTCAAGATCACCATTGCCACACGATGCGACTACAGATCAGTGAGTGGCTAACCTATAAAAGAGGTTGGATGAGAGCATAGCGCAGGTTAGGGCCCTACAATTAGAGCTAGAGGTGGTTAGGGTAGAGCAGTATTAGGAAGTGATCCACCAACAGGAGTCGGCTCAGTGGTGCACGAAGTTTGTATGGTTATGCACAGGACCATCAGAGGATATGGCATGGGATTTTTCTAGGGTTAGCACCTGTCTATGATAGTATAGGTTGTTATATGAGTAGGTAGTGCCACTTGAGAGGCGAGATCTCACCTTGGCATGATCTCAGACAAGGATAGGTAGTGGTAGCAGGTTAGGGAGTGGCAGTAACAATAGGAGATAGGGCAGTGCAGGGGGATCCACTTCCTTAGGACATTCATCAGGGAATAGGTCCAACCACTCCCACAAGCATTCCTTGAGTCATAGGTCAAGTCATAGTCATGGTTCCACTAGATCAGGGCATAGGTAAGTGCACAACCAGCCTCCAGTGATAGATCCATTAGTCGTGGTGTCTTTGTAGCCTCGTGTTACCATAGAGATGATGTCATCAATATAGGTCATAGTGATAGATCCTTTCGCTTCCCAAGCATAGGTTATAGTGACAGATCCTTTAGCTTCCTAGGCATAGGTTACAATAACTATGGTGGCATCCATTCCCTTGGTACAGCATCGATCCCCTAGTTCTTCTCCTTGAGGGGATGGGGAGAGCTCATCATAGCCATGTTTATTATTATCTTGCATTAGGACATTTTAGACACTTATGTTATTATATTTATGTTTGACCATCGAGCCCGCGAGCTCTTATTTTTGGGATATCTCATTATTCTATCTTGTGACATTGTTTTTGAGGTGATATATATGATGCAATTTTGATGCAACCTATATGTGTTATGTGATGTGATGTAGTTTTATGCATTATAATGTATATTTATGTGATGATTATTATGATGATGTAGTTATGATTACCATGTGATGCCTATGTGAATTATGCATTTATGATTCCTATGATGATGATGTTATTTATATGCCATGTCATGTATGCATTTATAATAATTATTTATGATGTGATGCCATAGTGATGTGATGTTTATTTATATATCATGATGATTCTATGCCATGGATGATGATGATATGCATAATGTATTTATTTGAATGGATGCCATGTTTATGATTATGTTAATGCATGACTATGTATGATGCAATATGTGATGCAATGTATGTGGTTTTTGATGATATAAATGATGTATGTAGGGACCTAATGTAATGCTTATATGATCATGTATGCACTTATGTTTTTTTATGTCACATGATATCATCGTGAAATGGACGGGATGGGATGACAAGACATAAGGAGATGAATGTTAGCACGGAGACCAAATCCTTAAACATATTACTATAGAGCTTTAATAATTATTTCTCTTAATCATCATCGGGTGGATTATTGTAATGGCCAACAAACACCATGATACATAATAGATCAAGGTGTGGAAGGCCATACCATCACATGAGAAAAATATTCATAGACAAGGATGATCATAACTCATACTAAGAGCGTGATTGCCCAGTCTTTTCATCATAACTAGCCATAAGCATAAAAAGATCAAAAATACAAGTCATGAAACGTCATTGCTCATCTAAATCCTATTACCAGGACATCTTCAAGGAACTAACAACATGACTGCCAAAAAGACAAGACAAGACAATCATCATGATACATCGCTACTTCTCTAAATCTTGTTGTCAAGACATCGCTGAGAAATTAGTAACATGATGAAAGAGCCAAAGACAAGTGCCAAGTGTGTCTGAATACCAGGTGTTTTAATGTCAAGATGTCAGGTTTGACAATATCGAATTCCAAAAGGTGTCAAATTTGTCGAATGTCAAGGATGCCATGTTTGATGATGTCAAAGTGTTGAATGTCAAAGGTGTCACATTTGTCGAATGTCAAGGATGTCATGTTTGATGATGTCAAAGTGTTGAATGTCAAAGATGTCACATTTGTCGAATGTCAAGGATGTCATGTTTGACGACGTCAGATGCCAAAGGTGTCACATTTGTTGAATGCCAAGGATGTCATGTTTGACAATGTCAGATGCCAAAGGTGTCACATTTGTCAAATGTGAAAGGTTTCCAAATTCAGGAAGGACACATCCTGAATAATGTCGATGTCAAGAGGATCAATCCTCAAATGTCAAGAGGATCCCTCAAAATGCCAGATGACAGTGACGGTACCTAGGAAGGATGCATCCTAAGGTATAAATGACAAAGGCTATTCTTCAGAAGGACTCATTTGAAGAATAACCAAGAGTTGATTGAAATTATCAATTTTTACTATTGTTTATTACATGTCAATGCTGACATGTTGATGTGTTTGACATGTTTATTGAAGAATTGCCATAGTTGGTTGTAGTAGTTTGCCTGTTTTGAGATGACTTGTTTGACTTGAAGAATTTTGACGTGTGCTCCAGTTTAGTGTTATGAACCCTAATGGACTGACCTAGTACGGCCTTGGGGGCCCATTGATTGATGGCCTTGCTTACGTCATACACTCAGAGACTTCGTAGTTTGACAGAAACAATGAATTTGAGTTGATGACCAAAGATTGAGCCATGATTTTTATTTTGACAACCTCAAAGGACTGACCTAATGTCTAGAGGGCTCCAAGGTGAGCCTTGCCTACATAGAAAATGCACAGAGACAACATAGTTCAGACAAATGACCAAGACTGACAGACTTGACAGACTTGACAAGAAACGACTCTATTTTTGGGTTTTTTTTTTAAATATTTGATTTTTTTGGATTTCTTCAAGACATTTTTCAATTTTTTAGGTTTGGAGTAGCTAGTAGATATGCTACAGAACCAAAAGAGGATATGATGATGTAAGGAACCAACCAATTTGGTTCAAACTTGCCAGGTTTTTCTCTATCATCTTGATTCTTAGGATTTTGCATGAGGACTAGATCACCAATGTCAAACTTCCTAACCATGACTTTCTTATTATTACTGCAACATAGATGGTTCTGATATGCCTGTAGATGGTTCACATAATTATGTATTCTTTCATCTAACATCTCCAGCTTGTGTAGTCATGACTATTTGTATTCATAATCATCTATCAGACCCTTCATGGAGACTCTTAAGGATGGAATTTCAACCTTGATAGGAGAGATGGATTTAGCTCCAAAGACTAGGGAAAATGGAGTGGCTCCTATAGGCGTGCAGATGCTGGTATGGTAAGCTCATAGAGTAGGGTTAAGTTAGATGTGCTAGTCATGACCAACATCATTAAAAATATTTTTGAGAATTTTAAGGATGGTTTTATTGGACGCCTCAACTTGACTATTTCCTTGTGGGTAATATGGTGTTGAGAAATGATGTTGAATATGGAATTGCTCACATAACTCACAAACATCTTAATTTTTGATGGATGTCTGTTGTCTATGATGATGGAATATGGAATACCATACCGACAAATGATGTAGTTGAGAATGAACTTGGAAATTTTTTTCCGGTTATGTATGTAAGGGGGATGGCTTTGGTCCACTTAGTAAAGTACTCAGTGGTGGTGATAATGAATTTTTGGCCATTGGAAGAGGTAGGGTGGATTTTTCCCACGAGGTCGAGTCCCCATTGTGTGAAGGGCCAAGGTGATGTAATTGGCCGAAGTTCCTATGTTGGAGCATGAATTAAATAACTATGTATCTAACATTAGCAACAAGTCTTGACAAACTCAAGTGTGTCTTTTTCAATGGTCGGCCAATAATACCCAAGTCTCATTACCTTTATGGCTAGAGTAGGACCACTTGAATGAGACCCTCATATACCCTCATGTACTTCACATAAGGTTGTTCATGCTTTGTTAGTGTCGAGACATCGAAGAAGGGTGTTGTCGAAGCTATAACGGTAAAGGGTGTCACTGACGATGGTGTATCAGGCGGATTTTCAGATAAGAGACTTTCATTGGTTATTGGAAAGGTTAGAAGGAAGGGCTTGGGACTTGAGATAGTAAAAAATGTCTTGATACCAGGGAGAATTGGGACCAACAAGATCACAGACCATCTCTGATTCTAGGATATCATATGTAGGGACCAACAACTATTCCACCAAGAACTCAAATTGTGGCATATTACTTGGGATGTCAAGGAGAAAGCCAATTGTAGCCATTGTGTCTACTACCTTAATTTGTGCTCTTGGAACTTTTTCAAAATTCAACATGTGAAAATATGTCTGAAAGTTGTCAATCATTCATTTGTAAGGCATTAATTTCTCACCCTTGGTGTCATAGTCATCATTAACTTGGTTAATGACCAACTAGGAATCTCCATACACATGAAATGTTCTGATTTTCCATTTTATGGCCATTCTGAGTCTCACGACAAGTGCCACATGTTTTACAACATTATTTTTGCATGGAAAAGAAATGTGGAATGACTTGGGGATGGAGTCTCCTTGTGGTGTGATAAACAATATTCTTTCCTTCAAACCAGGACTAGTATGAGACCCATCAAAGTATAGCCTCCAAGGCGACTTAGGTTCTGTATGAAATATGGACTCATTAGGAATGTCTGCCACTAATGGATGATCACTTTGTACAGGTGCATCTGCTAGTTGGTCTCCTATCACTTGTCCTTTTATGGCCTTTCATTCCACATATTGAATGTCATACTCACTCAAAATCATGACCCATTTTGCTAGACGTCTTGTCAATGTTGTGCGACTCAAGAGATATGTCAAGGGGTCAATCTTTGCTACCAACTATGTCCTATGATTCAACATATAGTGTCTTAGCTTTTGAGTAGCAAAGACAACTCACGGACATGCACGTTCAATGGATGTATAATTTAGGTCATATCCAACCAATTTCTGACTAATGTAGTATATGGCCCGCTCCTTTTCTTCGTTGTTTCTTTGTGCCAATAATGCCCCTAGTGCTGAAGTTGTTGCATAAACATATAAGATTAGAGGTTTCCCTTCAATAGGTGGCATTAAAACAGGTGGTGACAATAGATAATCCTTTATTAGTTGGAAGGCTTCTTGAAATTTATCTGTCCACACAAAGGGGATACCATTGCGTAGAAGATACTGAAATGGTTGACACTTGTTAGCTAATTGGGCTATGAAGCATCAGATAGATTGTAACCTGCTTTGTAATGTCTTGAGTTCGTTTATCCTTTTTGGAGGAGGCATGTCTAATATTTCTTTCACTTTGGCTAGATCGACCTCAGTGCCTCTATGAGAAACTATTTATCCCAAAAGTTTTCCTGATGTTACGCTAAAGACACATTTCTTCAGATTCAAGCAGACCTTGTATTCTTCCAGTCTCTTGAAGATTTTATCTATCATATTGAAATGATATTTTCTTGTCAAAGATTTATCCAAAAGGTCATCGATGTAATCTTCCATTACCTTGTGCATCATGTCATGGAATATTGTCATCATGGCTCTTTGATATGTGGCACCTACATTTTTAAGACTAAAAGGCATGACATTCCAGCAGTATGTATCCCAAAGACAAGTGAATGCTATTTTATGTTGATCTTTAGGGGTAATACAAATCTGATTATAGCCTGAGAAACTGTCCATGAGGGCAACATCTCGTATCCTATCGTGATGTCACCTATGATATCTATGTTTGGCAATGGAAAGTATCTTTCGACATGCTTTGTTTAAGTCACTAAAATATGTGTAGACATAGATCTAACCATTTGGATATTTCAGCATGTCAATAGACGTATATCTTGCATCTAGCAATTTTTTGAGTTCAACCTTTACTAACAGATCTGATGCATTTTGCATCTTCTGTTTTACTGGTTTAGCATTTGGCAGTAGTGGAAAATGGTGCAAAACTAGTTCTAGATCCAACCAAGGCATATCTACATATGACCATGCAAAATTAATCTTTCACTCTGTAAATAATTTGTGGAACTTAGGTTTCTCTTCTTTCATCAGGGATACCGCAAAGAGGACCATTTTGGGATCTTCTGCTAGTGATATGTTGACTTCTATGGTTTCCTCTATGAGAATTGTTGATTTCTCTTGAGTCACAATAAGAAAGTACAGTCCTCCATCTTTGGGTGCCTTAGAGAGGTTTTCACTCGCACATATGTCCTTTATTTTTACTTTTTTGTCATCAAAAGGTTCCTTTCAGTTTTCACCCAAAGATCTTTCATTTTTTATTTTATTTCTATTTTTCATTTTGTGACTAGAGGACATAGCAGTCTCCCTAAAGTAAGCTACACAATCTAGGTCAATAGAAAATCCAACCTTGTGATCACCATTGGGTATTCCCTCACGTAGCCCCATAAATTCTGCAATGGCCTCATCATTATGAAATATTTCCATGACTGGCAGGCCTTGTTGGTCCCAATCAATTAGTTGTGGGTAGACTAAGGAGATACCATCGTTAGTATTGGTGAATTGTGGGGAAGATGTGGAAAGCATGAAAATAGATTTAGAGACGTTGAAAATGAAGTTGTCATTGTCTAATTCCCAATCGGATTCTATCCAATATTCTCTTTCACTTGAATCATACTCATTGTCAAAATAAGGAACAAAAGAACTATCATTATGGTCGCTAGTGTCGTGTGACAACTCAGATGAACCAAGAAGATGGTCATTAAGTTCAAATGGTTGGGTAGATAGATCAGATGTATGGCTAATAGGACTAGAAAATGAGTTAGGTTTTTCATTGTTCCTAACGGTCAAAGAGTCTATCCCAACTTTCTTATTTCCTTGGGATCTTTGGATTTTCAGATGTGTCAATTTTAAATGTCTACCAAAATCTTTGTTCAGAGGTAAGTTCCCCAGGTTCAAGAAACAAGTCATCCAGACAACAATCACTTAAGGATCGTTGGGAGCCAAATTCCCATTCATGCGAGTCAATTTCAGTAAGGGATTCCTCAATAGTCTCAACACTTTTTGAAGCATTCATGCTTTCACTTGAAAGTCCATTGGTATGTCAATCATCATTTTCGGGTAGACCATACCTTAACCCAAGATACTTTGGTCATTTGGAAGGTTCTATGGGCTCTCTTCACCCAGTTTTATTTCTACCAAGGCCACTAGTTCTGTCGTAGCCTTTAGCCTTCATCATGTCATATCATTTTCCAAATATCTTAACTGGTAATGGGGGTAAGTCTTCCAATTTCTTTATAAAGCCTTTAGCCTTCATCATGTTATCTTAACAGTCTTCCATTTCTTTATAAAGCCATCTTGTTATCTCAGCAATTTCTTCGTTGTTCATGTCTCCCCATTTTATGAATTTTTTTTTTGGTGGCACCTTAAAAATTTCTTTAGGTTCCATTCTGAAACACGACTGACCATAGACCTTAGGAGACTTGGGTATTGTTGTGATACTATATGCCATATTCAATTTGAATTCTCCACAGCCTAGGTCCTAGATCTTGACAGTGGACTCAGCCTTAGGAAGTGAGGAAGATGATGGCATGGCAGAAGATGTGGACAAAGTGGACATGGATGATGATGCAAGTGTAGATAGGCTAATGAATTTGGAAGAAGAAGAGCAAGGAGCCTCTCGGTTGATGGGAACTTTATGTTCAGAGATACCCCTTAGATTGGTGCAATACTGAAAGGGATCGGGGTTTCCATATATGGTGATTTCTATGCCATCAAAGGGAAACTTTAGGCATTGGTGGTAGGTGAATGGAACAACTTTTAGGGTGTGAATCCAATGTCGGCCAAGCAAGATGTTATAGGGTAACTCCAGATCCAAGACTTGGCATGTTGTGTCTACAATGACTGGTTCAACCCTAATAGGAAGAGTGATAACACCTCAGGATGAACATTCTTTGTCATCATATGTCTTTATGACTATGCTCTTTGTTGTGTCTATGGAAGCATTAGAAAATCCTAAAGCATTAACTAGTCTTAAGGAGCATATATTCAATCCTGCTTCGCCATCTACTAAAACTCGTCTTACCTTATGCTTATGAATGAAAACCTCAATGTGTAATGCGACGTTATGGTTGGACTTTGGTGATGAATAATCTTGGTCAGAAAATGTTACATGATAGGGCGTAGTGAGATAACACACCATGGCCTCAAATTGGCTGACATCAATGTCTTGTAGGGCATAGGACTCTTGCAAGGTTTTGTCAAGTATAGCCTTATGCGTGGGTGAAATGCGAAGCAACTCGAGTATGGATATTTGTGCAGGGGTTTTGCATAACTGGTCAATAAGGTTAAACTGACTCTTAGGTTGGGATTGCTTTGCAGATGGGCCTGATTGTGGTTGTCTTGAGGATTGACTGGGTATTGTCATTTTTTGTTGCCAAGGAGGTGGACCAACTATGGTGATTTTTCCACTTTGAGTAGTAGCATTACACTTAGGTGCTCTTTTGATAGTTATGGTATTGGCATATTCGTCACCGATTTGGACATTATTAATGATGGTTCCTCCTAAATAGTCGAATGCAGTATGAGCATAATTGGTTTGATTTTTATTAGTCTTGGGACCTAATGTGGAGGCTTTATTAGAACCATGGTCTTGCAGTGGGTTCTTAAAGATGGTATGGTCTACATTGGATGCAAATTGTGGCCCACCCAATTCAATTATGTGATTTTCAATGAGGTCTTGTACAATGTTTCTTAGTTGCTGACAAGAAGATGTTTTATGCCCTTTAGCCCAATGGTAATCACAAAAAGCATTATCGTCCCACCATGATGGTTCAAACTACCTTGGATCATATGGATTAGGATCCTCAAGTGTGATGAGACCATTTTGAAGGAGCTTCTTAAGGACATCCTCAATTGGCTCTCCCAAAGCGGTGTATGTTTGTCTTTTCAAAAATTGTCTTACTCGGTGGGGTTGTCCTTGACTTTGACTATTTTGACCATTTTGGTTATTGGAGGGGGGTGTCAGTATTGTTATTGGTTTGTTTTGTGGCTAAGCTCCTTTAAGAACAAGCATTGGTCCCATCATGTTTACAACCTTGGCTTCAACAACGCTATCATTGGTAACATGTTTATTTTTTACCCAATACTTGTTTTTGTCCATGGATGGATTTGTGTTTGTGTGTTTAGGACCATATTTTAATTCCCCTTTAGCAATGAGAGCTTTCTCAACCTGGACACCTTTTTCGAATAGGTCTGTGAAGGTTGTGTAGCAATGAACTTGGAATCCATATTTCAATGGCCTAGGAGTGTTTGGACAAACATGTCAACCTTTTCTTTCTTAGGTATGTTAATGCGATGACTTGCTAGACTTCTCCATCTTTGGAAGAATGGGATAAATGTTTCACCAGCATCTTCTTGTGTAAGATTGCATAAGCTAGTGATTGGATCTGTCCATGTCAATGTTATACACATATTTTTTCACAAATTTGTCTTTAAGTTCATCCCATGTTTTTATCCCATTTAGAGTAGAGAACCATTCAAACGCAGATCTTGTAAGAAACTTAGAGAAAAGTCTCATCAAGCAAGTTTATTCATATGCAATGTCCATGTACAGTTGGTTGTGAATTCTCGAATATGTTCAACATGATTTTTCTTGCCCTTATATTTGGTAAAGTGTGGTGCCACATATCCATGAGGGAACGGTGGAATGTGTAAATTTGTGTCAAAAGGATATAAGCATAATTCATATGACATGTGTGACTTGTTGTTGAACGTTTGCATTTTTTCTATGGTCTTTTGTAGGTGAGCCACTTGATCTATAAAGGCATCAATTATGGGATTATTTGTTACATCACACATGGGAGTGATAGGTATCCCATGGGTCCCCATTTTTTGTGAAAAGATATTAGTGTTTTGTTGTGGGATGTGTTGTTGTGAGATGTATGATGTGTTTTGATTTACATGTTGTTGGTGTTGAAAGTTAAAATGAGGGACTTGTTGATGGGTGTGAATATGTGATGAATATGTCAGAATGTGCCCTCTAGCCGTTTGAGTCAAAATTTGGGGAATATGTTGACCATGAATATTTTGGTGTCCAAATTATGCCATGTGCTACGTATTCAAATTACCTTGTCAAAATTGTTGGAATTTTCCATGGGGAATGTTCATTTTTTTCCCCTAGGAAGTATTGGTATTAAATTGTGATGACGTGTTAACATTTGGTTGTGGTCCTCGAATAAAGATACATCGTTTACTTCCTCCAAAGGGATTAATTGAGGTACAAATGAAAGGATTCGATGATGATACACACATGGCACTAGATGAAGCTCCAAATAGGGGATTTGAAGAGCTTTCCTCCATTGATGAGGACCTAATGGTGGCTCCAACTGATTGTGATGGTATTGTTGACATTATTGGCATTGATTGTGTCATGGCTTGTGACATGGTTGGTGTCCCTCCAACGGATGTTGCATTGATTGAATTGGAATTTTTTTGATTGGTTTTCATTGGAGGTAGCATTAGCGGTACTTGTGGAAATTTGGGAGGTAACACCACCGTAAGCATTGCTTGTATTGTTTTTGAGGTTGACTAGTGTTGGGAATGTTGTTTGTATTGTTGACATTATGGTCAAGTGATGTAGGCCTCAAAGTGTTAATGTCAAAGCCATGTGGTAACTTAACCACTTTTTCTAAGAGCATGGCAAGATATCTTTGAGGGTCATGTAAACTAAATCTTCCATGATGTTGGCTATATCAGGATTTTGCGCTGCAACTTCTAATTCTTTTGCATATACTTGTCCATTTTGGTCTCTTTGTATCAATGGTTTGAAGGGGTTTCGTGATGAAGATGGCATGCTCATTTCACTGAAAGGATTGATAAAAGATGTTTCTTGGTTCATGTTTTGATTCATGTCATTGGAAAAGATGTAATTGTCGGTGTCTTGTCCAAAATTAGGCATTTATCTTCTTTTTCTTTGAAGCCTAGTCTCAACCATATATGGAGTTGCTCAAATTAGGAAGGGAATGAAAGTAATAACTAAATGACACTATGTTTTTGGATTTTTGATAATAAGGGATGCAATATGACAATTTTGTCTAAAGGAAATGACTAATGTCAAAGGACAATGAAGACTAAAAAGACAAGTTATGACACTATTTTTTTTTTGGTATTTTTGGAATAAAGGATGTCAATTCAAGGTGATAATGACATTTGCCTAAGGGAAATGACTAATGCAAGGTGATAAAATTGTTAAGAAAGGATGCCAAATTCCAAGCTGACAATGAAGACTAATATGAAAATGTTGACTAAGGAAATGACCAATGCAAAGTCAAGATGCCAAATGAGGACTATGATGGAACTTATGAGAATATTTTTGGATTTTTATGGATAAGATATGCAAGGTGAGGACTAAAATTATTTGAATGTCTAAAGTATGCAAATGCAAAGGTTTAAATGATTTGGAAGAAGGTTTCTCAACCACCCTAAGCTTGATCTATGTCTCAATTTTGGAATATCAAAGGACTTGTTTGAAGAACTAAATGACAAGGACAAAATGACTGAGGTTTTCTAACTTGACTTTTTAGTTGGAAAGGTCTCACAAAAGGACAATGACTAAAGAAGACAATGATGACTAAGTCCAATGATAACCTATTTTTGAAGGCCAAGATTTTGCAAAGTATGGTAAGGTTGTCCTAATACAAAATATGCAAGTGATATGAGGACCTCAGGACTAGTTTATGAGTGAAAATGAAAATGGTGAAGCCTAAGGATGAAGCTAAAATTTGAAAAGATGAACCTGCCAATAAAATGCAAGCTAAAGATGCAAATGGTTGAATAATTTGAGCAATTTTCTGATATGGTTTTGACATAATGCTTTGGAAAAAGATGTTTGATGACAATTTGGATAGATTTGAGTTCAGTTTCTAATATGTGATAGTTTTTTTTTGTCAGAAAAATGCATCATTTCAGGTCATAGATGTGTCACAGTATAGCTAATGCGGCTTGGTTTCAACAAATGCAACTTTCTAAAAAAAAAATGTGGTGTTTTTTAAGTTGAATGCGGCATTTTGAGATGTGAATGTGGTATAATAGAGTGAATGTATTGCAGAAAATGTAGTACAAAAAGAAAAAAGTCTGATTTGTTTGCAATTTTGGTAAAATTTTTGAGTTGTTTGAGGTTGACTATTTGTTTCCAGATCTGAAAGTGATGTTTTGTTTTGTTTGAATGTTTGAAACACTTGGAAATCACAATATTTTTTCTTTTTAAACAAACACAATGAAGACAAGCACGATCTTGGGTTAGGTTAGGACAATATTTGCTAGATTCCACATGGGTTTCCCCAACCACACTTATTCTTAGCGTGTGAATCTAGAAGCTTGGTTGCACAGGCTCCCCCTTATAGTGCACTACTTGTTAGGCCAACCACACTTCCAACCCCCATAAATATCCCATGGTAGGTTGATCACCTCTACTAAGAACTGGGAGAATGTGGATGCCTTCATAATGACCGTTGTTGCACTAGCAAATAGAAGGATTTTGGCTACTACACAAAGGTGTTTAGTTCAGAACCTCCATTCGAGAGGCCATACATGGGGAAAAGATTAAGCTCCATTAAAGGAAGAATTCTAGCATGAAGAGGTTACGCTCAATAGGGTTTTGGGTTATCCTACTTTGCTGTATGACACATCTGTACTCGTAATCCTAGGATTTCCCTTAGGATTCACATTTATATACTGGTTGAGGGTAGCTTGGCCAAAGAGCTCCATTGCCAGTTAGAGTCACCTTGGGGTGAGTACTTTTTCCTTGCAAGAAAGGCCCAATTCCAAGTGTCAATAATTGTTTCTTTTACACCTAGGTCACACAAGTGTGAAAGGGGAGAGGATACTTTGATTATTGAATCGGGGTAAACACAAAAGTAGATGGGTTTAGTTTTTTGATCACCTAGTTTGCACAAGGTGAGAGAATAATCACCTACCACCCCAAACACAATCAATCAAAGGACAAGCAATGTTATTTTTAGTGCACTAATTGAAGTGTTTTCTACTCTAAAAATAAACAAACATAATGTTTCAAAGTAATAGCCTTGGACAATCGAACCTACAAAACCACAAGTTAGTAGTTTCGAAGAGGATGTCTTGGACCCATGAAAGAATCAAAGCCACATGCTGCAATAACTCATTAGTAACCAGAAAATTCCTAAACTAAAAATTGTAGAAAGGAAAAGCAGAATGCAAAATGAAATCAAGTCAAATATGGAAAAACTCGAGAGCAAAAGTTTACTAGACGAATGCGTCGCAATAGAGCAATTGTGTCACTCCGTAAAAAAAATGTGGCTTGGTTCTGCATTCTGGAATTTGATAGAAAAATGCGGCAACCTACAAGTTGAATGCGTCATGGCTGAGTAAATGTGTCACTATGCAAATCTAATGCATCGTAGCAAAACAAATGTAATTTTCTAGGTAGCAAATGTATTACGAAATATCATATGCGTTGTTTTGCAAAGAAAATGTGTCACGGTCATACTTGTACCTTAAAAATAGAAAAATGTCATACAAAAAAAAATATTTATGATTTTGGCGTTGGGTTCACTAATGTAACTAAAGGAATTTTCCTAGGGGTAGCAAATTAAATCCTTAACATAAAAACCCAAAGCAATAATGAAGTGCAAATGAAACAAAATGAAAATAAATGAAACAATGTCACCAAAATGTCTTCATTATCCATGGCTGACCTCCATTATACCTTCTCAACTTGTTGCAAATATGATGTTTCCCTTAGATTTGATGTAAGCAATCTAATGACAATGACAAGCCCAAAGCAAATGTTGAAGGATTTGAATGATTACATGCAATACTAAGCTATAATGCAACTAGTAAGCATCTAAACTATGCCTAAATTATGCCAAATGAGATGTAAACATGCCTATGAAAAAATGACAAGAGTGCAAGAGCATGAGATTGCAAGATGGCATGAGATGACAAAACAAGATTGCATGAAATCTAGATAACATGAGGTGACAAAAAGAGACAAAAATGGCCATTTTATAGAAAATGCAATTTTGAGTGAATGGCCAAGATCAAAAGTTGACAAATGCCCTAGAATCAATAGACAAGATTCAATTTGACAACCCACAATTAGGGTTAGGGAAACATTAGGTCAAATTTGAAATGAATGGACTGGATTGATTTTTAGAAAATCAAATCAAGGGTTGACAATGCATGTGACAAGAGATAAGATTGACATAGAAAAAGAGGTGGCTAGAAAATCAAATAATAATAGAAATTACTTGATTTTTGGAGGAAAAGACTATTTTGAATTAAAATTTAATTTAATTCAAAAGGTGGGACCACATGACAGTAAATAATTAATTTAATTTATTTACTAAAAAGGGGGAAATGTCAAATCAAATAATTAAATAATTAAAGATAATTATTTAATTAGAGAAGGTGGCCAATAATTAAAAAATTAAAAAATCCATTTAATTATAAGAAGACTTAAGAATTAGTGACATATTAAATAAATAAACAAAATTTATTTATTTAATAATCAGAAGACATAATGAATAAAGATAATTAAATAAATTTTAATTATGGGAAGATATTAGATAATTAGTGACATATTAAATAATTAATTATTATTTATTTATTTAAAAATCATGAAGAATAAAAAGACATGAATTAATTAAATAATTAAGAGTTATTTAATTAATAGTCGAAGGTCGACCGAGGACATAATTAAAATGTCTTAATTATGCTAGGAAGAAAATGGTGAAAAATAGAACTTGTAGGCCTAGGTCATTTTTATGTGTCTATAGTTGGCACAAGAGCAAGCTAAAGATATCTACACAAAATAAAGGGTAGAAACTCTAATGAAAGGTGAGAAAATAAAAACAAGTAAGATATAAAAAGAAAAAATAGAGCTCACCAAGAAGATTTTGGATTCCATCTTGGAAGAAGAAAATGAAAAAAATTAGGTGACACCTCCTTTTACAAATGGTCAACCAAGTGGTGGAGAGGATGGGGAACAAGAAGAAAACTCTAAAGAAGCATCCAATCTATCTCACCAATCCAATCCATCAAATATTTCCTAGTGAAATAAAAATAAATGTAGTCAATGCCCACACCACATCTACTCCAGTTGATAGTAGCAAGATCACAAGTAAACTTGGTCAATATCTCCCCACTCCAAAAGATCTAATTTGGAGATATCTTTCATCCTAGTGCAAGGGAAGAAATACTTCAACAACATGTGGAAATGTGTGGAGAAATTAAAAGAGGTGGTGCAGACATTATAAAATTCAATGCTACACATACAAAGGGACACTTCCCTACCCCTACTACTGTAGACACATAAAAATGACCTAGGCTTGCAAGTTCTATTTTTTTCATAATTTTTTCTTAACATAATTAATTTATTTAATTATGTCTTCTTGTCCACCTTTGACTATTAATTAATTCATCATCTTTTATTCCTTTTGATTATTTAGATAAATAAATTTTACTTATTTAAATACATCACTAATACTTTAGTCCCTTTCTATAATTAAATAAATTCTTTAATTTTTTAATTATCTTTGTCCATTAGGTCTTCCTGATTATTTAAATAAGTAAATTTTATTTATTTATTTAAATATGTCATTAATTCTTTCATGTCTTCTTATAATTAAATAAATTATTTAATTTATTTAATTATAGTCCACCTTGGCATTTTCCCCCATTTTAAATAATTAATATTATTTAAGATGGTCTCACTTTCTAATTTTCCTTCTTTTTAATAAATAATTTTTATTAATTATTTGTTGTCACATGACTCTCCCCTTTTGAATTAAATTAAATTTTAATTCAAAATAGTCTTTTTCCTCCAAAAATCAAGTAATTTCTATTATTATTTGATTTTCCAACCACTTCTTTTTCTATGCCAATCTTATCTCCTTGTCACATGCATTGTCAACCCTTGATTTGATTTTCTTAAATTGGATCTTGTCCACTCATTTCAAAATTTCCCTAATGTTTCCCTAACCCTAATTGTGGGTAGTCATATTGAATCTTGACCATTGATTCTAGGGCATTTGTCAACTTTTAATCTTGGCCATTCATTCAAAATTGTATTTTCTATAAAATAACAATTTTGGTCTCATTTGATCACCTCATGCTCTTGCAATCTCATGCAATCTTGTTATTATCTTACAATCTTGTCATCTTACCTCTTGTCATAGGCATATTTTACATCTCTCTTGGCATTTAGGCATACTATAAACATAGTTTAGATTTGCTTACTAGTTGCATTATAGCATAGTATTGCATTTCATATCAAATCCTTCAACATTTTGCTTTGGTCTTGGCATAGTCATGGATTGCTCACTCAAAATTTGAGGGAAAACTTCACATTTCAACAAATAGAGAAGGTGTAATGGAGGTCAACCATGGATATTGAAGGCATTTGGTGAGCTTGTTCCTTTTTTTTTCATGTTATTTTCCTTTGTGCTTCATTATTGATTTGGGTTTGATTTATTTAGCTATTAATTTGCTAACCTAAGAATTTCCCTAAATTACAACTACAACAACTTAAAAAATTGGTAGATGTTATACAATTAGATTTATAGTCATAAAATTCTAACATAAGTAAAGAAGCCCATAAGGAAATATTGAAAACTAAATATGCACTAGAACATTCACAACTAGAGGTACAAGTAAATAACATTGAGGGAAGCATTACAGAGGCTAATGTACTCTACCAATTTTTTCTTTAATGGCCTAACCTCATAAAGAATCTAAATGATCAAATTACACAGTTGGAAGCCCAAATAGTACATGTTACATATTCATACGACCCCCTTAAGGATACAAATGAATCCACTAGAGTCATATTGGCTCACTTGAATGGAGTTCTAGGAGAAGCCAATAATGCAACACAACAAATTCAGATGCCCACCAACCTTGTGAATGTTGAAGACATAAATATAAACACCCAAGGATACATTAAGGTACTCCAACAAGTAAAGAAGCAATGGGATACTGTATTGGTGCAACTCAATGTGATATACAAACACATCCTTCTAGGGAACTAAGCATCATGTCTTGAGGAAAAGACATAATTTTGAAAGGAGGGATGATTTTAGTAGGATACAGGGCATGAAGTAAAATCTATTGCAATCTATTGTATAGGAATTGTGGAACCTTAGGCTAACAATGAATATGGAGTAAGGGGTTCCCTATAAGGATCACACCTCTATAAGAGACAAAGCATTAATATATGAATGTAATAGATATCAAATTGAGATAGGAGGATAGGATAGAGTGATAAGGAATGAGACTAAATGTAATACATAGCAAAGACTACAACTTTCTATTGTATATATATGTGTGTGTGTGTGTGTGGAGCTACAAGAATTTAATGTGTATGTGTTATGGATGACTATTGTTCTTGTGTAGGTTATATATGAAATATTTTTAGAGATCTAGATTCTTACCACACTTACTCTTTTCTCTCACTATATCCTTTGGGGTATAAGTATACTACATAAGGGATATTAGGGTATAGATATTTGAACTATAATTCCCCATTTTCTCTTTCCAATAGTAAGCTCAATTCCTAGAGTGAAAGGGGACTACAAGGTAAACACCCTTTACTATAACACTCACCCTTAAGTGAAACTTAGGTAGTACCTTAAAAAAAATATGAATACATAAAATGAAAAGAATGGGTCCTAACAACAAGACCAGATGAGGTACCCATGTACAAAATAAAAGACCACTCAAAAATAGAGAAAAGGAGAAAACCTCATGGGAAAATATCAACTCCAAAATGGAGAAAGATTAATGAAGGACTAAGAAGCCTCAAAAATAGTGTCACAAAAAGAATAGGAACATGAATAACACTTCTAAAGCATAAATAATCTACAAACAACTATCAAATGATGAGTATTGTAGTGATATAAATTAATAACCTCCTCTAAAATCAAGACTAAGAAGACAACAATATGCATGAGTGATCCCAATGAAACTACTCAAACTAAGATCAAATGGAAACCAAAGGAAGAATATAACAATTAAAGATAAATATGGCACATGAATCTACATGAGTAACCCCAATGGCACTACTCAACCATGCAAAGATAATGCAAGTAAAAAATGTAGTACTAATAGTCTTAAAAATGTTGATCAATTAAGGATGGAAGGTTACCTCCACAAACAAGAATGCAAGAGTGTTTATGCGATAAGTGCTCTCTCATCAAAATGCATAGGTAATTTTTGGCATGGGGGAAAAAGGGAAACTATAGTCCAAAGATATGTACACTAATATCCTTTATGTATTATTTTCATACCCTAAAGGATACAATGAGAGAAAATAGTAATTACAGAAGGGAAAGATCAAAATGTATTCCATATATAATATTAAGAAGAATCACATTCATCCATAACACATATGTATATACTAATCCTTATATCTCCATATATATTATCATATATCAGTTACAAGACAGGTCATTGTCTCTACTCTATAAATTTCTATATTCTTCTTCACTTCTATCTTATCCTATTATATCTATTTCATTTATATATTTGTACATTGTCTCTTAGAGAGACACGAACCTTATAGAGCACCTCTTTCTTTACTTCCTATGTTAGCCTTAGGTTTCATAATTTCTATGTAGTAGCTTGTAGTAGGATTCAACGTTGTCCTATGACCTCGCTAATAGGTAACTAGCCCCTGCATCCTCCTAACACATAGGAACACAAACTAGATACATAGTTCACTCCAAAGTGAAACCAAGGAAGCATAAGCACCAAAAATATAAAAAATCCTATAATATGCACAAGGGAGAGATGTAATTTCCACTTAAAATTTATGTCACCATGTAGTGCATGAAGGAGATGAAAGAACATCTGAATATGCACAAGAAACTACTTGCAACTAAAAATGAGTGTGCAAACCAAGGAACACATGTATGAAGGTAGATGAGCTTGTGGTGAAAAAGAAGAAGTTTCACACAAAAACCCCCCATGACACTTTATAATAATTCATGCAAGTACAAAATATGACACAAAAAGTGTGTAAAATCCCCAAAAAGCATACACAAGAGTGAAAATATATCTTAATGTGTCTACAAATGGAAAAGAATATTCAAAAGATGTCTACAATGCCAACAAAGGAAAAAAATATGGAAATACATGAACAACCCTAAAGAGTTCATTTCACACAAACAAAAGGTTTTCAAGTGCTAAAATATCTAAGTAATCAATCTTAATGTGAAAACATAAAAAATGAATAAAATGCATCAAGGGAAAATCTAGAAAAGTGCATGGATAGATTGGAATATCTATGAAATACCTTTCTAATGCCACAAGAATCACAAAAATTGAAGGAACAAACCAGAATTTATGAGCTCGGGAACTAAAAATGAACATTTGACTTTATTGGTAGATAAACTGCACAAGTAGAAAAATTGGAGAAAAATACCTACACTACTAAAATATTCCATAGAAGATGCTGATTAATTTTTTTATAAAATATCGAAAAATAAATATGCCCAAAATAATACAAACTTTGCCCCAAATTTTTGATAGAACCCGAAAAAATATTTTTAAAATATTTTTTTTGCTAATTAAAAAATTTTACCCCCTGAGTGGGTCGTACAACCTACCTAGGAAATTTTTTTGCCTCAAAAACAACTTTACCAAATATCATCAAATTTTATATCAAAATTCATCTCTCAAGCCTTGTAATCTCAATGGTGAGGTAGATTTGGGCTCAAAGTGCCTTGAATTTTCAACTACCTCTAGATCTTGCAACTAAAACCCTCAAATTGAAAACCTCATAGATCATTCATAACCGAATTTGATGAAAAATAAGGTAAACCTAACTTCATTTTATGCCTTGGATTCAAGTGTGAGGTCCTCAAAACCCCAAAATGCACCCAACAAAATCTTCAAGCCAACATGAAACCCTTAGATTTGGGAAGGAATCGACAACACTAGAACTCTGATACCATGTAGGAGTTAATGGTGATCCTCAACACCCACAAGGACATTTTCTATACTAGAATATCTTCCAAAAGAGATAAAATGGTAAGAAAGCTTGCTTCAACAATGCAAGATCGAATATCATTAAATAATGGTTAATACAAATGTACAATTGTCTTGCTTATAAAGGCAAGGTGATAGATGGGATTAGACAAGATTGTGAAAAGTGTCTCAATCCTATTACATGAGACAACTAACAACCTAACTACCTAGGAATCAAGCTTTACAAGCTAGATAAGTTCTAGAAAAGTCAATTAAGACTTCTATAAGGAATCTTATATCTTAAGTAAACTTAACATGTGAATATGTCCCCTAATTCCCTAATGAGGAAATTAACTAGGTATAAGACATTCATTCACACCAACATCTGCCACACCCTATCTAAATATTTCACTATCCCTCATCCATTACCATTATTTAATTGAAGTCCATCCTCCCTATTTCTACCTCTGATCTTGACATGGTTAAATATCTTCATAAACATCACATTTCCTATCTACCTTATGCTATCCATATCATTCATCCCATATCCCTCATCCTATCCAAATCTGTTGTCCCTTACCATCTTTGACCTTGATAAGAAGCCTCCATGTTATCCCTCCTTCCATTCTTATCCATATCCTCTATTATCCTCCACCCCATACCCATCATCCTAACTCTTTTCTACCATCTAATCCAAATTAAAACTACATTTCCATTTTCACCTTTGATCTTGATAATAATATGGGAAAAAGAACCATGCATGCTTTGGACAATGATAGCCTTGATTCTTTTACCATCCATATCCTCTATGCATTATCCTTCCATCTCCTACATCTTTTCCCGTCATCAATCCATAATGGAAACCCCTTTAGTTTTGGGAGTCTTGTTCCTTTGCAATATATTCCTTGGACCTTCATCCTCCTATCCTTTTATTTACTATCCTCACCCATCCAATCAATCCATATACTTCTTATCTAAAGAACCCATCCATCCATTTTTACTGGGACTTGGTTCTCTCTTTCCATTGGTTCTCATCCATTCCTCTATCATACCATATCTTTTTTATCATCATATCATCCATCCAATCCATTTATCATGTATCCTCCATCCAATCCTATCATATCCAATTAATTTATCCTCCATACAATGCTATCTTATCCAATCCATTTATCATATATCTATCCATCCAATTCATTCATCTAATCTAAGATCTTAAAACTATCCATAAATTCAATCAATCATAATCCATGCAATTTAATCTTGCAATTCATCTCACCATTCAAGAATAATCCATCGTTTGATCCAAATTAGTTGATTTTTTTTATCCACTATCCAATCATTATTATAGGGATGTGTGAGATGGTAAAATGGGATCTAAGGAAAAAAATTAGCCTAAATCACTCATTCCACAATAAAAAATTAAGGGACACAAAATTAATCAAGATAAACTATTTGATTGGTGTCCTCAAGGGAGAGCCAAACAATTGGTCAGGGTTTTGGTCTCTATTTTTTTTATTGATGGGATGTGATGATTTATTGGAAGATGTGTGAAACTAGGTGAATTAAGACTAAAATTATGAACTGTTACAAAATTTGGAAATCTTAGAACAAAATTACAAAACAAGAAACAAAAATTGAAAGTGTAGATAGAGAAGAAGCTACCATTCAAATCAAAGGTTGAAATGGTAGGGCAAGGGTGCTAGGAACCCTAGTCCAAAATTTTTGGACCAACTTAGGGGTTTAGAGTTGGTATAGTGGGTTAGTTTCTATAGGTATCATACTATGAAAACCTAGATCCAAAGTCTAATAGTTGGTTAATAATCAACTTTCCCTAATTTGATGATGAAAGGTACATGAATTCTTGAATTAGTGTCTTAAAGCCTTGAGATCTCAAATCCACTTTAATCTACTTCAAACCTGTAACCTCTAAAAGGACAAGAGAAGGATTGTGTCATATAGGGTATCTTCTAGGTCAAACCCCATTGTTTTGATTCCAACCCCACAAATAGATATGATGATAATGATATGAATCATGTGCTCTCATGGGAGTAGAGCCAAATGAATAAATAAAAAATGATAAATAACACATCTATAACTTACCTCTCAAACATGAATTCCTTGTTGGATTGAAGTCACTTTTCTCATCACATACAAGGAGAAATAGGAGGATGCTTGGAGATCCTACAAATGTTAGTTCTCATAACAATAAAAAACATAAACATGAAATATCTTACAATACATAAACATGAATTTTTTAATGTGTTGCAAACTTGTAATTTATTGTAATTGTATTGTACATATTTTTCTTATTTTCCTCTTGAATATTGTATTAATTTCCTTTAGGATGCTAGAGTTATCAAAATTCAATTATATGCTCAAATGAAGGAATAATTTATATTTATATGTGTTTAAACATCTTTCACATTAATTGTTAAGACAAGCTGATAAATTGATTTTTGAATTCTTAAACATATTAAGGACAACAACAATATTTCAAATTTGGGGCCTAATTGGGTGGGACTGATGAGCACACAATTACATTGAGAGGGGGTGGATCAATATAATATAATATTTTACTTTTTCAACTTAACAATCTCAATAACATCAATTGAAAAATATCAATAATAAGAACACACAATTAACATGGAAACCCTTACGGGAGAAAACCGTGACAAAAATATTTCTTTTATATAAATCTCTCCTACAATTTTTGTAGGCACCAACCCATAGGAGACACCAATCCCATCTTAAATGATTTGTAGGCACCAACCTACTAGAGACACCAATCCCCACAATTTGTAGGCACCAACCTACTAGAGGCACCAACCCACACTACTAAGCACCAACTTAGTGATAGACACCAATCTCTCCTTTAGGAAGCACCAACTTCCACAACAATGTTCCAATTTATAAATTTTTCTTCTTCAATGGATGATGGACATATGATTTCCTTTCAAAAATATTCTTTTAAATGATATATTATTCACAAATTTGATGTACTTGATTTCATATACTTTCCTCTTTTAAATATACAAATATTCTTCTTTACAAATCTTCCATAAGCTCTTCTTTTAAATCTTGCATATACTCTTTTTTATAGATCTGTCATAGACTCCTCTTTATATACTTCTCTTTATAAATCTGCTATATATTCCTCTTTTAAATTCTCATATGTAGATTTTTTTATGTAAGACTAATTTATCTCTTTCTCTAAACACACTGCTATTATTTATCTTCACACATTACTCTTCACTATTATTTATTATGTATATAATATTTTTTTTTACACTCCACACACTTCTTGTCTACCAATGTATTCTTTATATCCTTGTTTATATCTTATGTCTCTTATGAAGAGAGACATAAAAGTTGAAATAACGATTTCCTTTCAAACAATCATGACTCCTCTAATTTTTTCCTCTTCAAAACTAATCACAACCTTTAATAAATATAATTGTTATCTTATAATGAAGTGTTTCCTCTTTTATCATTAACTCTCTTTAATAATAATGATTATTTCCTTATAGAATATAAACACTACTTTTTTAGAAAATAATAGCAGACTATATAATATCTCTCATTAATATATATAATTTTCTTGATAGATGTGATTTGCATATTATTTATGTTTCTTTTTGTTTGGAAAATGATAATATTATTTATGTGAGGTCGGTTAGCATATAATAAAAATCATTTTTTTTCTTTCCTCATGGGAGGTGACCAAGAATGTTTAATTTAATTTAATTTGACTTACTTATAAGGGATGAATATATCAAGGAAGTTGGCCATATAATTCACTACCTTTAGTATATTACAAGTGGCCGATTAGCAATGCTTCATATTCATTTCTCATTTGATAATACCTACCATTCTTAATTCATTGCATTTATTTTTATCTATGTCATTGCTTATGTGTCACTTATATAATTGCTCCATTTTATATAATTAACAAGTGACCTTTGGACTATAGCATTTTCCTCTTACCTTCTTTGACATCAATGACAACTTCCAACAATTTTTATATACCTTTAACATTAATGGCAATATTTCTAAGGTCTTGGGTGACCTAGTCCAGGCCTTTTGGCTCTGCCAAGGTATGCTCAATAAGTTTTTAATTCAATTTCCAAAATTTAACTTAATTTCTTGAGAAGAACAATTAAATAGGTAAATTGTAAGCATAAATAGGAACATGCATGTAAGAGGGTGCCAAATGTATTGTGAAATTGTCAAGGGTGACAATTTACAATAATACATTTAGCCCCCACTCTTGTGAGGTTATAAAATTGTACTCATAATCACACTAAATTATGTAGAGTTCCAAGACTCCTTTCATTAAACATTGAGGAGGTAAGATAACACTAATTAGGGAGATGTGATAGCCGCCAAGCTAAGGATCCTAACAAAAAACAATATTAAGATGAAAGGAATGCATACACATAAGACATGATGCAACAAATCATTTAGTAATCTAAAAATCCATGAATCATACATGAAGAAAACATAATGCAAACATAAAGTATACACAAGGAAAACATGATGCAAACATGAAGCTTACATGAAGAAAATACAGAGACATGTATGTCATTATGGACTAGCAAGATCTATAGATTCTTACTAGGATCCATACCTTAGAGATGACATCCAAAATTCATAGGCTAGAAAAGTTTGATATTTTTTAAGTGGCTCATGAATAAGTGAAAGCACCACATGCTAGTGAAGTTTGAAATTCAGTAGGTGAGCCTCATAAGAAAAAAATATAGGCTAGTGAAGTTGAATATTCACTAGGTGAGTTTCATGAATATGTGACATAAAGTATACAGAAGGAAAACATGATGCAAACATGAAGCTTACATGAAGAAAATACAAAGACATGTATGTCATTATGGACTAGCAAGATCTATAGATTCTTACTAGGATCCATACCTTAGAGATGACATCCAAAATTCATAGGCTAGAAAAGTTTGATATTTTTTAAGTGGCTCATGAATAAGTGAAAGCACCAAATGCTAGTGAAGTTTGAAATTCACTAGGTGAGCCTCATAAGAAAAAAATATAGGCTAGTGAAGTTGAATATTCACTAGGTGAGTTTCATGAATATGTGACAAAACCAAAAACTAGTGAAGTATGATATTCACTAGGTGGGCCTCACAAGTAGAAAATTAAAACAACATAGGATAGTGAAGTCCAATATTCACTAGGTGAGTTTCATGTCAAAAATATCAAAAATTACAAGCCAAGAAAAATGTGTTGTTTATTGGGTAACTTTGATAAAGTGTCACAAAGTTGTTCAATAAATGTCATGATAGCATCATTAGGTTCATGGTGTGTGAAAAAAGTGAAGCACATAGTGGAATGTATGCCCCCACCTTAAACTAATTGCTAATGCCAACTAGGAGCAATTTCATTTAAGGTATAAAGAGTGATATTTGCAAAATGAGGCTTAAGAGGTTTTTGAAAGCCATATGTCAAGTGATATGTGTAGAAAAATCTACATCATGACAAGAGGTTGTCCCCATATAAAAACAAGTCACAATAATATAATGCAATAGCACATGTAAGGGATCCAAAGAGCTAGGTTAGTATGAATTATAGATAATGTATATAAAATGATCATATTTTTGAATTGAAATCATTCCCCAAATATTGTTGAACTATGAGTATAAGGAAAGAAGAGCACATAGAAAAAATAATTTTTAGGGTCAAAATAGAAGAGACATTAATGTCCCGAAACTTTGCATCATCACCAAAAGGCATAAAAAGTGCATTTACAAAAAATGAAAGAATGAAGATACATATAGAAGAAAGTCACAATGGATGTATTTTCTTTATATCCTTGTTCCAATGAGAACAAAAAGGGTCATCCAAAGATAAATAGAAAAAAAAAACACCAAGAAGTACATTATAGGGAGTAATAGAAAATGAAAGCATAACACAAAAACAATAGGTACCACAAATATGAGCCAATCTATAGCATCATCTACATCTTAATCTTTCTCTTCTTATAGAGATGGTGAGAAACATGCTAAAGGGGCTTAAAAAGTGCAGTACAAGGAGAGGAACCAAGTTCAACACATGGTGGATCACTTACTATAGAAGGATCATTTGCATTCCCCCAAAGGTTAAGTTCATTAATTTAACAAAGATAAGAGACAATTATTCATAATTTTCCAATGGTTCATTCATGTTATCATCTAAATAAATGTTAGAATATACCATAATGGGTGTTATGGTAGTTCTACCAGTGTGATCGTGAGAACTATTATTCATTGGAGAATATTTGGGAGGGATAGAAGAATCTCATGGATTGGATGGTCATGAAGGTGGAAATTTTTTTAAACTTTGGTTTGGTTGGGAAAGATAAGGCTTAGATTCATGTTTTGGTAACAAAGGTGAATTGAAGTTAGGGGATGGTGAAGATGGGTGAGGGAGAGGAACCTCACCAAAATACATTTGTAAGGGATATGGATCATTAGGTGAAGATTCACCACCTCTAGCAAGTTGGTGAGCCATACCATGGTGTCATCTCTTGCATTCTTCCATATTTTAATTTCATTATGTATGAGTGTGAAATTGTGTAGGGGGGAATTGGGTGTTTCCCAACATTAGTTCCTTTTCTTCCTTTATAGGAGGAATAAAAGGAACCACCTAAGGTTGAGAGACAATGAGAGAGGGAGGTTTCACATAGTGGATTTCTTTCCGCTAGAATATAAAGAAATAAGAGGAAAAAAAGCAATCCTTGATGTGTGTGAAAGTATAGATTGTGCCAAGCATTTGCCTCATGGTAATAGATAGGATGAAAAATATGGAACCACATAATAGATACCAAAAGCTTGGGGTTAGTGAAAGATACTTGATTCAAGCCATTGTTTGTTCAATACTTATGGAATAGGAGGAACAACCATCATAGCCATAGGATATCAAGGAGCCTCAAGGGTAATAACTGAAATGGTAGGTGAGGTTTTGTTAATTGATCATTGAGAAATGTGACTAGCTCTAAATTTTTGATATGATAGAAAGATAAAATTATCATGAGGTTGAGTTGGTTGTGGCTAAAATTAGTCGAGGTAAAAGTTTCCTTGAAGAGACAAGGGCTTAAATCCACTATGATATATAGTATGTGTGTGTGTGTGAAATGTGCAAAGTTAGTATCAACAAAAACCTTAATGAAATGATTTACATTAAAGATTCAAAGCAAACAAGTCATTCTAATTTTCAACAAACTAAATATTTCAAGAACATCTCATTGTCCTATATTCTTAATGATTCTTTTAACCTTTTGGCCCTCAGATTTCTATGTGCACAAAGGCTATTAGAATGACACTTAAGAAACGAGATTAGTATTCAACATGAAAGCCAATTTAATTCCTACATGAAACTATATGCAAACAATGATGATGAATGCTATGATAAGTGGAGGATGATGTTTATGATAGATGAACAATTGGAGGTGGATGTTACGGTATTGAACTAGAATGATCTATATATGATCCTACATATGCTCAAATGCAAACTTAAAATGAACTAATCTAAAATGAAACTATGATGCAATGGAGGACATAAAATGCAACTATGATGCAATATTTAAAGCTAAGATGTAAATGGAAAGCAAAACATGATGTAAAAACTAGCTATAAGACTCCAAAATGCTCCAAGATCCAATGATAAAACATGCATGATAACTTAACTTCAAATGTGGATGCAAAATACAAGGCCCAAGGGTTGTATTTATAGCCTTTTCCAAGCATATAGTGAGGTGGAAATAATCAACGGTCCAGATTTGAATAAGAAAAATGGATGGTGAAGATGAAGAGAATCAAAATGTTGTCCCCTTGACCAAAAACAACATGCCATTTGGATGGAAGAATATCATAACCAATGGGAAACATGCCATTTGGATGGAAGATTCAAGTGTGGGAAGAGAAGACCATGTGATTCCAAAATTGGTGGAAGTGTGGGAGGAATAAGTCATGTGCACTTTTTAAATTGAGTTGAAGATACTTTTAATTAAAAATTAGAGTTATTTATTTTCGTGTGACCTTGGTGAGGTGGCACAAAAAGTTGTAGAAATGTGCTTTAATTCCTAATTGGATTTAGTGAAGATTTAATTAAATAAAACAATTTTAGGGAACCTTGTTTATTTAATTAATTTAGAAGAAGATGATTTAGATTTGGAGAATTAGAGAAGGGTGAACAATATAAATAAATTGAGAATTTATTTATACGTAGTTGGAATATTAATCAAATAGATAGTATTTAATTAATTAAATGTGATGACCATTTTTAGGTGTATACATTTTGTCCCTCTTTGAAGTAATGTGTTTACACGTTTCTTCAAACAAAAATTTGATACCGATTCTCAAAAAAAAATTCGATGCCCTAGACGATGCTTTTCAGGTACTGACGGATATATACCCCCTCGAGAGATAAATCGGTGAAGTTTGGAATTTTGATGATTTGTCGATGATTTTATGATGATTTCAAAATTTTATGATCCATAAATGATTTATCTCCTAAAAAAGAAGATTGATCTTTCCAAATTAATTGATGCCTTATGTTTCCTCCTTGTGTTTGATTTTTGATGATCGTGTTCAACCAATTGATTTCATGATGCTAATGTGATAGTTGATGATTGAATTCATGATAGGTGAGGATTAATGATAGGATGATGATGATTGAACTCATGATAGGTGAGGACTAATGATAGATTTATAATTGACCTCATGATAGGTGAGGATCAATGATAGATTGATGATTGACCTCATGATAGGAAAGGTTGATTTGATTGATGAACCTCATGATAAGCGAGGTTGCATTGATTAATTGATAAACCTCGTGATAGGAAAGGTTAATTTGATTGATGAACCTCATGATAGGAGAGGTTGCATTGATAGATTGATAAACCTCATGATAGGCGAGGTTGACTTGATTGATGAACCTCATGATAGGAGAGGTTGAATTGATTGATGAACCTCATGATAGGCGAGGTTGGATTGATAGATTGATAAACCTCATGATAGGTGAGGTTGATTTGATTGATGAACCTCATGATAGGCAAGATTGAATTGATTAATAAGATTGTTGATTTGCGATATGCTATGATCATAGGAGGATTTCCGCATCTGGTGCAGGCAGATTTAGATTTGATTGGGTGATGTGGTTTGAATTCTCTGATTGATTGATATGCCCCAGTATAGGATTGATTAATGTACTGAGACTTGATGATGTAATGAGACTTGATGTATATACTAATTTAGTTGAGACATTGATGATGTACCTCTTGATTTGAGACATTACGATACAATGCCACTTTTGATGTTGATGTATCTCATCATACTTTTGGATATCCTCATACACTTTGACATTATGATTTTTGAGGTTATATGATATGCAACAATGATTATGATCTATGTGTTGATATGATGATAGATGTCTATGATGCATTTTAATTTCCATGTTATGATGATGATTTTGATGTTACAATATCCTATGTATGCAAATGATGATGCAATTGATGTGTTATGAGTCTATGATGATTTGTGAATGATTCCTATATGATGTATTTGATGGATTTTTCTTATGCCAATGATATGTGATGCATTTTATGTTTTTGTTCTTTTATAATGCAAATAAATGTTGTAATGAATGAATGAATATGTATATGAAATGATCACATGATGATTCATATTTATGTTGATGTTTAGGTGATGTTTATATGTGATGTATGCAATGATGATTTTTTTTATGCTTTATGGATGATGGATTTGATTATGCAAATGATGTAAGATGTTCCATGTGATGATTATGTTGAATATGTATGGATGTGATGCAAATGATGTGTGATGTTTTGTAAGGAGGAATGATGATTATGTGATGCAAATGATTATGCAGATGATTGTGTTCTAGGGCTTAAGCTAAAATGAGTGAATCTATCCACCTTCCAAGAGTTGTGGGAAGGTTGTCGTCAGTTGATTCTTTATTTCATTAAGCTTCACAAAACCTGGCATATTTCCCAATTCTTTTGGAAATCTAAAGAGACTCGCTCATTTAAGCTTAGTGAATCACTTCCCTAATGCCACTAAATGAAATTATTTTGATTATGTAAATGAGATGCAATGGATGTCATTTTGTATTTTCCGATGCAAATATTACAATGTGATGAATTTATAGATGAATGATGTTGTAATGTTTTCCAATGCAAGTGATATGTAACTAAATGGGAATGTTTTCGAATTATATGAAAATGATGTGTTTGTGGCAATTTCAAGTGTACTCAATCCCTTAATGCAAGAGATATGTGATAAATATAGATGCTAACATGGATGCAATCTACTCTAAACATGGTATGTAAAAGTTGTCATTCATAATAGTGTCATGCTTTTTATCATAATTGGGCCTTTAAAATGTTGATAGTATTTAGCATGACCTGAGTACTACTTCCATGATGTTTGATAGTGCAAGTTGCATCTAAGTATAATTAAACCGAGATGACATATGTAAATAGGCAAGAATGTAAATTCAGAATGTCATCAGTGATACTTTGTAGCACATGTCTCACTACAATGCACAGTAATAATGATCACCTCACAGATAATAGACAAATAAAAATCATACTCCTTCCTAGCTCCTCTAGTTCGGTACATCATTGAGGGGCTCCAAAGATAACAAAAATCAAATAACAACAATTGAACATTTATGTTTAATGTGATAACTCTTGATTCAGAAGAGCATCATCCTTTTGATTTGATTTTATGTTCAATTTTCTGATGTTTTTGGGATTTTTTGATTTTCTAATTTTTAGGTGTTTTCTAAGATTTTGACCAAGAACCTAACCTAAATATCTATCTTAAGGGTCTCAGGGCTGATCAAAGATTAGCCTTGCCTATGTTGTACACGCAAAACCATGTAGTTCAACAAGACAACTCTGTTTTTGACTTTTTGATTGACTGTTGATTTTATTTTTGGATTTTGATGCATTTTTTATGGTGATCAATGTTCTATGTTGGGTTGCATTTTAATCATTTTTTTTGTTGTGTTTGTCTTCCTATTGTTTTTCTGTTGGTTCAAGCTCAAAGTTTGTTGCCCCCAGTGAGTTCAATTTCCCCCAGTCTAGGGCGAGACACAACCATTATGCTAGGATATGTACATGGTGCTTTCAAAGGATAGGAAAATGGATGGCAAAAGTGAATGGTCAACACGCTCAAATAGATGGAAAAGATACCCTATCACAAATAGCACCAGGTTTTCACTACTTGTTTTTATTTTCAATTTTATAATTTTTTTTTTGCACTTTTTTTTGTGTTTTTCTCTTTTTCTTTTTTTTTTTGTTTCAGGCATCAAGGCAACCATTTTTTCAGGATATTTTTTTTTTGGTACAAACCTTTTCCCCATTGCACTTTTATGATTCAAGTGAATTTTTGAGATGCAGGCTGTTGAGGGGTTCATCAAACAAATCCATTTTTTGTAGACAACTGATATGTTCCTTATCCAAAGATTGTTGTGACAATGCCTTGATCTTGTGTGAATGACCAGGATGAAAGGGCTCGGTCAAAAATATAACATGAGTGGAAAATATGACAGATGAAAGAGGTTATGATAGGATCCCTAATTTGCATGCTATATGGGATATCAATGAGACAAAAAGGAGCTTGGGAAACTGATGAGTTATAGTACGCGAAGGGGTCGCCATCAAAGATGCATTAAAAGGCAATGGAAGTGTAATGATATGACGGGATGTGAACATGGATTTGGAAGGAAATATGGGGTATGAGTGAATGGATGTAGACTGTGAATCAATAAGTTCTTTCTTTGATTTTCTTCTTTGATAGATGTCCCCAATGAGTTTTAAGGGAGAGGCATGTTTGGAGATCAAATTTTGCTCACTTTTATTTTTTACTTTAATTTTTGATTTGTACGGTAGTTATTTTGGCTAGGGGTTGTTGGATCTTTCTTTCTTTTCTTGATCCTATTTTATGTATGGCTAAGGGACTTTTCTTGAAATTTTTTTTTTTGATTGTCCAAAGGTTTTTATTTTGGCTAATATTTTCTTTTTTCTGTCAAAAATCTTTTTGGATTTGAATCTCCTTTTGAAAAAGGTCATTTTTATTTTGGGGTAGAGTTGAGGAGATGAATCCCACAAGCTTGCACATGTCCTATCCTAAGTTGCAATAATATCATCAAGGGTTTCATAGATCTGAAATTATCATTATCTAATTATCTTCTCAAAGAATCATAATCATTTTGGTCTTTGGACTGTCATACTTTTTGATTCTCTTGGTATTTCCTATTTGGACCCTATTGTATTATTTTCTATGTGCGCAAATGGCTATCTTTTTATCCTCCTACTATAAGAAACAAGATTTCCTTGTCATTCAACAGCAAGACATAGGCAATGAGCCTAGCATTTGAAACTAGTATTGCTTTGTTTAAAAAGGATTGATGTTTGACTATGAGGATTGTAGGAGGGATGATCATTTTATGATAAGTTGTCATCTATTGGAGTGGCATTGAACCATGTTTTGTGTGTTCGCTTCTCACACTTAAAATAACTTCGAAAGCTTTTCAGGTTCTGACTGCTTGTATCACATTTCAAATGTGAGCACTTTGATTTGATGTGATGGTTTTTGTTTATGAGGTTGAAGCTGGTTTAGAAATTTGCATTATTGTTTGGGTTGTCAATGTTTTGATTGGTTTTGGTAGGAAACAAACTATCAAATTGGTAATACAAAATTGTGTTTTGTGTTTTAATTCTGGCATCTTTGAAATGTTGGAAACCAGCATTGTTGAAAAGCATTTCTTTTGTACTTGGCGAAAATTAAAGGTGGAAGTGGTGAAATCATTTTCAATAGTTTCTTTGTTTTGTAAGGCTCCCAACTAATGTTTTGAACCGTCATAGGCAATATGTGACATGGTAGAGTTACATAGAGGCGCTAAAGCCTAGCTTTTTTGATTTTTCAATTGAGTTTTTCCATTAAAATGAGTTGAATGTATACTCCATGTGGGTAGATTAAATAAACTTGGATTAGAGTTTTGAATTATTATAAAATTTTCTTCACAATGTGAGAATAGGTGAGGATGGATCTCCCAGAGCATATTTTTCAAGTTGTGGCAATGACGAGTGCTTCTCTTCAAAACTATATTTTGATCCATTTTACTCCAAATGTGAATTCATGACTACTGGCAAAAGTGATGCTTAAGCTTTTTGTTAGTTGGGGAGAGCATTGGGTTATTAAAACAAGGGGTTCTCTAAATTTAGAACTTAACCAAAATGAAATGATCTTAGATTTAGGAGAATTTTGACAAATGAAACAAACTAAAAGGTATAAACTTGAGAATTTATTTATACATAGTGCAAAAATAAATTAAATAGCTAAATATTTGCAAGAGGCTAAATGGGTGCAAGACCAAAAATGCGATGTGAAAACTTTAGGGAAAAGGTGTATGCTATGAAACAATTTCCAAAACCAAAAGAAAGAAGAACTCTGAGGCAATTTCTATGCTATTAAAACAAAGGGGCCATGAAAACTGAATGGAGTGGAGCCATATATGGTAACTAGGCTATTAAATGACTTTGAGTGGGAATAAAGAAACTATATGCAAAAAATGATGATGAATTTATGATTGAGTGGAGGATGATGTATGATAGATGTTCGATGCCATTTTGAACTAAGATAGTGCTCCTTTTCTATACATGCTCTAACCGAGACTTTAATCAAGTATTAATCTTAGTACTCCTATTAGGAAGTAAGTATAGATAGCATATAAAGGAAGCCTCTTATTTTATGATTATTTTCTAATGTGGGACCGACAAGGGCCACTTTTAGGTGTATGCATTGATTCCTTCAAATGATAAACTTGGGCATTTATGGTATAAAAAAAGGGGCCACACTCATGAGAGACTGGGCCATTGATGAAATTGATGGAGATTATAATTTAATATAAGTAGGATATTAGATATTAATATAGTATTTTTATTTATGATATTGATAATGTATTGAAGAGCTACACAAAATTTGTTGAATATATCACATTAATGGAATCTTATTGAATGTGGGGTATTTTCCCAATAAAATCCACTCGGCATCATAAGGGAAATGTGAGTGAAGGTAATTTCTTGAATTTTTAGGTTGTTCTTTTTGACAGAACATATATCAATAATTCATATTAATGATATTTCCATGGAATTTATGAAATGGGTGATGGATGTGTGTAATGTATCACTAGATGGCTTGACAAGGTTAGTTGAATGGGTAGGTAAATGGATTGGTATAGATTGTTAAAGTTTTGATAAGGAGGTGCAATGGATTTATTCCCTTTATCATTCACACTGGCCACTTGGATGATATTAGAGTCAATAGGTTTTGCATTTGTGCTTAAGATGCACAAGATCACTCAATATCATGTCTATATACTCAATGATATTGACAAAAGGATTTTTGGTTAAAAGGAGGTAAAGGTTTCACCAATTCCATGAGATAAATAAGAGGGATTTGAATTAACTTATTGTTAAGTAATTGTAACATAATGAAATGAAAGAACTCAAAAAGTTGTGAAAAATGTTGATCCCTTGGTTTGAATTGATACAGGGTTAGTAGGTGAAGGTGGTGTAGCCACGACTTGTGCTTGGATGTTATTAGAAGAAGAAGAATTTATCTTGATGAAATTTTATTTTTTCCTTCTAAATGATTGATAATTATAAGTATGAGTAGGCCTCAAATTGACCAATTGGAATCGATGAGTACGCACCCTCATATTGGCCAACTGATAATTGATAATCATGAAGAGCTACACACAAATTTGTAAATGAAGGGTATCACATTAATGGAATCTTATCTTGAATGTTTGGCTATAATTTCCCAATAAAAAACCACTACAAATCGACATCCATAAGGGAATATGAAATTTGATAGTAAAGGGCTTGATATTTCCCAATAAAATTAGTTACTTTTTCCTTGGCTCCTTGTTTGCAATGAACTAAGTCAATTAATATGGCCTAGTCTCCAATGTTAGCTTGGAAGTGTTGATGAAATTGATTGAAAAGTTTTGAGGAGTTGAATCAATTATTAGGTAATGAGGGAAAGCAATGCAAGGTTGTTCCTTTCAATGATTGAGGAAACTGTTTGGATAAAAGAGAATCTTCAAAGAGGAAGTCACTACATAATACGGTAAAATTTGATACATGATTGTTAGGATCCCCTTTCCATTATATTTTCGAAATCATGTTATTCATTGTTTTGTGGGATTAGAGTTTTTAAGATTGCAAATGACATTGGGCTATGAGTGAGGTATGTTGGAGGGTTGGAATGGGATTTGATTAAATTGATTCATGTTGGATATTTATTGTTGTAAAGAAGAAATTTTTTGTAAGAGTTGATTAATGATTGGATTGATAGGTGACATGTTTTGAGAATTTGTAGAATGTGAAGGACTAGTGTTAGTGATAGGTGGATTGGTATTTTTAATAGTGAATTATGGAACATGTTGGAAAATAGGTGGATTAACATTTGGAGAAGTAAATGGGGGGCTTGAGGAAGATGAAATAAATGTACATTGATTACCACTGCAAAGCCCCAAACTAGTGTTGAAGCTATGTGTAATAGGGGTTATGAATGAAGAAGTGAAAGTAGGAATATAAGATGTGATCATAAGAGTTGACATTTGTGTTTTGATTTGATTTTGAGTAGATGGATTATTAATAATTTTCATACAAATAGGTGACATTCTAATGTTTGAATCCACTATGTGAGCTAGGTTGTGTAGGATTTCTATACCTTGTGAACCATTAATCAATTTACTAATGTTTTCTAAAATAGGGATAACTTCTCAAGCTAAATATTTGGTACTTAAGTATAGTTGGAGACCAACTAAGTCTTGATCTAGCTTTTAGAGTTTTTCTTCAAGAATGTGAGCCATGAAGTTTTCCAACCCCAAGTATTCATGAAGGGATTGTGGGAAAGAGGAAATTGGTAAAGTGGGGGTGAGAGTAGGATTCAAAGGTGATTGTGTTGTAAGAGTTCCTTGAGTGAAAGGGTTAATGAACTCAGATTCAACATCAGAGCTAGCTAAAGAATGAGAAGCCATAAGTCGATAATTTTTCCTTGCAGGAGCATTGGATATAGAACACCAAGTCATGAAACTCATAAATCAACTACAATTAATGATACCAGATTTCCTCAATCCATATTATAGTTAAGTATAGCTTCTAGATCTAATTGTGTTGAAATTTATTGAATAGCTTTTCATCCTTTTACTGAATACTCTCCTTGTAATTATATATATGTATGTATGTATGTATGTATGTATGTATGTATTTATTTATTTATGAATATTTATTTATGCATTTATCTTTTGTGGATTTAAGTTTTTATTCTTTTATTTTATCTTTATTCTTTTTGAATGCTCAATTTTTTTGATTCATTTCATATATATATATATATATTTGTATTCATTAATTTCTCCTCTCTTTTTTGTTATATATATATATATATATATACTTTCATTTATGTGCTAGCTTCTCAGCCTATTTTTTTGCATTCTTTGTTGTTTCTTATAAGAAATTATCATATAATGTGATAATGCATATAAATTATACATCATTATTGCATTGTATGATAATTCATGCTTTGTTCTTCCTTATTTCTGGTTTTTTGTTTATCATTATCCCCTTACTTTTGTATCTATTATAAACTATCTTAATACATTTTTCATGTTTCCTTATTTATTTATGTCATTCTCTTGTTTTTCCTTTTTATTTTCTATATTTTCATCTTTAAAATTTGTTTTCTAATTTGTTTTCCTTATAATTTGCTTATATTTTCTTCTCATTTATTTATATGTTTGGTTTATTTTCACTAATTTTCAGCTCTTATTTATTTATAGTTTATTTCCAATTTTTTTTACCTTTTATCTTTAAGCTTTTTGCATTTAATTTTGTTTTGTAGCTTATGATTTTATTTTATTTTTAAGCTCTATGACTTAAATCTTCCTTATTTATGTAATTTCATTTTTTTTTACCTGTTGTTTGTTGTTGCATATTTATATACTTGCATATATTTTTGTAATTTATTGGCATTTCTCTCTTTTCTTTGATTTTTATTTGGTCTTGGTTTCTTTATAATGTTTTTCCTTGATCCTTGTGTATTTAGGTATCCCCCCTCTTCCTCTCTCTTTTTATTAGGTGTAAGTCTCCAATCAATCATTTTCTTCTCCTCTTTCTCTCTACCATCCTAATGATGGAAATGTTAATGCTAAAAATTTCAACACAATCAAATCTAGAAGCTATACTAAACTCAACTACAGTTTTCAAGACACAAGAATGTTCCTAAAAGGAAGAAGATAGAATATAGTGATGAGAGAAGTGGAATAAAGTTGATGAAAAGATGAATATGCTAATTATATGTGAGAATAAATTGTTTTGGTTATGCAAATTAAAATAGAACAAAAATTTGAATGCTTTGCTTTCCAATGTAAGCATGTACAATGCTCAAGTATATGACAATGAGATATTCAATGAATCTAATTTCTTGATTAAGTAAATAAGATATTAAAGCATATGTACTCAAATAAAAAATACAAAATATCATCTAAGTTGGGTTCACTAACATGTTAAATATATAGTGAACAAAAGAGTGCAATGCCTTACTTAAAAAAGTTAAACATATAATGAGTGCATATGAGCAATAAGATATAATTCACATATCCTAATGTTTTGATTAGATTAAATAATATATGCTATTAAAATAAAAAATTTGTAAGTGTAAGAGACGTCGTGTTCATTAAAATGTGAGATGATGAAATGGGATCTAAGGCAACAACTTAACCTAAATAACTCATTCCACTATAAAACATTGAGGGACACAAAAGTAACCAAGAGAAACTATTTGGCTATTGTCCTCAAGGGAGATGCAAACATATGGTTAAGGTTTTGGTCCTTTTTTATTGATGGGATGTGATGATTGATTGGAGGATGTGTGAAACTAGGTGAATTAAGCTAAAGTGAAAAACTATTACAAAATTTGGAAAACTTGTCACAAAAAGGCAAAAATTGGAAACATAACTAAAAAGTGTAGATAGAGAAGAAATTGGTCACATTAAAATTTGAGGTTGAACTAGTAGGATAGGGGCATTGGGCATCCTATTTTAGAAGTGTTGGATTTTAGGGAATCGAAGATGGTACAGGTACAATAGTGTCTGTAGGTCTCAAATTGTGAAAACCCATATATGAAGTTTGACAATTGGAGAATAATTGGCTTGCCCTAATTTGATGATGGAAGGTACATGAATGCTTGAACTAGAGTCTTGAAGCCTTGAGATCTCAAATCCACTTCAGATTTGTAACCTTTAAGAAGGACAAGGGAAGAAGGGTTGTGCCATATAAGGGCTTGCCTAGGTCAAACCCCATTTTGGTGTTTCCATCTCCACAAATGCTTATGATGATAATGATATGAATCATGTGCTCTCGTGGGAGTAAAGGAAAATGAATAAATAATGAGTGATAAATAAAACCATTCTAACTTACCACTCAGATTTGAAATCCTTGTTGGATTGAAGTCACTTTGCTCATCACATACAAGGATAAATAGGAGGATTCTTGAAGATCTTGCAAATGTTAGTGCTCATAACAATTAAAATTATAAACACGAAACATCTTACAATACATAAACATGAATTTGTTGATGTGTTGCAAAATTGTAATTTGTTGTAATTGCATTGTAGATCTTCTATTTATTCTGCTCTTGAAAATTCCATTAATTTCCTTTAGGATATTAGAGTTCTCAAAATTCAATTAGATGTTCAAATGGAGGGAAGAATTTATATTTATATGAGTTTAAACATATTTTGCATTAATTGTTTAAACATGCCAACAGTTGATTTTGAATTCTTAAACATATTGAGGTTGATAAGAATATAAATGAAAATTGGGTCTTGATTAGATGGGACAAGGGCGTTGGGCGCCCTAGTCTAAGCCTTTTGGGCTTATCTAAGGTCTATTAAATAAGGTTGTAATTCAATTTACTTAATCTAACTCAATTTCCCAAAAATGATAATTAAATAGGTAATTTATAAGCATAATTAGGCACATGCACTTAAGAGGGTGCCAAAGCTAGTGTGAAATTATCTTCAGGGTGACAATTTACAACACTACAAGATGTATCTTTCCCAATCCAGGTGTTGTTCTTATCATTAACAACACAATCCTTGGGATACACATTGTTCTTATTGTTAACTTTTCTATCCTTATCGTCGTTAATCAATCACCAGTTTTCGACTTGACTAGGGGCATAATCTTGTTTTATTTTTGAATTTTTGTGAATGTTTTCTTTTTCTCGTGTGTGTTATCATTGCTTGATCTATCATGGTCTTTGCACTCTATCATGATAGGGGCATCACATGGTCTTCCATATCATGAGGTTATAAGGCATATATTTGCATTTGACCTTTTTGATCATATACTTGGCACATTGTCATCTTAGTTCCTTATACGTTGGTGCATAACGTTAAGCACAATATTGAATCTAGGCTTCTTGTACCATTATAACAAGGTGAATATCCATCTTCCTCTCATTCCATACATCATATCCTATGTCCTATTCTGCTGCATTTCACATCCTTCTTTTCACCCTTGATCTTGAGAAGGCTAGGGGAAAAATATCCATGCATGCTTTAGACAATACAAGCCTGATTTCATCTACCTTCCATATCCCTTATGTAACATCCTCCTATCTCATGCATTTATTACTATCTTCTATCCATAATTAAACTACCTATAGTGTGGGGCACCCTAATCCTCTGCAGCATAGTACTTAGAGCTACCTCTTCCTATCTCTTTATCTACAATACCTCATCCATTTAGTTAATACTTCTATATCCTATCAACATAATTCATCTATCCTTCCATCCTTATTCCAATCATTGGTTCTCCCTTGGTATTAGATCCCATCCATTCATCATACCCTCTATCTAATCATATCCTACCCAATGCATTTATTATCTATCATGCCAATCCAATCCATCCAATGCAATAAATCCTAATCCATGCAATCTAATCTTGTAATCTAGTGCATCATCCAAAATCAATCCATAATTTTTATCCAAATTAACTAAAATCTTTTGATCTAGTATCAAAATTATCATTATACCTGGATGTATCCTTCCTAATCCATGTGTTTTTCTCATCATTAATAGCACAATCCTTAGGGTACATATTGTTCTTATCGTTAACTTTACTATCAATCAATCAACTCAGGTCAAATGGTTTTCAACTTAACTAGGAGAATTATCATAGTTTGTTTTTGGTTTGTTGTGCATGCTTGCTTCTTGCTTGTATATGTGATAAATGAAGAAAAAATAGAAAACCATAAACAAGTGTCTCCAAAGATAAAACAAGATTGATAACAACAATGTCATGAATGTCATCAAAGAGGAATTGTAAATCTTTAAGAATATCATAACATCTACAATGTGAGACCCAATAAATCAATCTGAAATGTCTATCAAATAATCATCCCACACAACATAATCAAAAGAAGAAATAACATCCTACTCAACTAATAAAGTATTGAAGCAAGAGGTGGAGGAGAAAAACTAGTGGCACTAGTCTAAGAAAAATAATGGAGAGAAAGTATATCTAGATGGCATGCTACTCCATGACATAAAATAAAGAAAAAAGTTGTATTCTATTATAAGTGTGGCGCTAAAAATCAAATTTAGAATTGTAAGTGGGAACGAATACATCGTCGTGCATTTATAGGCGTCTCAATGCCCTACTTCGATGTGTAAAAATATTAAGTCCTGCATTGAGGAAAATGGGGTGAGAGAGGCTCGAACTCTCGACCTCAGGATTACTCAATACAGCTATGAGACCTACGCGCTAGCCAACTGCGCCACCACCCCTTATGCTTAAAATCATTAAAAATGGGAATAAAGTTATCTGTTCTATGCTCAAGTGGGAAGACGATTGAAGTTACACGTCACTATCACAACATATTTTTTATTATTCAAGCCCAATAATTATAAAATTTATTGTCCACTTTCGAGTCCAATGACTATAAAATTGATAAACAGGCAGGAAGGATTACAAAATAGTTGAGAATTGACAAAAACAAGTTGGTGGAAGCCTGACTGATTCGAATTGTAATTATGAGAGCCAGGTTTGTATCCTGGGACCTGAGGGTTATTGGCCCACCACGCGCATGGATCCCAATTGTTTCAAATTGACATACAATACTCGAGCATTTTGGAAAACGTGGTTATTTAATTGATTAAAAGGATAAGCGGCTTGGAAAAAGGTAAAATACGTCATATACCGTTTGTCTGAGCCCAGGTTCGAACTGGGGACCTTTAGTGTGTGAGACTAACGTGATAACCAACTACACCACCCAGACGGCTTGGATTATAGCGTCCGATGTTTATTTATTTATCGATTTAATACATGCTACAGTATAATGAATTCATATGCATATTGGAAACAGAGAAAGTAATCTTCCTGAGCGATTTGCGAATGGTATTTCAAGGTATCTGGGAAACGTAATGAGTTTTACATGTGAGACAACTGTATCCGCGTTTGTAGTCCAACGGTTAGGATAATTGCCTTCCAAGCAATAGACCCGGGTTCGACTCCCGGCAGACGCAGTTAAACTTTTCATCAATCTATTTTGCAAACAGAACAATATGCAAATTTACAGTTATTCCGTGCCAAAGAAAAAGGGTAGCACCTTCCGTTGCCGGTACTCGAACCCGGGTCTGTCGGGTGAGAGCCGAGTATCCTAACCAACTAGACTACAACGGATTATGTAGTAATCGTTGAATAATTTTTATTCATCAAATTCAATACAACCAAAGGTTAAAATTTATGCACTTTCCCCTCAACCAATTATTGCTGTCCCCTAACGTTAGCCCCTCGTCATATATAATATTGTTTAAGGATAACAACACTCCACTCCAACCCTAAATAAAGGTCATGAAGGTAAATTTGTTTACATCCTACTCTATTCTATTAGTTTAGTTGTGTAAGCGAGTGTAGTTTGAAATGCATTCATCATATATCCCATAAAGTAGTCATTTAATGTATTGGGGTAATGTTATAGTTTCTAATGTGGCTTTACAGAGATAATAGTTATTAGATAAAATGAAATTACCATTTTTTGAATCTTTTCTATCACTTGAATCAAAGCTTCTTAATATATAGCATCAAATGTTTCTTAAATAAATGAAATCTTATTATTATCATAATTTTAAGGAAAAAGAGTTTGTATATCTCTTAAAGAATGTCAACGTTCTAGTTTTCCTCCCTTGTTTGTATCTAAAGATCTAATATTGGGGTTTAATTTTAAAAAACACTAAAGAAAAATTGTGGGTAGGAAAAGAAACACTTTAAACTTTTTGCATTTGAAATGTCTATAAAGGATGAATAATTAGTGATCTCTTAAAAATATCACAATAATAATTTTATCGTAATGTAACAACTAAGACTATGTAGGGTTCAAAAGATCATACATGAAAAAATATAGAAACATTTGACCCTATGTCCATTATATAGAGAGAAGTAGAGAGAGGAGGAGAGAACAAAAGGGAGATAGAGAAGAGGGAGGGAGGGATAGGCAGAGAGGGATAGGTGAGATAGAGAGAAGTAGAGAGGCAAGGTGGGATGAAGAGAGAGAGAGAGAGAGAGAGAGAGAGAGAGAGGATGAAAACTACCTTTAAGAAAATTTTGGGAGTTGTCTAATGACTTTTCTAGAAGTGGGACATTATTGTTGTAAACTTTGGGTGCTACATTCCTACAAGGGTTTAAGTGACTTTACATGTTAAGCTTTGAAAACTTTGTAGGTAATATATTTAACTTGAAACTATATTTTCACTTGCAATTTTCTCAAGTTTATAGTGGATGTTGGGATATTCAAATCTAAGTGTGGAGTTCAAGAAATTTTGGTTATGTTATAAGATATTTTCTCAATTAGTCACTTGTTTAATGTTTTTTAACTTTTTAAAAAAGGACAATTAGAATTTGACAAGTGTGTCTAGACCTAGTGATTGTCTACTTGATGTGTATAATAATGGTGATTAGAAAAAAATATTAGAGGGTCAAATCTAGGAGAAACATGTGTTTGATTTTTTTATTGGACAATCAAGAAGATGGAAAGGTGGCCACAATAGAAAAATAAGAGGGTTTAAATGCTTTATTACTAGGGAGAATGGTTATAGAGGGCTTACACAAATTATATATATATATTTTTAATGGATTCAAAAAGGGAGAATCAAGGGAAATAGAAATGATCTAGAATGAAAAAGGACAACGAAGCTAGCAAGATTGCATAGCTTGGCTTGATCATCAAGATTCAATAACTTCAAATCTTCAATCCTAAGTTTCTATTCTTGGTGCTTTGATGTTACACATATACATTTTCTACAAATTTTAAGGGAGGGGATATTAATTTATTCATTTTTGGTGTTACATAACCTAATCTCCAAATGAGTGAAAATTGAGAAGAAGCAAGCTAATTATGAACCTACACTAAGTTTTTAAAATTTGTACTAAAAAAATATAAGTAGGTTTAGGGCAACAATAGTTATGGAAAGTTTGCCTTGAATTGATGAAATGATCACATGCTTTGGGGGTCAATAGGGACCTAGGTTTTAATTCCATGGGAAGCAAGCTTGACCCTATAAGGTATAGGTTCCACCTTTATAGTGGTGACCAATTGTAGTTGTCTAGGGCTTGGGAACCTTGTAAAATTGATCTCTGATCATTGGAGAGGCTATACGTAGGTGTAAGATGACCTATAATACACATTAATAAATATACACTAAAACATGTGTAAAAATGCAATAGGGAAGATGTAAGGTATGCAATTTACATTATTACACCTAAAAAGATGTGCCTACTAGAACCAAAATATTTTTCTACACTTAAATAATCACTAATGATATATTATGATTGGCAGAACTACCAAAATATTCTAGTTAGAATGTAGATATTGGTTGGGCTAAGAGAGGCTAGCTATCACATTCCTAGAAAATTTAACAAACTAAGAAATGATTCAACATTAGAATAATGCACATGAAGGAAATGGTCTAGTATCCCATGATTGTTAAACTAACAATAGATAAACACATTTATAGTGCGAGTGAGAGAAACTTCCATCAAGAGTCATGGCGAAGTAGCTTGAAAATAGGCATATAACTCCATTGATCTAAGACTAGTGGGATGCAAAAATCAATGCAACTATAAGTATAAAGAAAACACCTAAGCAAGCTTTGTGCCAAATGAGGATTCCTGCGTATAAATGCTATAAATGATCTAGACATTTATGTAAAACAACATTTTTCCCCTTAAGAAAAAGCAACTCTAATGGTGAATGCTGAAGTAACTCTAACTCAAAGAAGTAAGGTGAGGTGGGAAGTCTCATGATGTGCCCTTTTGTAAAATATTGCTCAAATGTCTTAATACTGATTCTCAAAAGCTACCACTACCAAGTCAGTTGTTCTAGGCCACACCAATTTGAAGATGAAAATTTATAATCATGTGGAAACTAATGAAGAGTAGGATAAAAAAATAATGTATGGATGTAGTATGTCGATGCTCCATGTGGCTACAATGCAAATCCCATGAGATATCCTTCTTGAAATGAAACTAATTTCCCAATTGGTTAAAGTTCAGTAAAGACTTTGAAATTAAATGCAATAAATTATTAATTCAATTCAAAGAATTGAAACAATTTTTATTGCCCAGATAATTTATCAACATTAATACTTATCTTTGAAATGTGCAGAAGAAACCCCCAACTATTGCTGGAATGGTCCTTGGTTCAGCCTCTTCCATTTGTGAGCAGTCTGGGAGGAAAGCAACTTGGCTGCTCTACACGAGTGCTGGTTCCACTGGAACAATTCTCAACACTCGTGCCACAAAACCATGGCCAACCGTCCTGAGTGCAGCACTTGTACCCCATAACTGTAGGAACTCACAGCCTGCTAACCTTGTCCCGCAATGTGCTCCACTTGTCATGTCTATTATTTTCCAAGTTTCGAATGATTTATATATCTTTTAAGGGGTGGCAAATTCATCACACCCTTTGTTTCTTTTTTAACAATTATTTAAATAAATAATTAGGCTTCCCCTTTTAAAGAATGTTTTTGCATATTCTTTGATCTCTCTTTTTTACCAAAGGATTATAATATCCTTTATTTTTCTCCCCCTTTTTAATTCTAAAGGGTTATTTAATAGATTTATTTTCTCTTGGGGAAAAAGTCTCATAATACTTCTACAAAGAATCTTTGGAAGCCTTTTGTGAAGCCTCTCTAAACTATGTAGCATGTGAATAAGCTATGATATTTGTTAAAATGACAAGTGGAGGTGGCATAAAGGTTTCCAATGCTATAGGTGTAGAAAGAGGAGAAGAAAGAGGAGACGTCTCTTTGTCACCAAGACTTTCAAGAATTTTCCAATAAACAAGTTTCTCTTTAGTATCATTGTCATACAAAGGATTATCAACAATATTTTAAGGGAGAGAATTATGTCCATAATGGGATCATCTAGGAATGGAGGTTCATTAGGATCTTCGTACATTTCCCATAGTGGTCCAAAGAGTGTGAGGATACTCAATATGTGATAGAGCCCATGATGTGTGACACTCAACACTTAAACCAACTAATCCTAAGAGATGCAAGTATTTCTACTTTCCATGCAAATGTCTACCAACATGTACTTGGTTTAAGAATGAGCCCATAAAAATGTGGCAATCTAGATGAATCCATTAGTAGTGGATGCCATCACACAAAGACTTGTAATGATATTTACTCGACTATGAAGACAAATTTTAATTTTAGTTATAGGGAGATAATTTCCTTGGGTGACTTTTTCCAACAAAAATAGGCTCAAATTCAAACCATAGGTGCATAGTACTATGCTATTTCCAAATATGCTGTTGAAATTTGGTTTTATAGTTTCTCTAGTATAGAAAGTTACATTTTCAGATTAGCTCTCATAGTTTCATTAGGTCAATAAAAGAAAATCAATTCCAATCAATTTCTAAGGCATTAAAGGATTAGATTCGAGGCTAATTGAATCAGCTTCAAGGTTGGAAATCAATCTAATCTCCTTGCTGATTTTTATCCTAATGTTCACTGAAAAGGGCTTGATCTTAATGATCTATGCATTAGACCTAGGAGCCTTTTTTCAATAAAATAGTCTCAACAGAGGTATTTTCCACCACAAGGTGAAACCCTTACATAGAAAGGAGAAGTATGCAAATGAAACCCTCATGCCTTCCGATTTGGTTCTTCCTATGCCTTCCTCTTTGCACTCTTTCTTGATCAAATCATGCCCTTTGCACACACTAGTGGAAAACATAAACACAAAAAATATGCTTGAATGCAAATAATATTTTAAAGTTAGACTATGCAAAAAATTATAGGACCACCAATATAACCAAATCCCACTTTAATATTATGTCAAAACTACCAGAATCTTCTAGATAAAATATAGATATTGGTTGGACTATGAGAGACTAGCTATTGCATGCTCAACAAGTTTAACAAACAAAGATGTGATCTAATATTAGAATAATTCTTATGAAGGCAATGGTAAAATATCCCATGACAAAAAATAGATGAACATATTTATAATGCAAGTGAGAGAAATTGTCATCAAGTTGTGGTGTAGTAGCCTAAGATAGACATGTAACTCCTTTAGTCTGAAACAGGTGGAAAACAAAACTCAATGCAACTATAAGTATAAAAATAAACACAATTAAGAAAGCTTATCTCTCTAGAAGAAGGAATATTCTACTCTAACAATAATCACCATAAATAATTTTGAAAAATAATCCATCTATTAATTATTATAAGTTAGAATTGAATTTTAATAGGTCTAATAAGTGGAGATAAGTGAATAGCTATTTATATTTTTTGTTAGAAATAGTCTCATGTTTAGGATCTATAATTGTGGAGCAAAAGGTCCCATGAGATAAGACATAACTACTACAAGACAAAGTTGAATATTATCCTAAAAAATAGAAGACACAATTTTCTAGAATTTAACATTTTGAACAACAACTGCTTATTGATAGGCATAAAAATCACTCTAATATTTAGGTTTTTTTTTTTGTTATGTATGATATCATTAGAATGAATCTCACTTTTTAGAATTTAGAATTAAATTTTTAAGTATTAATTGGTGGTATAAAATCTATGACACCACCAATTATTTAAAAATTCTCAACATTTTTTAAATATTAACCAACACTACAAAGTCTATGAGATAATTATTAAAGGCTCTTAAATTTCCTAAATAAAACTCCATAAAAAATATTCAAATAAGCTATGAAGTTATGTTATTTTCACTTTTTGAAAAATAAGCCTAAGCAACATGAACAATTGCTACTTAGTGGCAAGTACCTACCTTTGAAGTATTATAGTAATATTATGTGTTTTGTAATTGATAGATGAGCTATGACAAAGTGATTCTAAAGTTTTCCCCTTAAAATTGTGAATTAAAGACATAAAGTGGCTTAAAGACAAAATCTTGCAAGGCAAATAGATGGTGATTTAACTAGGTCAATGAAGACTATAATTGTTAGGGTTGAGCTTGACTTCAAGTTTGATCCCTACTGAACACAACTATGAATATCATAGTTGAAATTGAGTTTGTTCTTAGAATGAATATTTGTTTAATATTGGTGAGCAAGTAATTTTTTAGTTAAAAATAGATTAGTTGATTTTGTTTAACTAAATCTCTAGTAGCATAGTTGAAGTTGAGTTTGTTCCTTAAACTAAATATTCATTAAATATTGATGACCAAGTGATTTCATTGTAAAACAATTTTGTAGATTGATTGATTGATTTTTGAATGAATAAAAGTATAATTGCTAGTAACCACTAATTCCAAATGAAATTGGTGATTTACTCCTTGAAAGATATCTATAACAATTAAATTATATTTATATTAATTTTTATACTCATAATTTAATATAAATACAAATATTAATATATTAATTATATTATTTTTATTGGCTATAATACTTAGTTTATTTATGTATTGTAAGGATGACTGAATTCAAAATCTTTTGATGCATTACACATGGTCTAAGAGAATGAAAGTGGTGGGTATTCAAAAGTCAAGGTCATACCTTTGGCTCCAATCAAATGCAGCACAAAAATTCAGGCATCTAGTAAGGAAGAAACTTTCAATCTTGAAAACCTATTGAATTTAAACCTAAACCCGCCACAACCCATGGTATCACAACACATAATTATTCCATTCAAACTTTACAACCTGGAATCCTCGTACAAATGGGTGTCTGGCCTCTCAGTGATGGTCAAGATCCTTTTAACGTTGTCCCAGGCTCTCTGAACTAAAAGTTTGGGGAGCTTTGTTAAAACTCAATAACACCATAGGCCCTCTACAGAGAGGACAGGTTGCCAATTCTCTCATGGTACTTTCCCACTGCCTGATACAACCTGGATGATGAGCATGCTTGCACACAAGCACAACAAAATCCTGAGTCTCCTTATCAATCTCACAACTGCATGAAGGGCACTCACTGTTAAGACCCAACTCAGTACCAATTGTACTAGACACAACTTTTTTATGATCCCCATCTCTTCCTTCCTCAGACTTCCAAGCAATGTCTCTAAGAACATCCACTGGAAAATCCTTCTCAGGTGGAGGAACCAAATCACTAAGCGTCTGAGCAAAGCTTCTAGAAGGTGGGTAAAGTAGCTTCCAACTCATCCATTCCAGAGCTTTTTCAGTAAACCAATCCAATTGCTTGGATGTGTATTCATTTTTATCAGAGGCCAACGGGTTCATATTGCTTTTTAGCATCACATAAGCAACAACAGCAGGTACTGATCCATTCTTAGCATAACGAGCCTTCAAATTTTTACTAGGTTTTAGTACCATTTGGATGGATGGAGTTTTATGCTTCTGGTTATGCTTGAACACTAATGGAGTTGCATGGGATCTAAGCCTGTGAAGAATTTTCTGTACAGACTGATGGAGGTTATCAATGGTACGGTTATCATCACATATTGGAACTATGTTTATCCAACCTCTCTTCTCCAGTTTTTTGGAGGCTCTACCACGAATGGAAACTCTTCTTGGTGTTTCAACCCCCATTCCAAGTAAAGTATTCCAAAATTTTCTAACAGCAGCATATGGTTCATCCACAAGCCAAAGTAAATGGAGATTTTTACTGAGGAAGGAAAACTCATTTGGGTCTCCCATGTTTGGAAGAAAGGGATCTTTTCCTGCTATGGCTGGCACTCCATTTGTTGGAAATACGTAGGTTTTCTCTGGTTCCTGCTTTTGAAATAGTGAGAAATATATCAGTTTTGTATATATATGAATGGAAACTGTGTTTTGGAGGAAGAGTCGTTACCTTTGATAATTTCCTATTTGGGAATTATTGACACAAAACATTATTTTTTTCAAATCATACTACTGATTCCATAAAATAATTATGAACAGCAAAAATGCCTTAAATGACTCATTTTAGTGAGGAAAACGGTTCTCGGCTCAAACAAAATATAAATAATAAATAATAATATACTATGTTGATAAGCTGCTTATGTGACAATTGTAAATTAGTTCAAATATTTTTAATTGTGGGGTTTCATTACAAATTGTTAAAATACCACATAATCTACATAATTAAAGGCATCTTTTAAATATTTTAGGATAAATTAAATTACTTCATAAATAAATTAATTCAGTTTAGGATAATGAATTGGAGTTTGAATAGTTAATTATTAAAATTAAATGTAGGAATTAAATAAATATGAATGTGAATGTGATAGATTTTGAAGATGAGAATTTGAATTTGAAAATTTTAGGAATTGATTCATTAAGTTATTGAATTTTTAGGACTAATTAGATAGGTGTTTCAAAATATATCACTTGATTGTATTTCACTCTAGTTCACCTATTTGTGTGCAAACCTTATCTTTGTGAGTGTGGATTTTGTTGGAGCCTTGTTTCATATGCCTTAAAATATGAATGATTCTAAGTTGTTTCTCACCTTGTTGCAATTACGTTATTTTGATCCACCATTTGTAATCAATCTGGTAGAGTTTACGTGGGTATTCCCTTTGTTAATTTTATTGAAGTGTTATCCTTTGTCATCCCATGTGTTTCACAATCATGTGTTAGAAGTTGCAAAAAACCCATAAACAATTTTAAGTCTTGAACCTTCATTTTTCTTAGTGTTTCCAAAGTTGGTAGGTTTGTGGGTTCATGAAATCCTCAAAAAATTGATTGCAAATAAGTGTTAAAGTGTTTTAAATGTCTAATTTCAATTTATTACAAGGTTTAAAGGGTTGTAAAGTTTGTGAGTTTGTAAAATTTGTATAAGGACAACAAGGTTCAATTGAAAGTGCAACAAAGGATGGATCTAGGCTAAGTATGTCACAAAGTTAGAAGGTTTGCAAGCTAGAAAAAAGTGTGAAAAAGTTCTTAAGGTTCATTAGTTTGTGAAATGTGCAAATGTGTGGTCCATGGGGTTGAGGTTAATTAGTTAAAGAATTGAGTTCTCATTGTGGAGACCCAAGTCAAAATCCCAAAGGGGCATATCATATAGAATTCTAAGTTGTGAATCTTGGTCTTCCATAGTTGGCTTCTAGAGTGGAGGTGATTTCTAATTAAGTGGATTTCTAAGTTACGATTCTTGGCCTTCCATATGTGGTTTCTAGTGTGGTTATTCAAAAGGAGATAATATTAGTCTCATTCTTGTGCCTGGATTTTATTGGTGTCATGTTGATGATTATATGAGAAAAATATTTGTAAAGGATTAATAATATAAAAAAGTGGAAAAGTGCAACATAGAGAAAAGACGTGGGAAAAAAAGGAAATTTTGAAATGAACGAGGAAGTAGAAGACAAAGAAAGTTGCAAAGTACTAAATGTAACAATTTTTGCGAGTTCATGAACTTATTGAAAGTGTAACATAGTTTGTTAGTTCTTCATTTTTTTTTAAAGTATCAGAAGATGAAGAAAAGGAGAAAGAAGTGAAGAGGAAAAAGAGAAAAATGGCCCATTTCTAAATGTTACGAAGCTTGAGAGTTTGTAAACTCTAGGAAAGCATGACATGGTTTGTGAAAGATCAACTATTTGAAAAATAAGTTGTGGATAGGTGTGATAAATTTTTAATGTAGAAAACCATGCCAAAGTAACATTTAATGTGTTGCATCACTTGTATGACTAAAATAACCATTAAAGATATGTTGAGGCCATGCAATTGCAAAATAAAATTTTTCTTACATAAGAAAATAGCTCAACATAAAGGAAAAAATTTGTTGAATGCACAATACAATTGAGAGGGGGGGTAAATTAGTCTTACCTTAAAACTTCAAAACCCTCATTAACATTCAAATCCACATACATTCATTAAACCCTTAATTTTGTTATGATGAATTAGAATGAAAAGAAAATAACAAAAACTGAAACAACTTAACACCATACACAAGAGAACACCAAATTTATGTGGAAAATACAAGAAGGGCAAAACCATGTTGAGGATTAACTCACAATATAAGTAATATCAACACTGAATACAATAAGGGCTCACTTTCAGAGGGTTCACTACCCAAAGAAGAAAGGCTCACTACCAAAATAGAAAAGAAGATAGAGAAGAAATGTTACATAGTGAAAAGCATCTCAATACAACAAGGAATTCACCACAATGACATCAACAACTTTGCAGTCTAATTAAGAAATTGTAGCCACCTTCTGCTCACTGCATCTAGTAAACTAAAATATGAAATCTCACACTACACTTCTCTATTTCACACTCTACAACTCTACACTTCACACCATTCATATCTCTCATATCTATCTTCACATCTCTCAACAAATCAACTCATACTTATATCGTCTTCAACCTTGAAACTTTCTCCAAGGTCAGTTATGCACCTCAAGTGTGCCAATTCAAATTAGGTCAGAGCCAAAACACTTCTATGGAGGATAGAAATGAATGTAAACCACATCAACAATTAATTGGAACCAAAATCAACAACACCATGCAACCACACATTATGAAAAACAATATTTATCCTTCACATGTAGTGTAAACACTAGGTTAGTCGTTACTCATGCAAACACCATTAAAATTTGAAGTACGTGTGCTTCCTCAAACCCAAGGACAACTTAAAAATGACACACCATGTTTGAAAATGATCTAGAATATTCCATGAATACCTTGAAATCCAACAAAATCCTTTGCAATAAATTCCACCTGAAGAATGTACACACCTAGTACACTCAGACTATTATGTCATACACTGTAACTTGAAAAACCATCTTTCAAAGAACCAAATCTCAAACGCTCTTGAATAAGGTAAACTACCAACATAATCAACACATCTTTAGAAGATCGCAAGACCTAAAACACAACCATGGAGAAACACAGAGAATTTTTTTTTCTCCCAGACACCTCTACAATGCATAGTCACACATTGATGAACATAACTTCTTCTGTACGATGATCCAACACACCAAATCCTGAATATAACACCTTTGAACACCTCTCGCCAACATATCTGAATTGTAAAGGTATATATTCAACCTAGAATAAATATGGAGCAAAACAAGAACACAACTCTATTACCCAAAACACCACTGCAACACACAATTTCCTCTTTTTATCCAATTTTATCAAAATAACTTGGAAACAAAGCACCAAAGACACATCTTCATCATCTTCAGTACTTCCACAACTATAGACAAAATATTATCAAAGTAACACTAGAGGTTGACACTAGTAGCTTTACGAATGACAACATAATGCAACTAATCAAAGCATCAACTACACTCTTGCAACCATCTCACTCAAATATATAAATCAATGGAAACACATGCTTGTTGACATCAATGACAACACCAACTGATCATACTTGCAACAAAATTGACATGTAATGATGGAAAAAGAAAAAGGCTTATGCAACTTTTAATGTAGAAATTTAAACTATGATTCTTAATGGTCTTTGATTTTGCTAAATTTTCCTTGTCTATTAGTGCAAAAGGTTGTCAAATTTTTGATGGTTAATATTATGACAAGTGTCACCTATCTATGAGAATTATCTTTTTAAGCTATTCCATATAAGGATGGATCTTCAATTTTTAAGGAGGTTGGAATAGTGAGGGAAAATGTCTCTCTACTATATGCCGCATTTTACACCCAAAATTTTGATTTGCAATTACTTTTAACTACTATGTTAAAAATATTATTTTGACATTAGTGGATGATTATATGTCATATGATATTTTGAGGAAATTATAATGCAAAGTGTTTCAATTTTAATGATTATTATTTCTAATCAAGACTATGATGTCATGACTAATAATGGACTATGTTATCGGCTTTTTAAGTTGAGTGTAAGATCAAATTTTACCCTCCAAGATGGAGAGGGAGAGTATCACTAGAGAGAAGAGTGTAGGCATGGGTAATTAAACATGTTAATACCAATTGAGTCAAACACACACACACACACACACACACACACACTCACATAGTATTTTATATCAAATCTGGGTAACCCCAATATTGTCATTGAGATTATCTTGTAACATTTATAGTGTGGTTAAGTCATAAGAATAGGTTAAATTATTTTTGGTCCTTGGCCTAGTCTTTCTTAATTAAAAAGGTTATATATATCATTTCATTATCACCTTTATATTTTTCCTATTATCAATAAAGATTTATTTGATTGTATATAAATGAATTTAAAAAATATATGTAAACATATATTTATATGTATACATATATATTTATATATATAAATATAAATAATATATTATTTTAGTATGCATTAAAGCCAACGACTTGCATTAAGGAGGCTACAATGATTAAGTAGCAACTTTGCATATCATGCAAAACACGTAAAGGAAATTAAAAGAAGTTAAACTGTTTTAAACCTCACATGGATGCTAAATCCTCCACCATAGGCTATATTCTTGCATTTAAAATTATGACATCAATGCCTTCAATGAGGCATAATGGAGGGTGTTCCATTTAAGTTTCAGTTTGGCTTTTATTAAAAGTGGTTATTGAATTCTAGTTGCAAGTTTTAGAGAGAATGAAGAGGATTATTATTCATTCTCGCTAATGAATGTGAGAGGAAGAGGAGAAGGGCTGTCGAAGGTTTTGTAGGAGAAGGCTTTTGTTTACAAAGAGTTAAGATATATGCTTGTTATAGGCCATTCATGAAGAATTTTGTCTTGAGAATTCAGTGTATTGTTAGTTGAGGTTTATATTGTGGAATATAATTACAAAGAAAAGCAAAAGACTATAGCAAGTTTTGGTTTCTTGGAGAAGTTGGACTGGAGTGTTGTAGGTGCACATATAACATCTGGAAGTGTAACTTAGGTATAGTATTATTACAAGCATGAATCATAAAACACATTCTATTATTTTTTTTGGTATTATACTTGAGAGTTTATATTGTAATCAGTATTAAAGCATCAAAACTAAACCTATAAATCCCTAAATCAACAATGATCATAATCCAACATAGAAAGTATGCCAGGTTTATATTTTGTGGAATATAATTACAAAGAAAAGTATTTGATTTTATATAAAGACTATATGTATACATTTTAGTTTTGGTTTCTTGATTAAGAGCAAGCATATTGGAATGGGAGTGTTGTAGGTGCACATAATGGAGGGTGAACATTCTAGTTGTGGAGAGTGATTATTATTCACTTAGGGGTATAGGAGAAGAGTATTATTACATAGCCATTCATGAGAATTCATTAAAGACTATAGCAATGGAGAAGTTGGACTAGTGTTGTAGGTGCACATTTTGGAAGTGTTTGTATAGTATTATACAAGCATGAATCATAAAACACATTTCTATTATATTATACAAATGAAGATTTGAGAAGTTTATATTGTAATCTAGGGTAAAGATTTAGGTAGAGATATTAAAGCATCAAAACTAAACCTATAAATCCCTAAATCAACAATAGATCATAATCCAACATAGAAATATAAATATAAAATAAATATCATCTATGCCATGGTTGCTTGACCTCCATTGTCCTCCATTTTGCTTGAAAGTGCTTGATGCCCTTACATTTGAGTGTGCAATAGTAGCCTAATGTCTATGATAGCAAAATATTAAAGATAATTGTCTCCTTAAGCAACATGTACTTGTGCATTAACTCAATCCTCCCGAAATGACAATGACATGCATCTTTTATATAAAGCCAAATGTGAATAAAAGGATGAGATTAAATGATGTTAATCAATGGTTACAAATGAAACTTGATAGGGTTAGGCTAAAGATAAGAAATGAATGGATGATATTGAATAAAATAATTCAATCAAGGGTTGGAATTAGATGAGACAAGAAGAGATAAGGACAACAGTGATAGAGAAAAAAAGCACGAAGGAAAATAAATAATTCTATAAAATTATTTAGCTCGAGAGGGAAAGTGAATAATTTTAAATAATGAAAACATTATCTAATTATAGAAGAAAAAGGAAAGCTATCCGTTGATGGCCAAATTCACACATCAACCTGTAGGCAAGATGTAATCACCTTGCCTCTTCTGAAAAAGACAAATGATCGTTAAATCAATCATCTTCCAAGGTCCTAGATGTTGGGTCACAACGCTGTTGTTTTGCTGAGCAGTCAATGAGGTTGTAATGTTCAAGGGGCCTGCTAGTTATTTAGCTTCTTGGTTGTTGCAAGATCAAACTTCTATCTAAACCTACTCTAATTGAGGAGATAAAAAAGGGAAAAATATAGATCAGGGGTGCAAGAGAGAAAATAATGTTGATTCATTCAGTTAACTAGACCTGTTACTCTCCAAGGAATTCCTAAATTGAATTATAGAATAAATCAACTTAAAATCAATACAAAGCCATTCATTCACAGTGCAAATATTAATAGCAGATTGTAAATCACAATTCAAACAAAAGAAAAGATAAAATTTCATTGACTTCCCTTGAAGAACTTCAAATCAAATAGTTAACCAAATAAATATTATTCTAGAGTAAAACATGAAGCAAGTTAAAATCCGGCTATTTCTACTACAATGAGACATATAAGTTCAACACTTACAATTATGGAAAATTCACTAGTGTACGAAAATAGTATCTTCAAGTCCACCCAACTATGCTAATCTTGAATGCAAGAAAAATGTATCATCCACTCTACTGCAAAACTCTAATAAGCTAATCTACAAAATGTCTATCTAATTTTCCTAAAATTCTAAACCCCTTTAAAATGAGCAAATTTGACAATTAATAGTTGAACAATTCCCTAATTCCTATCAAAACTACGACATCAAAAGCTATAGCTTTTTGCATGCAAACAATCACTCCTCACAATAAGTTTTCTGTCTATTTGATTTGGGTTGACTTCAGTTTGAAACTCCATCCTCCAGTTTGACTTCAATTCACAATTGCAACTTTCCAATTTCTCTTTCAGTTTACTCCCAATTTGATAATCTTTTCAGAATCTTCCTCTTTTGATCATCTTCTTTGCAAATCAACTTCATCGAGATCAGTTATCTTTCCTAATTTGTAAAAGTACCTATGGAACACAATACATTAATGAATTAATAAAATTAATTAACTAATGAAATTCAATTAAATGTCCAAATTACTTTAAGTGAAGGCATGCAAACTTTAAATTCATAATTGAAATAAAAATCAGATATTGTTTTCAAATCAGTGTTATAATAACACATCATTGAAATAATGTCTTGAGTGGATTCAATATTTGGGGTCATTTTTCTTCTCCAATGTGAATAATACTAAATTTTAATCTTGCATCTTGCATAAAAATAAATTATGAACCTTGTTTCCCCAACCATTCTCAACAAACCCTAAAACCATAGAATTTTAAGAAACTATATTCCGTTTAGGGATTTCCTTAAAAAAGTTGTTCTATATCACTAATGTTTTCATGCTGCAAACACCTAGTAACCTTAATAGACCATAGGTCCATATCTTGAATAAGAATTATTTCAAACACTTTACATGCACCGTCTAGAGTTCTGCTTGTGGCATACAAGTCAACACAACACTCCCCATATGGTCATTAGAACCAAATCCCATTTTGATTGTGTGTCCTTGTTCTACAAGTACAACATACTATGTGACTATGTTTCCCTGAAGTACTCCACCCATTAGTTCATGTGCACCAACACTTTCACCTTTTCTATGAATGCTTGATAACTTTGCAAATTGCTTATAAGTTTCCAATAACTTTCAACAATCTATTAATTGCTATAACCCAACAATAGATTAATTGCATACTAAATTCATAGAAAGAAATCTGATTTATAATAATTAACACAACTGTGTTAATTAACAACTAATAATAGTGGAAGAAAAAATAACAAGAATCCAATCACAAAAAGGAAATAACACATAATTACCTAGGAAACCCCAATGTAAGGAAAAACCTTCAAATGTTGGATCTTCTATTCAGCCTAACAACAAACTTTTCTTTTGAAAATACAATATGAATTTGCTACAACAATCTTACATTTATAGAGCCTAGCTGCTTTACTTAGCATGCAAGGAAATAATTTTTCCTTTCTTTCTTTGGCTTTAATTACACATAAAATCACTCTTGGATTTATCTTATCCTCACAAAATTGAAAACATTCTATTAAAGAATAAAAATCCTGCTGTTGCTAAAAATCCAACTTGAATTGCATTAAAGCATATCCAACTCGAGTTGCTTTAAAACAACTCCACATCCCACCTTTTGAGCTACAAAAATCAACACTCCCTTTTAGTGAGGAAGGTATTCTACACAACACCCAACTTGTCCCTGATGTATTCAAACTTACTCTTCATCAAGGCCTTCGTCAGGATATCTGCTATCTGTTCATCCATAGGAATGTATTGGAACTTCGCTGTCCCCTTCTCCACATAATCTCTGATGAAGTGGTACTTGATCTCAATGTGCTTTGACTTGTCATGAAACATTGGATTCTTAGAGAGATTGATACAACTCTGATTATCATAGTAAATGACTGTAGGATCTAGCTCCTAATCAAAGAGCCCAACTAGAAGTTTCCAAAGCTAGATAGCCTCACATGTAGCTCCATATTGGCTTCCATATACTCAGACTCTGCAAAACTCAGCATAACTAACTTCTATTTCCTACTGTACCAAGAGACTGCTCCTAATCCCAAACTAAAACTGTACCTTGAAGTGCTCTTCTGATCAACTGTACTGCCTACCCAATCTGCATCGGTAAAATCCTTGAGCTTCACTCCATCCTATTGAACATACTTCATCCCATAATCAACTGTGCCTTGGAGATACCTCAAAACATACTTCACAACAATCTAGTGCACACATTTAAGTTCCACCATAAATTGACTGAGTGAGTTCACTGCAAAACAAATGTCTGGCCTAGTGTTGACTAGATACATAAGAGAGCCTATCAACTCTCTGTATAAAGTCGATTCCATTGCCTCTGATCTAGAAGCATCAATCTTCTTCTAATTGGTCACAAGTGGCATTGACATAGGCTTATAGTTCTCCATCCTAAATCGCTTCAAGATGTCAAGTACTTCCCTTGTCTAAGAAATATTTCTCCCTCTTTCTACCATTTAACTCCAATCCCAGAAAGTAGTGCATCAATGCCAAGTCCTTCATCTCAAACTCTCCTGCAAGATCTCGATTGCAATGTGCTATGAGCTCTTCTAACCCTGTGAAAAATAAGTCATCAACATATAAAACCAATATGAGAAGTTTGCCCTTCACCTGAACATAGTATAGGTTTGGATCCACCTCACTCTTGATGAAGCCCACACTCTGCAAGTAACTATAAATATGTGAATACCATGCCTCAGGAGCCTGTTTAAGTCCATGCAGTGCTCTTTTCAACCCGCATACATCAGAATCCCTCTCATGTGCTTCAAATCCTTTTGGTTGCTCTATGTAAATCTCTTCCTCAATCACTCTATTGAGGAAGGTCATCTTTACATCCATCTAGCGAATTCTCCAACCCATTTGTGCTGCTACAGAAATGATAGCTCTTATGGATGAGTACCTAGCTACTGGAGCGAAAGTCTCATCATAGTCGACTCCTTCCTTCTAAGAAAACCCCTTAGCCACAAACTGGGCTTTGAAATTCTCCACACTACCATTTGCAGAATGCTTAATCTTATACAACCATCTTGAGCCCACCAAAAACTTATCTTCTAGTCATGGTACTACCTCCCACACACTATTCTTCATGATGGAGGAATACTCTTCTACCATGGCATCCCTCCATACTTGGTGTTTGGATGCCTTTTGAAATATGGAAGGCTCTACTTCAATTAATTCACTCATAAGTTCCACATGGGTATGTGCAGGATCATCATGGAAAAAATAAGCCCTTAAGTGGCAAAAAATTCAGAAAAATCAGAGTTACGTAGCTTGACATAAAAATTTGAATAAATTATCTATATTATTTAAAAAATATGTAAGTTCTCTATATTAACTATTATGAATTTTTTATTACAAATTTTTAAAAAATATAAAAAAATTGTATGTCTAACCACCTTAACTTGGTCAAAACTTCATGAAATTCATTTTTTTTAAAAATCCTATAGTATGCGAAGTAGAGAATGTAACACATGTTTTGGATTCAAAAAATGTGATACCGTTTGAAAGCTATAGATGTTTTTCAATCAACCTATCAATTAAGACTTTAGTCATAATTTGAATAGAAAATAAATAATAATTACTTATTAAATTCAAAATAAAGCATAATTTATATCAATGGAAAGTTGAGAATCTCCTTTAAAAACCATTTTTGTTTCATCAATTTTGGGTAAAAAAATAGTCGTCAGCTACATACCCATCATATTGCCACTTTTTGACCCATCATGATCCTGCACATACCACATACTCAGAATAATGTCTGGGAGCCTTTCTCTATCTAACTGAATCTTGAGGATCACCTACATATTCTTGAGCCTCTCTCAATGTCTACTCAACTTCCCTGTTTCTCCTCTTCTTAGTTATAGGAATCTGAGGTTGATGAATTATTTGTTCCTTTGTCTGATCACCCTGCTCGACCTGCTTGCTCTGCTCTCTAGCTTACATGACTAAATTTTGAGGAATTTGTGCTACCTCAACCATGGGTGATTGTTCCTCCCCATTTATGAAGTTGCTTGACTTCTGAAGAGCCCTCTCTTCCTTGAACTTCACATCTTTGTGAACCACTATTTTCCTGAGAGTAGGAATGTAAACCCGATAAGCTTTAGAAGATTCATTGTACCCAACAAAGATACCCTTCTCTACAGTAGGTTCCAACTTGGTTCTCTTCTCAATAGGAATATGACAATACACAAGGCATACAAAGATGTGAATGTGCCCCAAATCTAGTTTTTTGTACTGGTGAACACTTCTTTTGGAGTCAACTTTCCCAACATTTTGTGAGGGCTCCTATTCTGTAGGTACATAGCTATATTGTAAGCTTCTGCCCATAAGAACCAAGGCAGATCCTGATCATGAAGCATGGCCTTAGTTTCTCCAACTATCACACTGTTTTTCTATTTAGCAACCCCATTCTGCTAAGGGTTGTATGGAACTGTCAACTCTTTCTTGATGTCTTCCTAAGCACATAAATCTTTGAAGGAATTTGAGGTATACTTTCCTCCATTTTCAAACCTTAGTATCTTGATCTTCCTCCCTATTGGGTTCTCCATGAGAGCCTTAAACTCTTTGACCCTACTGAAGACCTCATCTTTAATCTTTAGAAAATATATCCATGTCTTCCTAGAGAAGTCATCAATGAAAGTAACAAAATACTCGTACCCATTCAAGGATGTTGTTGACATGGGCCCATACACATCTGAGTGTACAAGATCCAAAATCCCTTCGGATCTAGTGTCGCTATTTGGAAAACTAGTCTTGGCATATTTACCAAGTGCACAACCTTTGCACACCTCATTCTTTTCTATTTTCATCTCAGGCAGCCCCACCACTATTTCCTTAAGAATATTAAGTGCTCCATGGTGAAGGCGATCCATCCTCCTATGCCACAATTCTTTTAGCCCATTACAACTACTAACTAATGCATGTACTGGCTCAAACTATAACTGAAACAAGCTTCCATGCCTAAATCCAATCACTTTTGCAACCTTGGAATCTTTGGGATGAATATAGAATTTTCCCTTCTCAAAGGTCACGATGTAACCCTTGTCTTCCAAAGTAGAAACTGAGATTAAATTCTTTGTCATGCCAAGGACATACAACACATCCTCTACCAAAAAAGGTTTTCTAGACTCCCTTTGAAACTTGACAGTGCCAATACTAGTTGCATGGTACTTGGCATTGTCTCCGAGCTCAATATAGAAATCTAACTTCTTCTCCTCCAACTTGGTGAAGCATTCTCTGACTCCCATCATGTGGCGAGAAGCCCCACTGTCAATATACCATACCCTATTGGCAATTAAACTTGAGAGACAGGAAATTAGTGAAAATTGATTTTCAAATCATGATGCAAACTCATCCACCTCCGCTGTAGCAACAACTTGCTTCTTCTTCTTGTCCTTATTTTTCTTATTCGGACATTGACTGGCATAGTAACCCATCTGATGGAAGAATTTTTTTTTTAATCTTTCTTAGATCTTTCTTCTTCCCACTCTTGGAAGAAGAACCTTTTGTTTTCTCTTTATTGGACTTGTTCTTACCCTTGCTTGCAAGAGCAATATTTTCTTCATCTTGACCCTTCTTTGTCTAATCTCCTCGATGAGAACCTTCATGGATTTCCTCCTAAACAAAATCATCCCAAAGCCTCGCCCAATTAGGTAGCCAATCTCTGCTGACAACACACTTGACAAACACTTCCCAGTGCTTCAAAAAACCATTCAATGCTATACACACTAACTCATCTTCATCCATCTTCTCTCCAACAGCAACAAGGTCACACTCTTGCCTTTGGACATCTTGGTATTATGCAATTTATCCTTGAGCATCATCTTACGACTCTGATAGTCGCTCTGATAAAGTTTTGTGAGCGTATCCCACATCTCCTTGGTAGTGTCTTTCCTCGATAGATGAGGAATTAAATGATCTCTTACTCCATTTAGGATAATCCTCTGAGCCTTGGCCTCTTTGACTTCATGTGAATCTAAGGCAATAGGATCATTTGTTGGTGGAGTCACTTCTATGCTAGCATAGATCCACAGCCTGTTCTCCTTGAGAACAAATGTAATCTGAGCCTTCCACTGCAAGAATTTAGGTGCACCCTCGAGATTATCCTCGTATCAAACACTAGTTTCTATAGCCACAAAAAAGAAAACTGAAGACAAAAATGTGATTTTTGTTTTCTTGAAATCTGCATCACAAATCTTGGCTTCATATTCAGAGTTTAGTGCTCTAATACCATGTTAATTTATATAACCTAGCAACAGATTATTTGCAAAATAAATTCATAGAAAGAAATCTGATTTATAAAAATTAACACAACTGGATTAATTAACAACTAATAATAGCAGAAGCAAAAATAACAAGAAGCCAATCATAAAAAGACAATAACACAGAATTACCTAGGAAACCCCAATGTGGGGAAAAACCTACAAATGTTGGATCTTCTATTCAACCTAACAACAAACTTTTCTTTCAAAAATACAATATGAGTTTGCTATGTAACAATCTTACATTTATAGAGCCTAGCTGCTTTACTTAGCATGCAAGGAAAGAATCTTTCCTTGCTTTCTTTGGCTTTAATTACACATAAAATCACTCTTGTATTTATCTTATCCTCACAAACTCGAAAACATTCTATTAAAGAATAAAAATCTTGTTGTTGCTGAAAATCCAACTCGAATTGCTTTAAAGCATATCCAACTTGAGTCAAATGCTTTAAAACAACTCCACATCCCACCTTTTGAGCTACAAAAATAAACACAATCAACACCCTATATAGATCTAGAAAGATGCCAACATTTGTTTGAGGTTATCTGAAAACATTTCATTGAATCCTTTTTATACATGTTATACCCTCATTGCATTTCATGAAATTATGTTTCTTTGAGAATTTCTAAAATAGTTTATATGCACACATTTGATTGAAAACTTCTAATGTTTACTCAATAAACGCTTACAACCCATGACCTATTTATACCTCCAAATCCTGCCTACATGCTTACTAAGGCCTTTGAAACTACAAATTTTTGCAAGAATCCTCTATCATTTGTGCTTTGATGGATGTTCATACCCTTTTGATAGATCCAAGTTGTGCACATTTATGCTACCATTTAGAAAAAATATTTCCCCCCTTTTGGTTCTTTCATGTATTGCATTTATTTTATCAGGGCAACTACAACTATGGCATTTGGAAAGAATCCACTTCGAAGCTCTCATTTCCACTGAGGGGTTGTGGTTAAAGGTTTATATAGTTTGGCTTCATGCCTGTCAATTAAATTTGATTGAGTGTCTCTGAATAATTTTCAACAAATTTATTTTGTGCAATTCCTACCATCATTTCTTTTCATGAGATTAATCTCTTTGAGGCATTTCATAACCAACATTTGCTTTCCATGTCTATGCTTGCATATTTTCATGTATGCTGATCCATTTAATGTTTAGAACCCCTATTTCGATTGGTCATGGAATTGGGCTTCTCAACTGCCAACTGTATTTGCTTGAAAGTTTTTTTTCATTGAAACTCCATTAATAAATCCGCTTTGCTGCCTCTCAACCAATGCACTCTGCACATACACATCCACATTGTATCAAACATTTCGTGCCCTGTTGATGCTTCACTCTTTGCACCAAAGAAGATACTGGAAAAGGTTGTGGAATTTGGTTGCATCAACTTGAAATTCCTTAATCATTTTCAATAGATACAATTTTGTGCACCCCCAATCAATGGTGTTCTAAGAGACCACATTTTTCAGCACTTAGTGAATATCTTGCACTCATCGCACTTCATAAGATGACATCCCTTCGATGCATTCTGTCAAATAGTTTACATGCCCGTGTCTATGATTTCATATTTCTAATACATGTCTTACATCGATCCATTGAATTTTTGAAGGTTTTTAAAGCCTTTCAACACATCTGATTTTTGCATATTTTGCACCATGCCATTCTAGAGACCACATTGTTACCAGGAATTATGTCAAATGATTACCATGCCTTCCTTTTTGTGCTTAAAAGTTTCAAAATATTTTTCAATAAATGTGTTTTGTGCATGACCTGCCATCATTGCATTCCATGAGATAATATTTCTTTACGACCTACAATTCTCGTTAGAAGGCTTTCAAAATTTGATGCAATTGATCCATTTTATGCAAATTCTACAACATTTGATGGATTTGATGCATACTTTCAAACAATTTGCTACCCTGATTATGCTTGAACTCTTCTGCCGCATCTTCAACAAATCATCCTTTCCCATTTTCATTTTCCACAACATTGTAATCATCCCATGGCTTTTCAAATTATTTGGGTGCATTGATAATTTTTTAAGAACCAAACTTATTATTACCATATACCTATGAACTTTCCAGAATTCAATTATTAGTAAGGGTAAGGATTGGCCAACACATAAGTTAGGGTTTTTCGGCCTTCACTTCTTCACTTTGGGCTCTGTGAAACTGAGGAGGGTAATCCTAAATACTATGTTTATAGATACTGGTGTGTCTATGTATCAAACATAGAATAAAATATGACTCTCCTTAAATGTTTAATATACACAATACCCTAAATATTTGGCTAACCTTCATAGTAGTGCCTAACTCAAACAAGAGAAAATATATTTCATTAAGTTTCACACACACCCAGAAAAGATTGACAAGTAAGTTGATTTTAATTTTGTGATCAGCTGTTGAACTGGTCACCACAATTAAAATATAATTACTTTGCTAAACCAGTGCCATATTCTTGGAAGAAATTCAAACCAAATACCCACATGATCAGATAACAATTTTATAGTTGACAATATCCGAAGCCTTGAAAATATTTCATTACAATATTCCCACTTATCATCTCCACAATTTACTTTTTACTAACATCCTCATACATGACCTATTTCAAACCCACTCTTATATTCATGCATTTACATTCATTCATTGAATTAATGAGCAAGAATAGAGTAGTACATCTATTGGGAACTAACAGAGACAAATAAGATAACCATTGATTATATTATTCATAGTCTGTATAACTTGTACATAGGAGAGTAACATTTAGAAAATTAATACTATTATACTAAACGTATTATCATTGTCATTATCAAAGAACCATATACATATTGACTGACTTTATCTCTAAAACATATTACTAGAAAGTTTAGTATCCATTTTTCTCTCTGTGTATAACCCCTTCAAAGGAAACTACCCAATGACCTCTCCCGTAATTAGCCCTGAAATCGCTTTTATAAGACAAGGGAGCAACAAGTATCAAGCTAAATTACACCTACATTTCACTTTCATTTCAAAATGAATTTCACCAAAATGTGAAAATATTCCCCAATCAGTTACAAATAATCATTTGTAGGATAGAGGTAGGCGAAAAGCAAAACTCCAAAAAATCATTAGTTAGAGAAGACCCACCAGTCTTCAAGAAGGTGTCACCATCATAACATCAAAAACATGTAAGTTCACACCAAACTGGGAAATGTCACCATCAACACCGAAGGAACAAATAAACAAAGACCCACATCATAACACACTAGCCAAAGAAAGTGAATTTGCACAAAGGACCAAAAACTAAGCACCAACTTAGAAAGGGATCGGGTTTCTACTATGCCTTGTCAACAACAAAGTAAGTACACCCGCTTGGTGTCCTCATGGAAAGTGGAGTAGCCATCACCACCTCATCCTTAGAATCAATCAAATCAATCATAGCCATGAGATACTAGTGGTAACCTAAATCAGTTTCAGCTCCACTGTCAGAAGAATCATCTGAGACTTCAATGGGAGAATGATGACGTCCCATATAAGCCCAGTGATACTTATTCTTTCTTGTAGCTTCCCTCTTAGGCCTTTAAATTTTCTTCTCCTTACCCTTGACCAATTCCCCCAAGATAATTCAGCTTCTCAGATGATAAGCATGCTTGAGAACATCTTGTGCAGACTTCTTGACAGATCTTGTTTTTTGCTTCGGAGTCACAGGGACTTCAGGCATATCTATTTCACTCTGGGGAGAATCATCTTGAGACTCCAAAAGGTTGAGTGTCCTAGACCTTCAGACCGAGTTGATAGACACACTTACCTTACCCATGTATTGATTGAAGAACTTATCAAACTTCCTTAGGACAAAGACACCACCCAATTTAGAAATAACAAGCTCAAATTCTGTAATTACTTAAGAACACTTTACACACCTACTCCCAGACTCTTAATTCTCACAAATAATCAAATGGTGAGAATAACAAGCAAGTGATCTTCATTAAATAGAGCAACTAGAGAGTGTTTGCATTAATTTTCCAAGAAATCTTATGTGAGAGCATTGGTAATCAATTACCTTGATTTTGAACCTCAGTCGTTGATCATACCTTGATTTGAATCAATAGATAATCAATTGAGATGATTAATTATGGAAAATTTAAACACATGCACTTGATGCTTCTCCACAATCAGAAAACTCAAGTGAGATAAACATTCACTTAGTTTGCACATTAATTACGCGCTTAGCATTTAACCAAACCTATCGTGTCACATTTACCCGCTCGCCCATGGGAATTAATTTACTTGCAATTCATCATAGTAATACAGTGGGGAGCAATCATGATTTAACTTCAGAATATCATCCCATACTCTACCTTACTTAAATTTTACCTTCCCATGTGTACAAGCACTCGACAGATTTGATGACCATAAAAATACTTACCAAATTTCATATGCATGCCCAATAATCAGTTCTAATTTAGCACCGTTTTTATCTTAGAACAGTCTCGGCCAATGTCTTAGCAACACCTCATCTCTACTAGAATCTATCTGAGCCTTTGAAATATTCCATGTGACATTCACCTGCTTTCCTGCTAAAAAACATGGGACACAAGTAGGCCCTTCATGGGATGGTGGGGAGTGGTCAGGATTGACCCACGTCACCCACTATCGATTGTTGATCTCTATTCTCTAGAAACACACACCATCTCCAAAGCATGGAAGGTACCATAAAAAAGTGACACGTGTCTAGTGCCCGCTAGCCCGTGTGATCATAAATCTCATTAATGCATAAAACAAACAGGCACATGGGGAATGACCCAGATGAAAACATGTGTTGCTACACTGGTCGTTTGATCCTTACAAGGCTCTATTAATCCTTCAGAATGAAATGGTCCCACCACTAGACATGACACGTGACCATCACCCGCTAGCTCGTGGGAATATAATAATAAGGAATAAAAATGCTCGGGCACACGGGGAATGGTGGTGATCATCTTGTGATGATCTAACGACAAGTGTAAAAACCTAATTCTACACATTCCACAAAAGTTATATGAAAGAGGGGGCTATTTCTAGGCCGATTAGAACTGGAACCTTAGGAACAAAGACTTAAGACTTAAGTCATTAAAAAAATGAAAATCAAACCTGACCATAGGAAAATTTGAACGCTGAAAAAGACACTTGGTGACCGACAAACCTAGACCCAGGGGGCCAGTGAAAAAAATGATTTCAATGGCATAAGAGGCCACTTGAATGGCTAGATAATGGGAGCAACAAGTCAATGCAAAATTAGAACAACCAAGGATTTTTTAGGTTCAAAGGTTAATTTTGAAAGGTCCATAAAACAATGACGAGGAACATAACCCTAAGCTAAAAATGAGGGTCCAAGCCAAGTATTTACAAAATTTAAAATGGAACCAGAGAAAATTTTTGAGGGGTTCCATTAAGATGCGAGATTGGAACAAATTCAGAGTGGGATCAGAACTTGTCTAGGAGCAGTATTGAAACTTGTTCAGGAGCGGCATCAGAACTTGTCTAGGCACGAGATCAGGACTTGTTTAGGCACCTGAATATTAAAACATTGGGTTCCAATGTCCACCCAAAGTCCAAGATCTAACTATTGTGTGTGGGATCGAGACTTTATCCTGAACATGAAATTTTCAATTTTGTTTAGTTCCCATGTTCAACCCCCGTTCTGAAATCTGATGGTAATTAAAACTTTTCCTTTTCCAGATCGGGTTTTTACCCAAACATGAATATTTTTATTTGTGGGATCAAATCCCGACAAGCCTCATTTTATATCTTTTTTATCTCTCCTTTGTTTTCAAAGCTTTTAAGTTTAATTTAATTTTTTAAAATTTTCTTTTATGATTTTATTTATTTTTATGTATTTTCACATTTTAAATTTAAACCCTTTTTTCTGAAAAGATTTATTTATTTTAGATTTAAAAGATCAACTTTTTTATCTTACTTTTATTTAAATTTTAAAATATTTTAAAATTCATTTTTTTTTAGGGTTAGTTTAATTAGATAATTAAAAATTATTTAATGAAAAGTGATGAAAGGGGCTGGTGAGCGATAATGAATGAAAATGATGAATTAGAAGTGTAGAAATCTAAATTTAATCACTCCCATATGATTAAATTTACTCCCCTTTCGTCTATCATATTAAATATTAATTTATTAAATTAATATTACACCTTTTGTCTCATATCTGTAAAGTATTTAATTTAATAACTAAATGCTTTATCTTTCACCTTCTTCCTCTCTAAATTAAATAAATACACCAATTTATTTAATTTAGTCATTTTTGACCCTTTTGATTTAAAATCAATTTAAAATTCTTCATTCACTCTCCTTGTCACATCCTCCATGATCTTGCTCTAATCTGAATTAATTTAATTAATTCATGATTATGATGTGCATCCTCTTAATCAACAATTAATGTCACATCCTCCTACATTTGCCACTTGCCTCTGATCTTCTATTAATTATTCTAATCAAATATTTGCACAACCTTAACCAGGGTCATTAGCCATATTTAGCACCACCTTTTTAGTCAACCTTTGCATTTATCTCTTTTTAACATTAACCCTCTTTCCCATGTGAATTTTTAATTCACATTTATTTATCCTAGATTCTATGTGAATTTTTAGTTCACATTCTATCTTCCAAGGCTTCTAGAACCTTGGACTTGTCACATCATCCACATGTGACCAACTCCAACCTTTTTGGAGCTCACCTTTTATCCTTTAGACTCTCCTAAGAATGTGAATTTTTAATTCACATTTATATTTTCAACCACCTCTCCTTTTCCCATGGAGATTTTTGAGGAATTCGAAAATTCCTCAAATGTCCCTTTCATTCTCACTTGGGGACAAGAAATCCCTTTTTGAGGAAATCTTCTCACTCCCTAAGGTACTTGGAAAGTACTTGTTCTTCCTCCAACTCATGTACCTTTTGGCCACCTCACTTACACCTCATCTCCTCTTAGCCACTTCACCATCCACATGTCAAGATGAGAGGGCTTGTGAGTTCTCAACTCACCATAGCCCTTCATCTTGACCTTGTTGGATGAATCTCAACAATTGAATTCTCTAGAGAGTTCAAATTCTCCTATAAATACCCCCTCCTCAAGGGCATTTTCAACACTTTTTTCTGGAGCAACCTTATGCTGTCAATTTGCATTCTCAAGCATTTACCACCATTTAGCCACTCATTTTGACCATCTTGCATATTCCATCTTGCATGTAGCTATACCAAAAGCCATCTAATGAGCACACAAATTCATCTAAATCAAGGGCCAACTAAGGAGTCTTCAACAACAAGGAAGGTATAATCGGTTTACGTTTGTATTGCATCTATTTTCCTTGTTTTATCACTCTTTAGGCTAATCATTGAAGTGTTCTTAGTATTTTTCCACTTGCATTTTTAGTTATTTTACACATTAGAATAGGGTAAAATTCCAAGGTACACATTTCTGGCATGCCCGGTGGGACCCACAAACGAGTTCTCGCATTTAACGTTCATTTTTGCTAAGTATTTTACTGAAAAAGGTCATAGAAAGGCGGAAGCACCCTCTGTCTTGCTGTAAAAAGGTGGAAGCACCCTCTGTTTTTACTACAGAAAGGTAGAAGCGCCCTCTGTTTTACTACAGAAAGGCGGAAGTGCCCTCTGTTTTTCTACAGAAAGGTGGAAGCGCCCTCTCTTTTACTGCAGAAAGGTGGAAGCACCCTCTTGTTTGCTGCAAAAAGGCAGTCACACTTTATATCTGAAAATTTGATTTTTGCTAACAGTTTGCTGTAGTTAGTCATATACGTCATTTTTCTTAGAAGATTTTTTCTAACACTTTCTTGTAGTAGGGCATACAACTTTTCTTTTTCAAAAAAAGAAAATCTGATAAAATTTCTTGCAGAGGGGCATATATGCCCTTTTATTTTTTTTGAAAGGCTCTTTTCCTCTAACATTTTACTGTAGAAAGGAAAAAGCGCCCCCTGTTTTGGCTACAGAAAGGCAGAAGCGCCCCTGTTTTGCTGCAGAAAGGTGGAAGCACCCTCTGCTTTGGCTGCAGAAAAGCGGAAGCGCCCCTGTTTTGCTACAGAAAGGCGGAAGCGCCCTTGTTTTTGCTGCAGAAAGGTGGAAGTGCCCTCTGTCCTACTGCAAAAAGGCAGAAGCGCCCCTGTTTTGCTGTAGAAAGGCAGAAGCACCCAAAAACAACATAGTTTGGAAGGTAAAACAGTCATTTATCCTTTATTTTTTCTCTCGTTTTTAGCTATTTTCAAGTAATAACCCTCTAACATTATTTTGGCAAGGATATTGGTGTTTTTTTTGCTAACGTTTTGTAGCATATTATGGCATAATTGACCAAGAACGAAGGATAAGATAGCTAACGTTTGCTTGCAGGGCCATCTGTTTGATCAAATTTTTGAAAAAATTATCCTTGTTTGCACATAGTCTAATTAGGGGGAAGTAACCTTTATTGCTTGTTGTGCTTGTCTATTATTATGTCACCCAAGGGGCATTAATTTGTTTTCACTTTCCCCTTGCACTTTGTGTGAGCCTGGAGAGTAGTTGGAAATGGTTAGTGTCTTCTTTTTTTTAGTGGGACCTACTTGAGGATTTCATCACCCCAAGGGACAATTCCAACCATGAATACCAGTGGGGTATATAAAGGGGTAGAATGAAAGTTGTACCCCAATCTAGTCACATCGTAATTGGCAGAGCGTCGAAGCTAGTGTGATACCTAGATAGACATGAAGAGTTGGTTCGAGCCCTTCAGTATCTCGCTGGGGTTCTCGACTCACGCTTGTGACGGGCTGGTGTTCACGGTTGTGCCTCACGTACCAAGAGTATATCAAGAACTCCCTAGAATCCTTGGTATCCTAGATTAAGACCTTTCCTAGCCGTACCCTTAATATTAATCATAGGATTGTGCTTGCTCGAAGTGTTTTCTTGTGAAAAACCTATGAAATCTTTGATACATTGGCCTTACTTTATCATTTTGAGTCCTTTCCATAGCCATTTCCATCAAAACCAAGCTCTGTCTTACTGTAGAAAGGAAGAAGTGCCCTCTATTTGCTGCAGAAAGGTGGAAGTGCCCTCTATTTTGCTACAGAAAGGTGGAAGCGCCCCTGTTTTATTATAGAAAGGCGGAAGTGCCCCTGATTTTGCTGCAGAAAGGCGGAAGTGCCCCTGATTTACTGCAGAAAGCTATCAACGCCCCTGATTTTTGCTACAGAGGGGTGGATTTTCCCTCTTGAACACCTGAAATTGCCCCATTTGGATCCATTTAGCCTCTAAACCATCATTTAATCATTCCCAACTAGTATCTCATCATCCCAAGCCTCCGTTTTGTCACTTTAAGTCTCCCAAAACCTCCATTTGATCTGTTTAAACCTCCATCTTACCATTCCAAATCTTTGTTTAACCATTCTAAATCCCCACTCATTCTCCACAATCACCTTCAATCTTCCTGTTCATTCTAATTTCCTCATATTCCATTCAAAAGTCCATACCCTTACCTAGCGAACGTCATAATTTTTACCATTTACATCACCAAACACCACTCATAACCAAACTGCCTTAACCTTGTATTGCAAAGTGGTTACCCAAATTGACCATAGCACTTGAATTTGATTATTAGTCTTTAACTTTGACCCCAATCAATTCGCTTCCATCTTGAGGTGAATTCGGTGTCGTAAGTTATCATCCTCGGTCCAATCAATCCATTCGTATCTTAAGGTGGATTCAGTGTCGTAATCATCCTCTTAATCAATCAAAGCTCTAGGTCACTAAGGGTAACTTCCTTTGATCAAACTCAAGGTCTCTCTCACATCTTTCATCACCCAATCATACCCATCCAATAATCCAAAGCCATCAAAACCAATCATTTGATCAACCAAATTACATCCGTTCAACCAGTGCTATCCTATCAATCTTAATAATCAAATTCAATTCAATCAAAATCTGATCCCATCAAAATCTGATCCAATCCAATATATCTAAACAAAACCTGATCAAAATCCAAATCCCATCAAAATCACATCTCATCCAACTACAATCAAGTCAATCGTCAAAAACATCTTTATAATTCATCCATAGTAGATTTGCATGCCCGTTCGAACTAGGTCACAAGTTAAGAGACAAATGGAACAACAATAAGGTCAAAATTCCCAAGCAAACATGTCTAAAGACCTTAATAACACTGCAAATCCCACCAATGGTGCAAATATTGCTCAAAACGTCCCCCAAGATCCTCATAATGGTACTTCATCACACTCCAACACCGAGAATCAGAAAACTCACCACATGGTGAAGAAAGTATGGCTAATCAACTGGAACTCACACTTGAGGAAAATGTTAGTAATCCTACCAATGTGCAAATGACTATCCGTCTGCTTGAAAAACATGGGGAAATTTTTTTGGCCCACCTAATTGAGAAGGGTGTCAAATCCCCCTCAGGTGTTGACATGTCCAAATGTGGAAATTCCCCATCTAACGTACTCCAAGGTTCACAAAATGCACCAGAAGGTTCGTACTTCCCCAATGTTCCTCCAGTTGAGGGTTGGCATCAGCTTGAATTTGGCAATGCTATTCTCTATCGTGTTAACTATCCCCCACATGCTTCAACTTCAGTTATGGGAGGTCCTCAAGTGCCTGATCCCAATAATCCTTTTTCCTATGGTATGCCACAAAATGTTCCACAAACTACGCCATTAATGTTAAGAACACCCCCTCTTTCGAATCAACCTATAGTCAACACTGGGGGCACCCCCTTTACCACATCGCTTCCACCTCATGGGACCAAAAATCTACCATCATCTTCATATACAGCTCAATAGCTTCACTAATCCAACATTCCACCTCAATTACCTCCACAAGGCACACCCCAGCTGAACGTTCCGGGTGGTACCCAACAACCCCCTTTACAAAACACTTCTACGCTACCTCAACCATCTCATCAGCAACAACCTATACATAATACTTTGGTCTCTTCACAACAACCACCCTACCAACCTCAAGGTAATCCATCTCAACCTATTGCCCAAACCATATCCCCTTTTCAAGCATCCATTTTGCACCCGCAGGCTCAACTACAACACAACATCCCATCTCGGCCCATACAACAATTGACATCACAACAACAACCCCCCCAACACTACTACTATCACAATCAACAACAATTTCACCAACAACTAGTTTATGCAACCTCCCAACAATCACAACAATACCTTTAACACCAACAAACCAATACACAACATCCCATCCAAGCTCCTCAACAACCTACCCCACACTTTTATCAAACAAATCTGTACTATACCCCACAACAACAGCCCCAATATCAACAAAATCCCCTATCTTACCAACAAGGCATGTCATCATCCAACCACCCAAATCCATATTTCAACAATCCGACACCCTCTCAGCAGGATCCTTTATCATCCTATCATCAATATACCCCCAACCCACCACCGTCCAACTCGGATCTGTTGGAAATCAAAGCCGCTCTGAAGGACCTTCAAGCCGGGGCTACCAAACAATCATTCAAATTTGAAGACATATGCCCATATCCATTTGATCCATCCATCTCATTAATCCCGTTTCCTAAACATTTTGAGATACCAAAGTTTGACAAATACAAGGGAAACAAAGACCCTAAAGCTCACTTGCATGAGTTTTACTCCCAGTGTCAAGAAGTTATGTACAATGACAACTATCTCTTGCGCCTGTTCCTACGAAGCCTGGCAAGCCACGCCCTAGATTGTTTCATGACTCTCGTAAAAGGGTCCATAAAAACTTTTGCAGACCTATCAGAAAAATTTGTATCCTACTTCTCTTTCAATTTGGAGGACACAAACACCTTAGATATCCTCAAAGAGAAACAACATGAGAGGGAAACCTTTACTAGCTACCTACAAAGGTGGCGTGCATTAGGAAGCCGAATGAAGACCCCTCTGAAAGAAAAAGACATGGTCACTCTTTTCATGGAGAACTCTCATCCTGACATGGCCCATAATTTTAGGTTACATTGTGTCACCACTTTCGTGGAGATAGTGGAAAATGGACCCATCCTTGAACATGCCCTTATTGCCAAAGGACACATCAAAATACATAGTCATGATAAAGAGAGGTCGTTTGGCGATAAACCACGATTCTGGAACAAGAACAAGAATGCAGTAAATGATGGTGTTACAGACACTAAACATGTCTAAGTGGCTAATACATCCCAAAAACAACAACCGTCTGTACCCAACACCATATCTGTACCACAGGGGGCACCTCATCCTCCTCAATAGTCAAACTAGAACAATCAAGGGAACACCAAATGTCAGTATACTCAATTAGGAGAACCTCTGAGTGTTGTCTTTAATAAGTTGTTACAAATCAACTACCCCATCACATATCCTATCACCAAGCCATTTGACGAGTCCAAACCCAAGCCCGCATGGTTTAAGGAAAATGAGTATTGTGAGTTCCATAAAATCAAAGGACACTCTTTAAACAAGTGTCAAGGTCTGAAAAACTACGTCCAAGATCTCATTGATCGAGGTGATATCAAGGTTGACCCCAGTCAAGCTTCATCATCCAATGCTTAATTACAGATATATCAAAACACCTTTCTGAATCATAATCAAGGCCCAAGCACATCTAACAGTAATCCCCAAGGAAACAGCACAAATAATGTGAGCTACAAGAATGTGCCCTTCAATTACGAAGGTGTTATTCATTACATTGAGTAGGTGGAACCCTGTGTGTCCATGATACATGTTAAAGCCAAAGACCCTCAATGTGCTATTACTACATGATGAGCCCGCATCACTATCCCTGTAGCCTCTGGACCTGCTCAATCAACTCCTGTAAGCTCTCAGTACAACATCCTTAATCACTTAAGAAAGACCTCTGCTCATATATCCATTTTGGATTTGCTTAAGTCTTTCCCGGTACATCAAGAAATCCTTAATAGAGTCCTGTAGGAAACCCATGTGCCAAATGACATCGACCCCATGCAATTCCAAGATTTGGTGGGACACTTGGCTTTATCTCATCAACTGCACTTCAGCCAAAACGATATGCCAAACATCAATGTCAATCATAATTTCCCCTTACATATCGAAGTTGTGGTTGCTCGCCATAAAATTAAAAGAGTCTTGGTAGATAATGGCTCTGCCCTCAATTTGTGTACTTTGAAATTCATAAAACAGGTGGGGTATACTCAAGCAGATTTAAGTAACCAGATCATCACAATCAAAGCCTATGATAATGTAGAAAGAAATTCAGAGGGAATTATTAGTCTTCCTATCAAAGTGGGACGTGTGCTTCAATATACTACTTGTCATGTCCTTGATCTGGACTTACCATATAATCTCCTCCTTGGCCACCCGTGGCTCCATGCTATGCAAGCCGTCCCCTCCATGTACCATCAGTGCCTAAAATTCCCCGTCAATGGACAAGAAGTCACCATCTATGCTGACCCCCAACCATTTGAATATTGCCATGCTTTAGAAGCGTCATTTCCCCATTTACATTATTGTCCCAGGGTTGAAATAGGGCATCCCAGTCATCATCTACAAATCTACCCTCCATCGCGATAACCACTCCATCCTCCACCACTGATACTATGGTCACCAAAGTCCATATCATTGACAAAGGGTGTGGTGAATACGAAATGCATATGGCTCTTAATGTAGCAACCATGCCACCGTCACCACACGGGTATGGTCAACCTTCGCATGCTACACAAAAGGAAGACAAGACTATCACCTTCAGTGGTAAAGACATCCCTACCACCACTTTTAGATCCCCAAGTGTCAAGATAGATGCACCAGAAGAGGACATAAGCTAATGGGTCTACCGAGAAGAACCCCATCCAGACCCTCCTCTAAAGGAATATTTTCAGGAAGCATATCCGTGGTCAAATAAGTTTGCAAAAAAATATAACTACCAAGGTAGGGGCCTAGGTAAAGAAGAACAAGGGTGGTTGCAACCTATTGATACACCAAAGCTACCAAAAAATATAGGCATTGGGTATGACAAAAAATAGAAAAGCCCTGCAACATCACCTAATACTTCCAATAGTATCGCTGTGGACAATGGCTCATTGGAAGACATACCCGAGGAGGAATCCATCATACATGCGTACGATGACGTCGATCACACCATCTTATCATCCATGTTCGAATGCTTATCCGTCTGCACCATTAGCCTATCTCTTTGTTACCCTGAGTTTATTGATTGGGGCCTACGTAATACCACACTTGTCAATATGTCTACAGATACATATGTCAACCTTATGGGATTGGGGGAGGATGAACACTCTAGTCGCAAAAATAAGAATAAGAAAAACAAAAAAATGGTCATCTAGTGAAAACCTCCCTGAGGCACTTCCTGACCTTGAAAAAGTAAAAATAAAGGATGCATGCGATGGTGAAAACCTCGAAGAGGCGCTAGATGATGGAGATGTTCATCTTCCCCTTGTAGGAACTCAGTTATTTGGCTGATCATCCATTCTAATTGAAGAGACTCAAGAAGTTAATCTGGGTACTGCTGAAAATCCTACAATCACCTATGTGGCTAAGTCACTCTCAGAACAAGAGTACCCAGTCATCATGTAGCTACTCTGAGAAGGAATCATCAAGTTTGCTTGGTCATATTCAAACATGCTAGGCTTAGACCCCGCCTTAGTGGTTCATCATCTAGACATTCGCCCAGATGCCAAGACTGTCAAACAAAAGCTCCACAAAATGCACCCGCAGGTAGTGTTGTTAGTCGAAAAAAATTGGAAAAGTTAATAGAAGTAGGTTTTATTCAGCCAATTGACTACTCTGAGTGGATCTCCAATATAGTACTAGTTGCCAAACCAAATGGAGACATTCGGGTTTGCACAGACTTCAGGGACCTTAACAAGGCCTGTTAAAAAGACAACTTCCCTCTACCTAACATTGATATGTTGGTTGACCTCACAGTAGGACATGAGATGCTCTCACTTATGGATGGCTTCTCTGGTTATAATCAGATTTGAATTGCACCTGAGGACCAACACAAGACTGCCTTCACAACACCTTGGGGCACTTTCTGTTACAATGTTATGCCCTTTGGTCTCAAAAATGCGGGGGCAACATATCAAAGAGCGATGATGGTCATCTTCCATGACCTCATACATATCATCATGGAGGATTATGTTGATCACTTGCTAGGAAAATCAAAAACATGAGCAGAACATCCTACTGTCCTGAAGCATATCTTTGAATGGTTAGAACATTACAAGTTGCGGTTAAATCCAAAAAAGTGCGTCTTTGGGGTTACATCAGGAAAATTGTTGGGTTTTATAGTCTCTCGAAGGGGTATTGAAGTTGATCCTGCCAAGGTAAAGGCTATTCTAGACATGCCACCTCCACGCAATCTAAAGCAGTTAAGAAGCCTCCAGAGGAAGATGCAGTCCATCCGTCGGTTCATAGCCCAGCTAGCAGATAAATGTCAGCCATTCACCCATCTTTTGAAGAAAGACTCCACCTTCCGATGGACCCAGTAGTGTCAGATGGGTTTTGACAAAATTAAGGAATATTTAGCTCACTCACTGATCTTGATGCCGCCTATTCTAGGAAAAACCCTCCTACTTTACATCTCTGCTACTTCAGTCTCGCTGGGGGCATTATTGGCACAACATGATGAATCGTTCAAAGAGAGGGCAATCTACTACATCAGTCAAACATTGGTTGGCTATGAGTTAAATTACTCCCCCATGGAAAAAGCTTGCCTTGCGCTAGTCTTCAGTACAAAGAAAATCCGTTATTACATGCTCAGCCATCCAGTCAAATTAATTGCTAAAATTGATCCCTTGAAGTATTTGTTATCTAGAACCACTTTGACTAGCCACATGGCCAAATGGGTCATGCTCCTAAGTGAATTTGACATAGAATATGTGGAGAAAAAAGCCATAAAAGGACAATTCATAGCTAATCAATTGGCTAAGGCACCATTAGTAGATGCCTACCCATTAGACACTGAATTCCCAGACAAAAAAGTCTACACAGTTATAGAAGCACCAACCTGGATGCTATATTTTGATGGCTCATACACTCATAATGGATCTAGAGCAGGAATTTTATTAGTTACCCCTCAAGGTGACTACATCCCAAAATCATTCAAGATAGCATTCCCATGTACCAACAACATCGCAGAGTATGAAGCCCTCCTCACCGGCCTCATAATTACAAAGTAGTGGCACATAACTCATTTAAAAGTCTTTGGTGATTCTTTGCTAGTCATTAGACAAGTTAATGATGAATTGCTCACAAAAGATGATAAACTCTTACCCTAGAAGCGTATGGTGGATGATTTCAAGAAATATTTCACTTTCATATAGTTTGACCAAATCTCGCAGGTACAGAATAAAGCGGTAGACGCAATGGCCACTATTGGTTCCTTGATTGACATGCCTAAAGATCAGATAGAATGTGAGTTTCTTGTTGAAAAACTTTTAATCCCTACATATGATGTTCCTGAGACTGAAATGGTGTGCGATATTGTAGGTCCCACCTCCTCTTGGTATCAGGACATATACACCTACCTACATGATAATATCATACCCCTAGAACTTACACACAACCAAAGAAAATCCTTTATTCATCGCTCTTCTTGATACATCATGGTCGGTGATACGCTCTATTGTCGCGGGTATGATGGAATCCTCCTTAGATGTCTGAATGAGAATGAGGCCCACACGGCACTAGTGGAAGTACATGGTGGTGTCTGTGGAGCCCACTCAAATGGTATGGCTCTGGCCAAAAGGATCCTACAAGCTGGATATTATTGGCCTACATTGGAACATGATGCTTGTGAATTTATGAAGAAGTGCCTTCCATGCCAACAACATGCAGATTTGATTCACGCCCCAGCACAAGATCTTTAGACCCTACTAGCACCGTGGCCCTTTTCTCAATGGGGTTTCGACTTGATTGGCAAGATTTACCTACCATCATCTGACGGCCATACATTCATAATTACTGCCACTAAATACTTCACTAAGTGGGTGGAAGCAATGCCACTCTCACAAATCACCGGTGTCCAAATCTCAACATTTATCCTTTACCATATTCTTTGCAGATATGGTATCCCATCCACCATCCTCTCTAATAACAAAAAAACCCTTCAAAAACTAAGCCATGAAACACCTTTGCAAAACCTTTCATATCCAACATCGTTGGTCAATGCCTTATTACCCTCAAGGTAATGGTCAGGCAGAAGTAACCAACAAGACCCTTATCTGCATCTTCAAGAAGGTTGTTAATAACATTGGACGAGATTGGCACCTCTATATTCATCCTGCCCTCTAGGCATACCGTACGTCCATCCGCACCCCGATAGGTGCCACCCCCTATTCTTTAGTGTATGGTACTGAAGCCATCTTACCAATTGAAGTTGAGCTCCCATCACTGAGGATTTCTCTGAAGAACCTTATTAGTGAAGAAGATGCTCGTGTTGCACGACTTGCACAGCTAGAATTACTGGACGAATGAAGAATAAAAGCCTATGATCACCTGCAAGCATACAAAAATTGCCTCAAACATAATTACAATAAGAAGGTCCGTCCTAGACAATTCTAGGTTGGTGAGCTTGTTCTCAAAGAAAACCAACGCACTCAACTGGATCGTGATAAAAAGGGAAAATTTGAGACAAACTGGTTAGGGCCTTATATCATAGCCACCAAATATGGATCTGGGGCCTATAGATTGACTACTCTTGAAGAAGATCCCCTTGATGAACCTGTTAATATCATGCATCTGAAGAGGTTCTATGCCTAATTCTGCTTGGTAACCCCACCAAAATTAGAAAATCAAAAAAATCAAAAAAGTAATAAAAATCCAAAAAAAAAAATAGTAAAGAAAAATAAATCTATCCTATAGTGAAAACCACCTCTTGGTGGTGCCTGGGATAAGTATGGATGGTGAAAACCTGGTAACAGGCATCATCCATAGAAGGCTTAATCATTATCTACCTGACATCCTAGTTATTTTATACTTTCATCTGCACTATCATCCTCACCCACCTCAGCCTAGGCCGCTTGGTATTTATTGATTGAGCATTGGACGACCCATCTTGCCTATCCCTCATCCTGAGCATTTTAATATCTATGCTTTGAGCTTATGTCATTCATTCCCTTTGTCAGTCAGTCCATGTCATCATATAGGATCATCCATCATGTTGGCCTCCATCTAGATCTGATCCTTCCGCATCACTTTCGTCCTTAGTCGAACTACGTTGCCCCTACGCTTTCACGTAAGCAAGGCTGATCATTCAGTCTGCCCCTGGGGCATTTTGAATCAACTTGTTTTGATCCTCCATCACTTCACCTTCATCATCCTCTTTCCACTTTATCCATGGTCTTTTCATTGAACTATGTTGCCCCTGCACTTTCACGTAGGCAAGGTTGGTCATTTGATCCTTCCCTAGGGCATTTGTCTATCATGTTTTGTGTCCATCATCGGTCACCATTGTCTTCTTTCTGCTTTATCCATGGTATTTTTCCATAAACTACAAGGGCTCTGCACTTTCACGTAGGCAAGGCTAATCTCTGATCGACCCCCAAGCCCCTAGGTCTTTAGGTTGTGTCTTGTCTCCCTTGTGTCATGTCGTCAAGCTATACCCTCATCCAGCTAGTTCTTAACAAACAAGATCCATTTGTATCAACAAATCCAATCAGTTTTGAATATCCTACATCATATCAATCTTTTCGTTTAGTATCCATCATAGGTCTCAATAGGATGCATCCTTCCTAACAGACCTCATAAATCCCATCTATCCCCTTGATCCTATGGCAAAGGACATTTGAAATTGATTGTGATCTTTTGATGCTTTTTGGCTTTTGTTTATCATTTGAGCTCCCTATCATCACTTGTCAAGGCCGCCATAATCCATCATATTATGGCGTGTTTTGATTGGTCCACATAGGGGCATATCTTGATATTTTGTTTGATTGTGTCTTCTTGGTTGTCCCACATAGTACCCACCAAGATCCCCGAGGTCTTGTGTTATATTGGAACATCCTGTTGTGCTTGTGGTTATCTCAATACCTGGACCGACCGAGGTTTTTCTTTGTGACTTTGGGGTGTTGGGATAGCCTTCTTGTCTGTTGTGTTTGTTTCTTGCATTAGACACTAACCCGCCTTGGTTCCACATACCCTGGCACTGGGTGTCTTATGCTATAGCAAAAATTATTGCTCCAAAGATGGAAAATTGTATTAGGATTGCATTTCATAATTATGTCCATTGCATTATATTCATCCTATGATTTTGGTTGTGCAAATATTTCTCCTCCATCCCCTATTCTTCTCAGGATACTAAAAGGTTTTTGACAGATGCACACTCACACTGTGTCCGCATACATCTTCCACTATCACCTACGACCCTATTGACACTCATCATGAAATAATTACATTTTAGATCCATACATTTGCACACTATCTTAGGTTCATCCATAATATCGCCACCTACAATATCAAGTGTTAGGTCCACCATCAATACCGTTATAATACGTCCATTACATCCTGCATCACACATATTAGTCGCACATGCACATAACCATCATAAGCATATAAAACATAAGTATTTGTCGAGTCATCATAAGCATATCCACATCTATCTTACACATATACATCATAGAACATAGGCATTCGTCATACATAAAAAGCAAAAATCACCATCCATTACATCCTGCATATTAGTCACACATGCACATAACCATTATAAGCATATAAAATATAAGCATTTGTCGCGTTATCATAAGCATATCCACATCTCTCTTAAACATATACATTATACAACATAGGTATTTATCATACATGAAAACAAAAATCACCATACATTACATCCTGCATCACACACATTAGTTGGCATGCATAGAGCCCCTCAAAAACCATCATACATAAATATATATATATATATATATATATATATATATAAACATCCATACATATAACATCTACTACTATCAAATGACCATCCACATATGCATCAACACAATCATCTATAGATCTCAAATCCATCACACACATAAAACATGAGGTCAATAAGAGCTATCGTATATATAAATATACCACAAGTCCATAGTACATCTCATAGTCAAGACTAACATATAATAATGCCATTGATGTCATCACAATCTGTGACTATCATATACAAAAATCATCCAATCAAAACACCAGTACAAGGTCCTGCAAATATCCACTGCACCTCTGCACTATCCATCTACCCTGCACCTATAAAAAACATAGTATCCCGTCATCTACCAAATGAACTCTCCACATCTGATCTCTGTGGAGAATCAGGTACTGCTCCCCTGCCTAGTGAAACTCCTAGTGAATCACTGTAACCTTGGGTCCGTGTCCCCAATGATTGGGATAGCGTTTGCCTCTGAGGTGCCTGCCAAGTGTAATAGAATGTCTATTATGCCGGATCAGGAACCACATGATAATATGCAGCCATCCAAAATCTTGCCTCTCTCATGTTCTCCTCTCGCTCCGCAACCTGGACCCTAGCAAAATTCTGCTCCTAACGATACTTGTCTCGGTCCCTAGTAATGACTCTCCTCTCCTACTCCCATGCCTCCTGAGCCAACCGGCTTTGTGCCAGCTCTGCCTGTAATCGGCCCCTCATCTCCTCTGCAGCCGCTGCCTGTGCCACCGCTGCATCTCTCTCTCTCTCTCTCTCCATAACTTGTATATCTACTCTTGGCATCCCACCGTCACCTTGACTTACTGGTGCATGAGCCATCACAACATCCCTCTTCGCCTGTAGAGTCTGCATTCGTATCTCTACTACATCTCTCTCCCTTTGAGCCGCCTGTGTCTGAGTCATTGCTGCATCCGTATCCCTTTGAAGAGCCTGTGCTCTCAGCTCTACTGAATCCTGCTCTCTCCAGAGAGTCGATACCTCTGCTACTGCCTCATCTCTCCCCCTCTGCAGTAACTGTATCTCTACCTCTACCAATGCTCTTTCACTCTAAATGCGTGCCTATACCACATCCCTCTCCGCCTCCATCGCTTGCACCTACGCCTGTGCTACATCCCTTTCGGCCTGCATAATATGTGCCTACTCCCTGGCCTCATCCTCCCTCTCCTGCATCAGCCCCATCTCTCCAACTGCCTGCTCAAGGCAATGTACTCTGTCCTGAAGCTCATCCCAATCTCACTGGAGATCTCCCGACTGTTGAATAGTACATCCTGTCCTCTGATCTGCTCCTTGCTCTATCCTCCCCTCTGGCTCCCCCTAGCCTATAAAACCACGACCTCCACCTGCAATCTATCGCGATCCCACGTCACACTGGTCAACTCACCCTGCATCTTCTACAGCTTTGATTGTGCCCTATCTCTCTCCCTCACCACTCCCCCTAGCTCAAAAATAATGGCATCATAATCTCTAAATGCCTCTCATTGTACTCTAACTAGCTCAGCTTGAAGAGCCCTCACTCTCCGCTCCACAATTTGTAATCTCGCCTCTACTCCTCTCGCTTGTATAATGGTATCCTCCGGTACCCCATGAGGAACCAAGGCTAAGAACTCTACCTCCATAACATCCCCCTTAGCCACATCCCTGTCTACGTCCATCGCATCATCCTCCCCACCTGCCTGCTCCGTCTCATCCTCCCCACCCGCCTGCTTTGCCTCATCCTCCCCACCCCCTACTCCTGTTGCCCCTCATAGTCCTCCATAATACGGCGAACCCAGAATCGTCCCGCCTGTCCCTGTCTCTCCACCATGAACCGACATCGTGTTGACCTCGTCTCCTCCTCTGGCGTTGCTCTAACATATTCATCCTCTCTATCCTCCTGCTCCTGTCGAGCCTCGTGACTCTCAGCAGTAGGCCGAACCTGCAACCGCCGTGGTTGACCATGTCGTCCTACCACAAACTGTCTCCTCCCCTCCTCTGATGCCTCCCTCGCACCTACCACCTCCACATCCTCCTCATCCTCCTCATCCTCCCCATTATCCACATCCCTCACCTCCTCCACCCTCTACTCCCCGTGGGATCTCTGTAGCTGTCCCCTCCCCTATGCTCTCCCCCGCTACTAACCATCTCTCTGGCCTCGCCTCTGATGTCTCCTCCTCCTCCTCCCTAGTTTTCCCGCCTGCTCTGTCTCATCCTCCTCAGGCTCCTCCTGTCCCCTCTGATCTACCACCGCCACAACCTTTCATCGCTATTGCACCCCTCCTCTCCTCTGTCTCCGTAGTCTCTGATCATCCTCTGGTCTTACACCCACTACCCTTAAAATAGACTGAATAAGAGTAATCCTCTCCTATAACCTATTCTAGAACCACCTTCGGTATTGCTCGATCACAACCGACACCTGCTCTCCTCCAACTCTCCCTAGATAGAGCACATGTCCTGCTGCTATCCATGACACCCTGGCTGTACCTGGTGCTATGTGGCCTCCCCATGGTATCTCTCTACTGTACCACCAGAACATGATAGGTGCTACCAGAATATCTTGTATCACTCCAAATTGCCTCAACACTTTGTCTGGTCGATGAGACTCTACTATGCGTGGCAAAGTCCCAATAATAAAACATTTTCTTAGAAAATAACCCTCCTATCTCCTTGTATTAGTCCATCCTCTGAACTAATGCCACCTATATGGCCGCCACTCTATGTCCCTCGGATGTAGATCATCAAACACTCTTCTCCACCCCTCCATCTCTCCCTGCATCTCATAACACAGAATCCAACCTCTTGCCTCCCCATACTCCCATGCTACGGGCTTGTGATCATCCACTGTCCCCACCCTCACCACTCTCGGCCTCATCATTGCAATATGCTCCCAAGCCCAAATCTGCAACAGCATCATATGTGTCAAGCTCGATATCCTTCGGTAACAGATCTCATGTATATCTCTGTATAGATGCATTAATACACATGATCCCCATGAAAACGACCCCCCTCGCCACTCAATAATGTGTCAGACCACCTCCATATATCGAAAGCTACATGTACATCTGCTCCAATCTCACAACAGTATCCCACTAATCAGACCACACAGGAACAACGATAAGGCTAGCACCCCCATTGACAAACACTGGTCCAAATCCAACTGACCCTTCACTAGGGGCAGCTCCTCGCGTCCAAACAAAACTCTAACGGTCTCCTATAACTCCGCCCCTATGGACACCACCGCGCTCAGTAACCATACGAGTATTGGTAGCCTCAGGATGTGCCACACGTCCTCCAAAGTGACAGTCATCTCTCCTGTAGGAAGATGAAACATAGACGTCTTTGAGCTCCATCTCTCTATCAACACTGTTAGCATCGCCTAATGCATTCTGACTACTGAAAATTGAATACAATGTCCTAAACTCACATGGTCCAAGGCTGCCTGATCCTTCTCATTCATCACTGATATCGTAGCTACCATCACCTCTGATCGTCACTTATGTGTCTGTATTTGCTCAAAACTCTGCACACACAAAAACCTTCTCATTATTTCATTTCTCATCTTCCTTTTCTTTCTCTCTCCTTTTTTCCTATCTTCTCCCGTTCTTTTCCCCCTTGTCTTATTTTTCCTTCCCCCCGGTTGGGTTGGCTCTACCCACTGGTGGGGTAGCTCTTCCCTTTGGCCAGGCGCTCCCACCCCGGGCGGGTCCGCCCGCTGTTGGGGCGGTTCTGCCCCAGGCGGCTCTACCCCGGGTGGGTCCTCTTGCAGCTGGGTGATGCCTCCCTGGGCAGGTCTGCACGCCGCCGGGTGGGTCCACCCGTTCCCGTTGTCGGGCAGCTTCGCCCCAGGCGGTTTGCCCGTTGTCGAGGTGGCGCCGCCCCGGGCGAGTTCGCCTGCAGCCGAGCAGGTCCGCCCGCTGTTGGGGCAGATCCGCCTCGGGCTGCACCACGCTCGACCGAGGCCACTCTGCCCGCCCGTAACTGCGCGGCACTGCCTGTGGGCCAGGGTGGCACCGCCCGCCCGCGGCTGGGGTGGCTCCACCCTCGGCTGGGGTGCCTCCGCCATGGCTAGTGCGGCGGCGCCCTAGGTCGGGGCGGCTATGCCCCACCCCATTTTTTTCTTCCCCCCTATTTTTCTACCATTTTGGCCTTTTCTTTTAAAATCTAACCCCGACCCATTTTTTAAATTTTGCTAACAAACAAAACCCACATTTTTAAAATTTCAAAATCTATCAAACAATATGTGAAAAATACATAAATTAACTATATGGGTTTTGTCACCACTCACATGCTGTGTGCCCGCGTGCTCGCTGTATAACCCGCGCACCTTGTCCACCCAGTGCACAATCTCCTTCTCGTTGTCTATCGCTATCGTTCCTCCTCGGTCGCTTTCTCTCCTCTACTCTCCCCCTCTCAACTGCGACAGTGAAAATGACTAAGGTAATTTTTAGAATTACCTTTTTAACCCCCTTCTTCCTAAAAGGTATTTTTTACCTTTTATTTCTCTTTTTCTTCCTCCAACTAATCCCTAACTTCCCGAGGCTGCCATTTGCAAACCCTGCGTCGGATCACTTCCGTTCAAAAACCAAAATTGTTTGGTTTTTTGAGCTCTATCCAATGGTGTTCTTCTTTTCTTTCTATTGGGATGTCGTCCAGGGACCCCCTTTTTTTCCTCCCCCAACCGCCCTCTTGAGGGGGCATACCCTCCTACCATTCCTTCATTCCTTCAACTTAGTCATTGGGGCATCGTCAACCTTTTCCATGCTAGGGGCATCACCATCTATCATTTTCTCTCTTATTTGCATTTTATTTTTCTTCAAAACACTATTATTCTAACAATATTTCGAAGAGGGGCAAAATGTAGACATCTAATTTTAATCACTCCCATATGATTAAATTTACTCCCCTCTCATCTATCATATTAAATATTAATTTATTAAATTATTATTACACCTTTTGTGTCATATATGTAAAGTATTTAATTTAATAACTAAATGCTTTATCTTTCACCTTCTTCCTCTCTAAATTAAATAAATACACCAATTTATTTAATTTAGTCATTTTTGACCCTTTTGATTTAAAATCAATTTAAAATTCTTCATTCTCTTTCTCTTTGTCACATCCTCCATGATCTTGCTCTAATCTGAATTAATTTAATTAATTCATGATTATGACGTGCATCCTCTTAATTAAAGATTAATGTCACATCCTCCTACATTTTTCACTTGCCTCTGATCTTCCATTAATTATTCTAATCAAATATTTTCACAACCTTAACCAAGGTCATTAGCCATATTTAGCACCACCTTTTTAGTCAACCTTTTCATTTATCTCTTTTTAGCATTAACCTTCTTTCCCATGTGAATTTTTAATTCATATTTATTTATCCTAGATTCTATGTGAATTTTTAATTCACATTCTATCTTCTAAGGCTTCTAGAACCTTGGACTTGTCACATCATCCACATGTGACCAATTCCAATCTTTTTGGAGCTCACCTTTTATCCTTTAGACTCTCCTAAGAATGTGAATTTTTAATTCACATTTATATTTTCAACCACCTCTCCTTTTCCCATGGAGATTTTTGAGGAATTCAAAAATTCCTCAAATATCCCTTTCATTCTCACTTGGGGACAAGAAATCCCTTTTTGAGGAAATCTTCTCACTCCCCAAGGTACTTGGAAGGTACTTGTCCTTCCTCCACCTCATGTACCTTTTGGCCACCTCACTTACACCTCATCTCCTCTTAGCCACTTCACCATCCACATGTCAAGATGAGAGGGCTTGTGAGTTCTCAACTCATCATAGCCCTTCATCATGTCCTTTTTGGATGAATTTCAATTGTTGAATTCTCTAGAGAGTTCAAATCCTCCTATAAATACCCCCTCCTCAAGGGAATTTTCAACACTTTTTTTAGAGCAACCTTATGCTGTCAATTTGTATTCTCAAGCATTCACCACCATTTAGCCACTCATTTTGACCATCTTGCATATTCCATCTTGCATCTAGCTACACCAAAAGCCATCCAAGGAGCACACAAATTCATCTAAATCAAGGGCCAACCAAGGAGTCTTCAACAACAAGGAAGGTATAATCTATTTACATTTGTATTGCATCTATTTTCCTTGTTTTATCATTTTTTAGGCTAATCATTGAAGTGTTCTTAGTATTTTTCCACTTGCATTTTTAGTTATTTTGCACATTAGAATAGGGTAAAATTCCAAGGTACAAAAGAAGAATGTGTGATTCCTGATGATGATGAGAATGGTGAATTAGGAGAATGTGTTTAGACATTTTTAGGTGTCTACATAGCCCAATGTTTATGGAAATATATATAGATATACCTTATTTATATTTATAATAGGTATATTTTAATGCATTTATATATTACATGCATTCTCTCTCATTCACTTCTGGTTATATAATTATATGTGTCTATAGGTATACATATATTTTGCATATATTCTTATATTTCTACAACATATACTAATTCTTTCATTTTGTGTTTTTCATTGATACATCTTACTATTCATTCTCATTTAATTTTTGTAAGGTCATATGGAGACCTTCATATCTAGTTGGTTGTATATATGGTTGTTCAAATTTGACTTTCCAACATATATACACACATGTGATCACATATTTGTAGAAATATTTTCTCATATATTGACTATATAAATGTATACATTCTATAACCCAATTTTGTTATAACTAGCTAGTTTACTTTTCTAATTATTTATTACCTCATTTATTACTAATTGATTGTACTATGTTTTTTATCCAAAATACTCTACCCCCTCTTTCCTCTTGGAATATTCTTTAGTTTTGAGACCTCACTCAACTCCTTCCCCCTAACTCTTATTAAGGCTTATTTTATAATCCAATCCATCACTTCACTTCTCTTGATCATGGATCTTTGAGTGTCATATGAAATATAAATTGAAAAAAATATACAAGGTGAAAACTAAAAGAAATCATAAAAAGATTATCAATTAATTCTCAAGATTGTTGACCTTGAAAAGAAAGAAAAATTAAATTTTGGATATAGGGATTAGATCACACATGTGATCTAGTTTACAGTACAAGAGTGTATGCATAATACAATCTATGTCATAGGATCACATTCATAATCTAAAGTAGAATAAGAAATGAGATTGAAAGTAAATTTGTTTTGTTTTAAGAAGGATTTAGTATAATAGTGTGTTGGTTTCAACATTAGGATTAGTGAGTGCATAAAAGAATCACATTGTATAATAGAATCATGTATCTGAAACACCCATTAAAATAACATAAACAATAAAATAAAAAATATACATTTTTATACTCTACAATAATATTATTACCTAATACATAAAATTCAATAATATATTAAAAAATATAATAGATAAATCACAATTTAATATATCTAAACCATTATAAACATGAAGAATGACATGTTAATTACTAAAACTAATAGGCTTACCTCTAGAGACACTATATAGAAGATGCTCATTCCTAAATAAAAAAATATTTACCTATTTATTATTATACTCAACAGCAGCAATTTTTTTCTTTGGACTAAATTTACAACTTTCTTCTAAATATCTAGTGATAAAATATATTTGCAATAGAAATTTTATTAGTTAGTAATTTTTCGCAGATGAATAGTAAATAATGTAAGGATATTTTCATTGCAACAATTTTCAATGATACAAAACCGATTGGAAACTCTTAGTAATTAGATTTTTGAGAGAAATTTCAATGTATTTAATTTCTAATGTTTTATGTATAATATCAATAATAAGTCATTACATTAATAATATTTTTAATTATAATAAAACAAGGAAATTCATTTATATTTATTGCTTTTTTTAAAAATAAGTATCATTTAGCTTTTATTTCTACTAAAAGATAATAGTGTATTATTCATAAAAATTTATGGGTGGTAAAAGGGTATACAAGGTCAAGATGAGATCAAATGGAAACATTAACAAGTCACATGACTAAGTCCATAAAAAAACCAACATAAAATTAAGTAGATAAAACAATTTCAATAAGAATGTGATTTTTACCATCATAACTCCTCCATTCATCACCAAAACTTAAAATACTTAATATTCCTATTTAATAATAATTGAAAAAAGTAAATTCTTTTAATGATAATCACCAATATAATAATTATTTTTTAATTGACGTAATACGAAAATTAATGTTGAATTGAATGAATCAATTTTCTTCTAACTAGTGTACTTTTACATCTTTCATGTCTTAGTCAACAAATTAAGGTTGAAATGAACAAACTGGTTTTCTTTGAAGTTGATGTACTTTTACAATTATCATGTCTAAGTCACAAAATTATGGTTGAATTGAACAAACCCATTTTTTCAAACCTAGTGTACTTTTACAATTGTCATGTCTAAGTTACAAAATTAAGGTTGAATTGAATGAATTGATTTTCTTCAAACTTGGCATACTTTTACAAATGTCATGTCAAAGTCACAAAATTAAGATTGAATTGAATGAACCAATTCTTTTTGAACCCATTGTACTTTGACAATTGTTATTGCTAAGTGACAAAGTTTAGGTTGACTTAAATGAACTAATTCTCTTTGAACCTGATGTACTTTTACAATTGTCATGTCTAAGTGATAAAATTAAGGTTGAATTGAACAAACCGATTTCTTCAAATCTAGCGACTTTTAGAATTTATGTCTAAATTACAAAATTTAGGTTGAATTTAATGAATCATTTTTCTTCCAACTTGGTGTACTCTTACAATTCTCATCTCTAAGTCACAAAATTAAGGTTGAATTGATCAAATTGATTTTCTTTGAACCTCATGTGTGTTTACAATTGTTATATCCAAGTCACAAAAAATAAAGTTGAATGAAACAAACCGATAAATTCTTCATAAATTCTTCGTAAATTCTTTGAACCCAATTACTTTTACGATGGTCATGTGTAAATCACAAAATCAAAATTGAATTGAATGAACCAATTTTATTTGAACCCCACATTTTTTACAATTATTATATCCAAGTCACAAAATGAAGGTTGAATTGGACGAAGCGATTTTCTTCTAACGTTTGGAAGCGTGATAATCATCATTATTTCTGGGAATAACGGGGTAATTTCAGGTAGACAGAGACAATTGCGACTCACGCGGAGTGAGACAAAATTCAAATTAATATTCCCTCGAAATTTCGTAGACTTTTCCGGGTATATATCAGTAAATTTCATATTCAAAGTAGCAAAGATCGCATTACAATAAGCATTTCGTTTTCATCGAAATGCATTTGATTGGTGACTGAGTTGGCAATTGCATTTAATAATAACAACGTAAATTACAATCAAAGAAATTTAATCCATAAACCGGCGTCATCGTTACGTTGATCAGGCCATTTCTATTTCGTCAATTTTTTTTCTCACTATTACGACTACAAAGTCAAATTCTCTTCACCAATATCGGGGCAAGTTGTTTTCCAACGCATTAACATTCTTGAGTTTGGAAACAATGCCCCGGTGTTGTGTCAGTGCTTGCAGATCATCTCACTTAAATTCCGATTGAAAAGATTTTTGAGGAAATTTCGCTAGCTAGCAGGCAGATGGAGGATTTGGAACTTGTCTGTGATAAACTTGAATCTATCAAATGCCTGCTCTGCAACGCCGGTGGAGTGTGGAGAACAAACTCCAGTTAGTAAGAAAACTTGAAGAATTTTTATACGACACTCTCCACGTGTTGGAGGAGTTGTCTCACGCTCAACAGCACACCACCAATATTTCCTGGTACTTCTGGGTCACAAGATTCTGGTGTTGAAGGAGAGAATCCTCTGCATCCATCGAATCTCAAAGTATCTCAAATACCAAAGGGACATGGATGTGAAGCTCCGTGCCGGATTACTGAGTGGATAATTGATAAGAAAGAGAAGAAAATAAAGTAGGCTGCTTTTGGAAGCTACAACGGTGGGAATGCAAAACGATATTGGTCTGATTAGTGGATGGCTACTCACATATCATTGTTGTAGCGGGTATGGGAGGGCCTGGGAAAACTCTTCTACTTCAACACTTCTTCAATAGTAAAAACGTCAGACAATCCTTTGATCATTTGATTTGGGTAGCAGTATCCCAAAGCTTTGTGGTACATCAGATGCTCCTCCACCTAGCCAGACAAATAAAGCTGCCGGACGATGGAAAACAAAGTCACCTAAACGTGGAGGAGGTGAGAGATAACATCTGTAGGCTCCTGCGAGGAAGCCGCTTTTTATTTGTTCCGAATAATGTGTGGGACAAACATGCATTGGTATCCATCGGCTTTCCGCTGGATGGCAAGAGTAAAGCAATGCTTTGAATGGGCGACAGGAAAGTTTTAGAAAATGTGGGAGGTCACCGCATCCATCACATGGACTATTTGTCTGAGGAAAACAGTTGGAGATTGTTCTCCATTCATGCGTTCCCTGAAGATCACAATCATAGTCCGCCAGAGGAGCTGGAGAAGGTGGCCCTTGCCATTGAAAGGAAATGCTCCAGTTACAGTTGGCCGTGAAGACAATAGCACCATCTATGGCGGGCGTCACAAGACTTCTAATCAATGGGAATCCACGTTGAATAGGCTAAATAAAGTTAGCACAATCAAGGAGGACATTGTGCGAATCCTGATGTTAAGTTACGATGCCCTGCCTAATTATCTAAAGCCTTTTTCCTCCCTTCGGTTCTGCTTATCCAGAATATGCTAGAATGAGTTGTGAGTGTCTGGTACAAGTGTGGATAGCCCAAGGATTTGTTAATCCTTAAGTAAGAGAAGACTCTTATGAGCTAGGATTTTCTTATCTAAATTAACTGGTTGATCGTTGTATGATTTAATTTGTTCCATATGATGGGAACGATTATATCATTAAATACTGCAAAATGAATGATCTATTACATGAGTAGGCTCTTTCAGAATCTCAGAGCCAAACCAGATGTTTGTTTCAGGCTGGAAAAAATGTGGAAAAATTCCCCGTAGGAAAGTATCATGGCCTACGTAGGATTTCTTTGATTAAAAAGAAAATAACTAGTATTGACAAAACCATATGTTCCCCTGGGTTCCCCACCTTGCTTCTATGGTACAATCTTCATCTCAAATCAATATGAGAATATTTTTTCAATAAAATGAGGCATTTGAGTGTGTTACTTGATGGATTTGAAAAGGAGGAGAAAAGAAAATAAAGAGAAACAGGCATGAAACATTTATATTAATCACAATAAAGACACTAAATAAACATTTTTGAGCTGCTGCTCATTCAAAGACATACATCCGTTACAGAGACTCTTTCGACTCCTTACATAGAGCATAAACCTTCAGAGCTTCAGCTTTTTCATTAACAGACATGCTAAAACCAGTATTTTCATGCTGGAGCTACTGCTCTTTGACACCATTACATCATATTGTTACTCAGAGTTTCTTACAGAACCTTTACAGCTCTTTCGAGAGTGAGTACAAAGCAAAACAGACTCAACAATATATTGGAGATTAAGCAACTACGTATGACAGATAATACAAAATAAAATAATATATTTGATAACATCCAGAAAGCGTGGAAAACCTGCATAGGAGTTAATATGATATCTTTTCATATCTTTCCATATCTTTCCAAAATATTTCTTCTTAATTTGTTTTCAATGCTACTTCAATGCTAACACAGCAAGGACAGGTGCAGTAGTTGGGATTACATTTTCCAACAAGGTCATTACCCAAGTCTATCAGCATGTTAACACATTTGAGGCTCCTCAATTTATCTAAAGCATTCATTGAAAAGCTTCCCAGCTGTTTTAGTTATCTCTCAAATCTTCAGTCACTCGATGTTAGTTGGTGTGAAAAGTTGGGAACTCTGCATTTAGGCATAAGAAAACATCAATCTTTGGAGCAGCTAAATGTGGCGGGCTGCAAGAAGTTGGCTTGGGTTCTTGTGGGAACATCCAAGCTCGTCTCTCTACGAGTATTAGGACAAGTTTTATTCAAGTTGAGGGAAAATGCATCAAGTCCATTGCAGATGAGGGATCTCAAAGATTTGACTCGGCTCCAACATCTGTCAATTGCATTCACCAGTCGCTCAAACTTCCGATGCATAACTGAGGGGTGCTGGATTTTAACCTCGACTGCTGAGTTCCCGCGTTCCCGTGCCATCTACTGCATCAGCCTGCGGTAGAGCTGTGTCTATCGCCTTCCCGTGAGCCTCTTCTCTCTCATGCTCAGTACTGCGGTTTCCTCGCCATACCACAGCCCACCTTCCTGCCACCCGCGGTACTGCGGTTTCCCCGCCATACCGCAGTCCCTCTTCTCTCCTCCGGAGGTAGCGCAGTTTCAACGCCAACCCGCAGTCTCTTTTTCTAGTTCCCGCGGTAGTGCGGTAAAGGCTTCCTCGCAACATGTTTTTGGTGTACTTTTGGTGGTCATTAAATTTTGGTCTTTAATGTTGTAAAGGACAATTTTTATGGTGGCTAAATCCTGCGAAATCGTTTTAGTTTTTATTTTGTCTTAATGACATTGAATGCTTTTTTCCTAGAGCTTTCTATCGTGAAATTTATATATGATCTTAGAGATTGGGAAAAGGTAATGAAAATTATTGCTCAACAGAAGCAAGTCGTGTTTTATGAGCAACAACTCAGTTTCAATGCATTATCTATTTTGAGATATAATAGAAGTCAAATATTTTTATTTGTGTGATATTTTCTATGTGTTTGTTCTTTAATCCTTTGCCTCTAGCCTTCACGTGGTATCATAGCCGGTCTATAGTAAAAGAGTCTCTTAGAAATCTCACTGTCAATAATGGCAGCAAACACAAGCTTGACAATTCCTCAAATCCCACAGTTTAATGGGAAGAACTATGACTATTAGGCAATTAGTATGAGAGCATTGTTTTGCTCACAAGATTTATGGGAGCTAGTGGAGAATGGATTTCGAGAGCCTACAGATGCAACAACATACAATGCGTTGACTCAAGCAGAGAAGGACTTATTGAAAGATAATAGGAAGAAAGACTCAAAAGCTCTATTCTTTATCCTCCAAGGAGTTCATGAGAGAATTTTCCCAAGGATTGCAGTAGCAACAAGGTCCAGGCAAGCATGGGACATACTTCAAACAACCTATCAAGGTATGGAGAAGGTTAAAACAACTAAGTTGCAAATATTGAGAAGGAAGTTTGAAATTTTGTATATGAAGGACAATGAATTAGTAGATTCATTCTTTACCTAGATTATTGGACTGGTAAACCAAATTAGGTCTCTTGGTGAGACACTTGAAGATAAAAGAGTGGTTGAAAAGATTTTAAGAAGCTTACCCACAAAGTTTGAGATAATTGTTGTAACCATAGAGGAAACAAAGAACCTCACATAGTATTCAGTTGATGAGCTCCTTGCATTTCTCATTTCTTATGAACACAGACTGAGCAAATTAGCAAATACATCACTGGAGCATGCCTTTAAAAAAAAGGTCTCATTCAATCAAGGAAGAGGTAGAGGAAAATCAAATTTCAGAGGAAGAGGAAGAAGTTTCAATAGAGGAAGAAGCAGCCCGTCAAGCTCAAGTGGAAGAGGCAACAGCCAAAACCCATCTCAAAATCAGTCTCAAGGTCAAAGGTATGAGAAATCTCAAATCCAATGTCACTACTGTAAAAAGTTTAGACATTAAATGAATGAGTGTAGAAAGAAACAATATGATTCTAGACATCAAACAACAAATTTTACAAATGAAAATTAGAGTAAGAAGTCAGAACCAAGCACAATGTTCTTAGCCTGTAATGTTGTACAAGAAAATGAAAAAGATGTATGGTTTTTAGATTCAGGCTATAGTAATCATATGACAGAAAATCTAGAAATGTTTTCAAGTTTAGATGAAAATGTGAAATCTGATGTGACATTGGGTAATGACAACAAAGTGTCAGTTAAAGGGAAAGGAAATGTCAATATTATAACTAAACAGGGGGAGAAAAAGTATATTCCAGACATTTATTTTGTGCCTGGTCTAAGACAAAATCTAATGAGTATAGGTCAACTTATTCAAAAGGGGTTTAGGGTATCTTTTAAAAATGGACTGTGCACATTCTTAGACAAATACCCAAGCAATCAGATTATTTCCAAGGTCAAAATGAACAGTAATAGAATGTTTCCCTTGAGAATTCAACCTGATTTGAACACAGGTTTTGCACAAGCACAAGAAAAGGCAACAATTATACAAACAAGCTTTCAAGTAGAGATAAAAGATGAAAATTGGTTATGGCACCTAAGATTTGGTCATCTTAATTTTGGTGGTCTAAATTCACTTCATAGGAAAAGCATGGTCAAGGGATTACCTCTAATAGAAAAACCAAAAAGAACATGTGAAGGATGCATTTTAGAAAAGCAACATAGAGAATCATTTCAAGTAGGAAAGTGAACTAGAGCAAAAGTTCCTTTAGAAATTGTTCATTCAAACTTATGTGGACCTATGCAAAAACCTTCAATAGGTGGTAGATTTTATTTCTTAACATGAACATTGATGATTATTCAAGAAAAACATGGGTTTATTTTCTGAAGCATAAGAGTGAGGCATTTGAATATTTTTGCCAATTCAAGGCTCTTGTTGAAAAACAAAGTGGTTATTATATCAAAGCATTAAGAACTGACAAAGGAAGTGAATAAATTTTAAAAGAGTTTTTAAATTTTTGCAAAGATCATGGAATTCACAAGCAGTTTACAACTAGATACACACCTCAACAAAATGGGGTAGCTAAAAAGAAAAATAGAACAATTATGGAAATGGCTAGAAGCATATTGAAAGCCAAACACTTATCAAATGAATATTGGGTTGAAGCCATATCATGTGCAGCTTATATAATGAATATGTGTCCAACAAAAAGTGTCATGAATATGATTCTTGAAGAAGCATGGACTAGGAGAAAACACAATGTTGCTCACATGACAGTATTTGGATGTGTGGCATATGCACATGTGCCTAATGAATTGAGAAGGAAGTTAGAAAGTAAAGGAGAAAAATGCATATTTGTTGGATATAGTGATGAATTGGAAGCATACAAGTTATATAATCCAATTAGCAAGAAGGTTATAATCAAAAGAGATGTACAGTTTGTAGAAGATGAAGCATGGGATGGAAGTTTGGAGAAAACAATTAATATTACAACCAACTTTCCACAAGAAGATAATGAAGTTACTGTACCAACAAATATTCCTCAACCAAGTGGTCCACAAGTGATGCCATGATAAAATGTAAGAGCAACAACAAGAGG
>VDFB02004800.1:4620078-4880754 GCA_007258455.2 Sequoia sempervirens | reverse complement strand
TGCTTTTAGAACACTTTATTTTCTAGTTTAGATTCCATTTTCATCCTAATCCTAGCTTGCATTGAACTTGCATTAGTTAATTTGCATCTAGGGTTTCAAATTTTTGTATTAGAAAAATGTGCATTTAGCTTGCATTCTTGCATACCATTTCCTTAAAAATATCTAAAATACTACATTTCCATCTTAGGAATGCATCATACAACATTGAAATACATCACAAACACTTCAAAATTTCTAATTTTTTTGCAAAAAACCAATACTGGGATTCATTCGCCATGCTCGGCGAATCAGTCCATGACCAGATTTTTTACTGACTGTTATAGCATTAGAAATCCCATTTCTATGTTTCCAAAGCCTCCTAGTATCATATATTATAATTTTGGATATTTTCTAGAACATTTTTTTTATGCATTTCAATCAAAAACATCATTTTAGCTTACTCATTTTTCAAATCACTTCAATTACACACATTGTTACATCTGAAAATGATTCCATTTCTGCAATCTTGCATAACATTGATAAAATTGCTTTTCACTTTTGGATATACAATATTTCTATTCATAAAGCTTTGCATTATTTTGGTAAAAGTGCTTTTCATTCTTGCATGTACATTATTTACATTCTTCAAGTCTTGCATCTATTGGATAAGAATGTTTTGTATCTTTGCATATACATTGTTCATATTTATGAAACATTGTATGAAATGGTTACATGCTCTTTTAATTCTTATTCAAAAAATCCTAGTATCGTACATTTGTAGACATATTAAGAAACACTTCCTATCTCCTCCCTATGATAGTTTTTTAGTGAAAGAGACTACAACTTCGGCCATTCTGAAATAAGAAGTAGGTGTCTATCTGACCACCCTAATCACAATTAAATGATAATATTTTTTTTTATAGTATTTTATATATAAGTAGAGGACTCATGTCCCAATGTGATGCATATTTTTTTGTAATTTTTTTCCATGTAAATAATTAATTATGAATGTTTTATTACAACTTTTAAAAAATATAAAAAACTTGTATGTCTGACCACCTTAACTTGGTCAAAACTTCATGAAATTCATTTTTTTTTTTAATCCTATAGTATGCGAAGCATAGAATGTGACGCATGTTTCAGATTCAAAAAATGTGATACCGTTTGAAAGCTATAGATGTTTTTCAATCAACCTATCAATCAAGACTTTAGTCATAATTCAAATAGAAAATTAATAATAATAATTTATGAAATTCAAAGTAAAGCATAATTTATATTGATGGAAAACTAAGAATCTCCTTTAAAAACCCTTTTCGTTTCAACAATTTTGGGTAAAAAAAAGTCGTCAGCCACATACCCTACACATACCCATCATATCACCACTTTTTGGCCCATCATGATCTTGCTATACCCTTGATATGTGTGGGGATTATCCTTGGAAAGATGCATTAAAGAAGGCTTGTAGATGCAAAATAGGACCAAATAAGGCATAAAGAAGCCCAATTTTAGCAAGGAGGGTCCAAACAAGTGTGAAAATGTAGAGTGATACATTTTCCTACACTACACATCATTGATATAAAATTGAACCTCCTTGATGATAATTCTTTCATATCTACTTTTTTCTACACCTTCCACATGTCACTCAACATGTTTATAGAAAACTTGTACAAATCTTGGGACTTTCTCTAAATGATACTATTGACTTTGAGTCTCAGTTTGAGGACTAAATGCATAGTTAGCATCATAATCTATAATAAAGATAATACAACTCAATGGAAAGAAATTCTTTAATTCATAAAATTACTTAGCCTATCATCTTTTACCATGGTGATGTTGGACATGTGGATATATGATATTATGAAATTTATTCATACATAAACTCAATGTAAGGAAAATCATTCTCTTCCAAAACATTTTTTGGATTCAACTCTTGAATTCATTGAATATTTCTCATATTCAAATCTATTCCAAATAATTGTTATTGAATGATCAATATTCTCAAATTGAAAAAATTTCTTCAAATTTTCACAATCATTACATATATTTTTTATAGATTGTACTTTAAATAAATTTGAATCTTCTTATTTTTCACATCCAATAGACTTCAAAAATTTCATTGTACTTACAATGATGGCTACATTTGGATTAACTATTATTATAATTTTTTTATATGATTGTAGGTGTACAAAACATTCAACATGATTTAAAAAACAACAAATTTCATGTACTTCTTGAGGTTTCTTTGTTGTTTGATTTTGTTCCCCTAAGGATAGACATGTAATTTTAGATAATAGTCTGTGGGTATGGGACTCTCATCCCATATCTATGAAGCCTTGGGTTCATTCCTTCAACCCTTTGAAGAAACCCATTGATGTAAGGCCTATTTGGATGAGACTAATTTATCTCTCCTTACAATTGTGGTGCTTCTCTGCTTTTGAGAGTATTGGAAATGTTATTCAAAAATTCTTGAGTGTAGACAACGCTTCCAAGAATTTCACTCACACCTCCTACGCTCAGATTCTGGTGGAGCTTGATTTATCACAGGCTTTACCTAGTGAGAATATGCTTTAGGTTAATGGTTTGTCTTGGTCCTAGATGGTGGATTATAAAGGTATCCCTTTCTACAATTGTAGACATTATTTTGCAACTTGCCACTTGGCTCGTGACTTCCTTCATCATTTTCACCTTATTTCCTCTTCTCCTTGGTGGAAGAATTCTCTCTAAGAGAATCTAACTATGAATTCTTCTTCTCCTGAGGGTGAGGAGTCTTTACCTCCTTCTCCTTTTGTGCATAAGCTTTCTCTTGCTATTTATGGTGCTTCTCCTCCTGAGGATCTTGCTGGGAGGCCTTTGGTTGAGGTTACTCCTATTATGTGTGTTTCCTCCTGCATAGTGGAATGCTATTCCTTCCTGACCAGTTCTAATGGGAACATGGATATCCCCGACGGCAGGCTGCATGACCACTGAACTATTTTGCAGGAACGTATGTTTCAAAATCTTCACAGAACTGCAACTTCAGTCAGCTAAAATGTCTAATTAGTTCACTTCCTTCCTCTTCCCGCTCCTAAGGGAATCTTGCACCCTTCTCCGTCAAAATTGCCTGTTTCAGAATTTTTAGTCCATGCTTAGTGTGAACCCTGAAAGAGATGTGCCATGCCGAAAAAAAGAAGCCGGTTAGAGGAGATCAAAATGATGATCGATTGGACCCGCTAAGACCTTGATTCAGTCAATTGTAGAGTCGTTTTTCATTCCACTAGGAGTCTTATTGACTCAAATCATTTCAGCAATGTCTGTAAAGGAACAGGTATGAGAACTTTCACTTTCTGGAACACAAACAGACAGTCACACATAGTGGCTGGTGTTAAAATCATTTTGTTAAGACTATCATAATCTAATCTAAGGGAAAAACATGGAAATAAAAATTAATGTGATCAATGTTGTGATGTGTCCTACACATTCCCATTAGATTTTTCTTTTTGTCCTAAGAGCTAAATGGGGTTATCCATTTTAAGAAATGGTGTAAGTATTTAATCTTGCTTTTCCCGTTGAACCATGGGGCTCCCCAAGCCTCAGAGTCCTTCCATCATCTTCAGCAGGGCCCCTATGGGCCCCATTGTATCTGGGGGGCCTGTTGAGTGAAATGCATTCGAAAGTCACCATATCAGCTTGGTTTTATCGTTCCCAACAACCCAGCTGAAAAATGGACCCCTTTGGGACTAATTCACCATCTATGGTCAATGAGTCCCTACCAGGTGGGACTAATTCACCCAAGGTGGCGAATCAGTCCCATTTGGGCTATTTTTGAGTTTTGAGCGGGAAAAATTGGAATTTAAGTTTATTATTCTTTCATGTCGGCCTTAGGGATCTAATTAATGGGTAAAGAAGGTGAATTTCCTATAAAATAAAGTCTCTAAACCCTAACCAATTAATCTTTTAACTCATTCAAACATCTCTTAGCATTGATTCATCATGTTCTATTTCAAGTCAAGCAAGCTAGGGTTTCATCATTGGAAGTCATCAAGATAGTTTCCTAAGGAATTCAAGGAAAAATTCTTCATGTTTTATTGAAAAAATTTAAGATCAATCATCATAGCAAGGTAATAACTCCATTATTGTATATTTCATTACATTCTTTCATCATTTTGGTTTAATTACCTAAAAGGGGTTTGACCAAGGCAAACCACCAGGCCCTAACATCCAACATTTCTCTTTCTTGTCTTGTGTGTTTGTAGATTTAGACATCTTAGAGGTTTAGAAATCATCGAAGATTGCATTGCAAAGTTGTTCAAGTCATCTCTTCATTAGATAAGGAAAAACATCAACAAAAAGTCACCTTCAGGCCTGGATTTGACAGTTTCAGAACCAGACACCTAAAGAAGCAGAAAGTGCAGACCGGAAGCTCCTGTTTCCACCTTTGAATCTTTAAAAATTCAAAAGTGGATTCATTCACCATGGGTGGCGAATGAGTCCCACTTCTAGGATTGATTTTGGTTTTTTGCATTTTTGGATACCCATTTGTCCAAAACGAGCTCTAGAATAGTTTCACAAAATTGGAAATGATTCACCAAAAATGGTGAATGAGTCCCACCAGGCCTAAAAATTAGGATCACCAACATTCCAAAAGTCATTTCTAGTCTCCATCAATATCTCGGGTTCACAATTTCAGTTTCATTTATTTCTGTTGCAATTTGCATTCATTCTTAGGTGTTTTTGCATTACATAATGTGTTTTTGAAAAAGGTGCATTTCTTTAGTTTTCATTTAATAATCAATAGATTTTACTAGTTTGTTGCATCTATATCATTGCATTTAGTCATAATTTCATCATACATACGATAGTTTGAGTGAACCACATAGATTTGTGGTGTGGGATCTATCTCTTTCCTTTAGGTGAAAGACCCTAATTGAGCAAAAGAGAGTCATAACATTCCTAATCATAAATTCTATGGTTCAAACTGTAACTCTAAGTAGGTCACGGTTTTGTTTAATTTTCCCTCAAAGGCTTTGTTCTTGGGTTCAAACTCTGTTGCTTGAACAAGTTTCTCTTTGGCTATTGTTTCTGCTTGGTCTTTTCTTGGTAGCTCCTTCCTTGCTACTTATTAGTTTTTTGAGGTTTTTTTCTCGATGTATCTAACTAGTTGGCTATGTTTGGCCAATCTATTTTGTTGAGCTATTATGCTCTGGTTTTTGATGTGGTTGTCCTTAACTGGTTCGTGTGTTTGGATAGTGTATTTTATCATACTGCTCTACCCAGTTGTATGCTTTCTTTGGTAATTTTCTTGGCTGTAAAAGGGATCAGGGCCCTTTCAAAACCCCTACTTAATCAATAAAAAATCATGTACTTTATATTTACATATGAAACATGGTCATAGGCTCTCAAACACCATTTGACAAAACTTCACCAATGAGAATTCTTGCTTGAGTGCTTAAAAAAAAAAATACTTTTTGTGTCTATAAAATGTTTAGGGAAGATAAATTTTTGTACCCCCATCACTTATTATTTGTATAGTGTCTCTCTATTGGAAGAAACATAGGATTGGTTGATCCAATCTCAACTACTTATTATTTTATGTCTTCTAAAATCCCTTCTTTCTAAGGAACCCTACAAATAATTACCTAATTATTTTTTATATTTTCATCTAATCTATTTTTCTTCACAATATATCTTTGAATGGTTCTCCTACATATATTTAGGAATTTTACAATTGCTTGAACTTGTCTTCTATGCAACAATTTTTACTAGAAATCATAATCATCAATACACTACATGCAATACTTAATTTTTTAGCTCAACTCTTGGTTTTGTGCCGTAGAAAAATTGCCCCTTGTCATTTTCATGGCCTTTTAGGTCTTGTTTCATGATGTTTGATCTATTTTTCTCTGATTTTATGCTGTAACATGGCTTGAACATGCATATTTATGTACTAAAATTCAAATAATGACATCTTGTGAAGGTGTTGTGAAGTGTTGTAAAGTCTTGTAACAAGATTTCATGCTTTTTTATGCATAACTTCACTATTTATCCCTTTCTTAGTCTTTATTTGACCCTTTTATGCCCTTTTATGCCTTAATTAAATGTATTTTTTATTGTAAGCTCGACAAACTATGAGCACCTTGCAAATCTGCACAAAGCTTAAACTCCATACTATGGATTAGTTCATGCAAACTCACTAATTACTCCTATGAAATAATGCATCATGCCTTCATAAACAATATGACAATACAAACTAATTGAGAGCATAAAAATAAGATACATATCTATCCCATAGTGTATTGGTGCTTCTTTGATGTGGAAAGAAGCCCTTTCCCAATCCTTGATAAGCTTGGTGATGAGGATGCAATGGACAAAATTAACTCTCAATTGAAGAGAGTAACTTTGCATAAGATTGTAGTTCATTTGATGAAGGATGAAGCTTCAATTTATAGATTTTCTTGATGAGAGATTGGCCAAATGGATGAATGCGGGATAAAGAATCAAGCCAATGAGATGGAGACACTTGTCATCTTGTGAGTGGTTGATGCATCTGAAAGATTTGGGAAATGTGCCCAAGAAGGGGAGATTTCAAATTCAAATTTGAGAGTAAATGCTGAGTGGGGGACATGTAAGAGTTTATTAATTGCTTTGTTGGATGTACATGCCCACTTGGTTTTGAATTCAAACTTGATGGAATATTCCTCAAAGATGCCATGTTGAGTGAAAATGTTGAATTTAATAAATCAATAAATGGATTTATTTGTGCAAGTGGGATTATCTAGAGGATGTGACATGCATTAGATTAGATTTAATTAGGATTAATTAGCTAGGATGATGATTAGGTGATTTTGACCAATTTGACTCAAATATTTGATTTATTTAAATCAAAAAAGGAGAAATATGAATTTTGAGACTTAATTAAATAAAGTCCTAGTTTATTTAATTAAATGGATGATGCAAGATAAAGGTTGAATGATTTATGAGAGATGAAATGTTATTATTTGATTAAACCATTGGATTGACCTATATGCATATTTTGCGTGTCTACACAAACAACATTAAATACAAGATAATTGCTGACACCCATTTTAAGGTCCTAGGTGGGACCCATTCGCCATGGGTGGCGAGTGAGTCCCCCTTGGCTCCAAATTCAAAATATCTTAAATTTCCTTTCAATTTTTTATTCAAAATCACTTGATGTCGGCCTTTGATGAGGTATGAACAGGTTACTAAGGCACAAGATTGTATAAATACCTGATTTAAATCACTTCATTTTACGTCCTCCAACATACACACATCAACTCAAACATTCAAGCATATTACAATATCTTATTGTAGACACGTAAAATTGACATCATGCATAATCATATTCGCTCGTCAATTAAATAAACCAAGTTTAATTGATTAATCTCCTAAGGTCATCCATTTAAATTGAATAAATTAACTTTATTTAATTTAAGCCTAACAACATCCTCTTTGATTAAATAAATCAAATATTTATTTAATCAAGCTTGAAATCACCTTTCATCCCCCTTTGATTTAGTTAAATCCCTAAATCTAAGTCAAATGGGTCAAATCGCCTAATCCCTCACTAAATTAATCTAATCCTGATTAATCTAATCTAATCACCCATCACATCCTCTAGCTTTTCCCACTTGCACAAATAAATCAATTTATTGATTTATTAATTCTTCATTTTCCATCAGCATGGCATAAAAAGAGAATATTCTCCAAGTTTGAAATCTCCCTCCAATTTGACATGTACATCCAACAAAGCATTTAAGAGGTCTTACATGTCTCTTGCAAAGGTCAAACTTAGCATTTAACTCTCAAATTCAAAATTCAAATATCCCCCTCTTTGGCAAATTGACCAAAATGTGCTCATTCCTCAACCTCTCACATGTTGACAAGTGGCTCCTTCCTATTGGTTGGTTTTTAGTCCCACATCCTCCATGTTTGGAATTCTTTTATCCTTCTTGGCTATAAATAGAGAGCTTCTCTATTGTATCAATCCTCCACAATCTTAGTATCTTTGTTATACACACATCATCTTGCATCTTGTTCATCATATCTTCATAGTATTTCATATAATCTTCATCATCACAGGGAGCTTAGCAAAGGATGGGGAAAGGGCTTCTTTCCACATTGAAGAAGAACCAATCCACTATGAGATAAATATACTTCATGGTTTTTTTATATGCTTTAGTTTCATTTGTTTGCATTTGGAAGCATGATGTATTATCTCATAGGGATTCTTGATTTGTTGTATTCAATTTGACATTGTTACTAATGTTCACCAAAATTGAAGTTTATGCAGATTTAGCATCCACATAATGGTGCTAGAAGGAGGGTGGAATATAAAGTCTCTATTTTCGTTTATATTTTAGATCGATTCATGCAAAAAAAAACAAGACTGAAAAGTCTCTATTTCTATTTATATAAGATAAATTTATGCATTATATATAAGGATGAGTCTTTGATTATATCTATGATTATGAGCTTCTTTATTTCAACGTACCTCTTTTGAATCCAATCTCTGACACTGTTGGTTTATTTGTTCAGAAGTAGATCTGATTTATAAGAGTTAAAATCATTCAAACAAATTCTCACGTACTGCGTTCATTTAGAATGTTAAACAAATTTCTTTTATATTTCTTTAGTTAGTCACGATGGCATAAGTCAGTCTTGGGTCATTAAAAAATATCTTGGGCCATTATTTATGCTTAAGTAAAAACAAGTAAAAACAACAAAATAACTACTTTTTATCCTATAATGCATGTCTTCTACAATAATGCATCTGTACGCCTAGCAATCTTGGTTGTAAATGACTTTTTAATAGCCAGTCCTAATTTATGTGCTTGTCCATTACAACATCCTTTTTATTTGACAATGCCCAATCTTGAGAAAGCGGTGCTGGCTTGAAATTTTTCAAAGTCTTTCTTTAATTCCATTTGGTGTGTGCGTATGCCATTTTGTGGCATCTTCTCTGACTGCATTTGTGTGAAAAATTTCTAATGGTAGTGGATACGCCATGTTTTGTTCAATGCATTTGAGATTTCTGAAGTTTTTTTTTTTTTTTGTTTATCAAAACCATTTTGTGCATACCATGCAATCACTGTTCCATCACATTCACTTCTAAAGTCTTTTTATCAAAATACATTTTAGGCACAACTATTATAGTGTCAGCTCGGTGTGTTTTTTTGAAGCTAATGGCTGCATCGATGGCTGTCAATGAGACTACATTAATTTGGAAATACTTCATCCAGTCTACAAGCCCTGCCTATATTGGTCTAAGAGAACTATGTCTCCTGTTAGTTGTGTCCATGGCTCCTATCTGTTAGAACTTCCCCACCTTCAACATCTCTTTTTTACAGAATACCTCACAAGAGATTAAGCGCTTAGCTATTTCAAACTTGCAGGTGTACTGGCTGATGTTTTCTCCTTAGCAATAAACCTATCAATCTGATGTGAAAGCGCCCACTAGTAACCGAAGGTAGCTGCAAATTCAGTAATGTGTTGCTTTCTGTCGGATGAAGTGCACCCCCTAGTGCATGTATTGTTCTTTTGCTTCCAATCTACTTTCTTTTTTTTTTAGGGTCACTACTAGGATTAAAACCATGTGGCATCCCATCCAATGGTCACCTCCAACTATGGCGCTCAGACATGCTGATTGATTGAGATATAAAAGCTAATATTTTAGTTGATAGAGATAGTGTAATGAAAGTTAAATAGTTAATACTCCAACTGCATTGAAAGATCGTACTTTTCAAAAAAAAATAGTAAGGGAGTAAGATCTTTACTTGTACTCTATTCATTAAATATTGATTCATGATGTAGATTTAAATTCATGCGTTTGAAAATCTTTATTTGTAGCGAATCTTTTCTTGAATCAAACTTTCTTTCTAAGGTCAATTCATAGAATGCAATATAAAATCTTCAGAGTTATTACCTTGTTTTTAATTGGTGCGGTGAGATTGGTGGGCTATGCTCATTTAATATCTTGGGAATGCTTTTTTTTTTCCTTAGCTCAATTAAAAGATACGATTGAGTGTAGTAAGTAGGACTGTGGTATCCATGGTTGTTGTTGAAACAAGCTTTCAATTCCAGCACCTTCCTGGGATAGCGATATAATCAACTATCGTATGGTCAACAATACAATTTTCTCAGAAGATTGTTATCCACAGCCAAAGATCTTTGACCTTTGTAAAATGCAAAACACACATCCTCATGAAGTACTAAAGCACCGCACCATAGGAAACTTCTTCATCTAAGACTTACAGTGTTGGACAACTCTTTTCCATTGAAGAAATCTCGAACCAATTCATCAGTTCCATATGTCCATCTCGGTTGAGGAATAGACCTTACCATCCCACGAGTTAAAATTGAAGGCTGTGGAGTTCGTTGGTTTTTTCTTTTCTTTTACATTGGCTAAATACATTAGCTCGAAAGTTTCTAAAGTATTTTCAATAGGTTTTTTCCTTTTAAGATGCTGATTTAAATAGATTAGATTCTTTCTGCTATTTGGAAATATGTATATCTGTCTATAAAAAGATTTTTTTATCTAACAGCCAGTGGAAGAATTTTATGTTGACAGTGCATTCATGGGCATGTTTGGTAGAAGTTGATAGCTGCAAGTTTTTTTGAAAAAAAAAGTTGATATAATCTATCTGAAATGTTTTAAAAGCAGACTTTCTTCATTTATTTTTTACTTAATTGACTTAGTGCAAGGAGAGATCACTTGTGGTTTTTTAATCCCTTCTTTATTTTATCTATTGTTATATGGGGATTGTGTTTTAATTCTTAATTCTACATATTTCAAATGAATCCTTGCAATAAAGCTCATCTCTAAATATTTTATTTTGTGATGTTCATAGGTAAAGGTTGACATTGTAATCGAGCATTGGAGTTGAGTGAAAACAAAAGCAAGATCAGAGTTAAGGATTTGGGCATTGAAACTTAAAATCAATAAAGAATTTTTAAATGCTTTGAGCTTCTATTGCATGCTTTAATTTTTTGTTTTAGACTAACTCATTTATTTTTGGGCTCTAAAAATGAACATTTCAAAAGCTTTCAATTTTCATTGCAAAAGGGGTTAAAATTAACTTCAGGAAAATTGACTAGATTTCATTTAAGGTTAACAAATTGAAGAAAACTTTCAAATATCATTTTGGTGCTTTAAAACAAATTGAAATCATTGCATTGTGGACTTAAAACGAACATGTGTCTTTTATGCTTTGTAATATTTTTTGCAAAATAATTTCATCTAAAAAGGCGTATGTACTTCTCTCGCGCTTCACGACAATCTTGAGAATCAAAAGTCTTTTTGATAAAATTAAGTTGCATAAAAGATTGCCTCCACACTTCATTTTGGGAACTAAAATTGAACAAAGCTTGCGAGTGTGAGTTATGCATATCGTGTGTGTTCTCCCTTTATTTCTAAATGAAGGTCGATCGAACTACATATGTGCTTGCTCGTTGTTGTTTACCTTTAGAGGGGCTTGCCTAAGAGACACATCAAAAAGGAGAACTCGAAGGTGACACTAACTGGTTTTTCATTCGGGCCGATATATAAATGGATAAGACTAAGCTGTCAAGTCCTCATGGTATGTAGGCCTTAGCCATACACTGGCTTTCAGAATGGGGTACTATCGTAAAAAGTATAAGCGCCCCTAGTAGGATTGATTAAAGCCTTTAGTGGCTTGCTAGATGCTTGCAAGGTGCCATGTCCCCGATGTCTCATTATTAAGAACCTTGTTTGTAGTATCCAACTAGTCCATCCAACGAGTTTATCAAAGTGGTGCATTGGAACTTAGATTCCAAGAAGTTACTTGCCATGTCCGATCTTGGTTAAAGTATAGAGGTTAAGACTTCATTATTAACATACCTTTAGACTCTCTCCTTGGTTACATGTAAAATCATCTCTTCTACTACGAAGGGAATGAGGCAATCCCACCAAGAAAAACATACCAATTGAGCTAGGATGTTTTATTGCTTGTGAGTTGGTTTGAAAACACAATGCTTGGATCCAAAACATCGAAACCAACATTCAACGAATCTTTAGAATTTCAAACCCTTTGGGAGGAAAAAATACCTTTGAAAAGTCCACATGTTACTACTTGTCCCTAGGGGTTCTTATCCCTAGAAGGCTTCTAAACACTGATACCTATATCTCAATTTTTTCATTCCAAAGTCAACAATAGGAAACTATGCTCTTGAAACTTTGATATTCACATTAGTGACCTTGTGAAATGAGAAGGAATTGAGACATAGACATTCAGTTTGAAAACTAAACAAGTAGTTTTTTGTGGTAAATGAATTCATTAACCAAGATTAACTGAAATTGAATCCCACACATGTGCTTGGTATCTTTTGGTCATATGGTTTTCATGCAAACATTGGTCTTTTGGTTTTAACTATTCTTAGAGAAAAGCATGTTCTTCAATATCTTGGTCTAGCAAACAAAGTCTCTCTAAGTCTCTTAGGATAAAAATCATTTAAACTTTCATCCATCTCACAAAAAACTTTAGAGCTTTGAATACATCATTCTAGACTTGGGTAAATCATCAAAATCAAAATCACTTTGTTTAGTTATGTGTATGGGAATGCATCCTTTCTCATACATTTAGTTGAATTAGCAATCCTTTGAACAAGTTCATCCTAAGATCACATCCAACATCTTAGGGTTTACAAGTTCATTATCTAGTCAAACCAATCAAAATCAAACCCTAAGTCTAGCATTGATCCAAAGTCCCTAAGCTTTCAACACTCATATAATTCACCCCTTTTCATCCTTCATCTCATCATTGGTCCTGAACACCTTAGAGGTCACTTTTGCAACAAGGTAAAAACAAAAGAAGAACATGGAATACAAACTTGATCCATACATCATGAGCGGTCTAAACCAACCAAAATATCAAAGCCTTATAATGCCAATTGATTATCAACACTCACATTTATACAATCCGTACATGGGATCATTATCACCTACAAACCTCGATGGTACAACAAATGTGAGTATGCCCAGTCAAAAGTTTGGAACACCTTTCCCAATGCTAGATTTAAATCTAAGAACAAACCTACAAATCTATCAACCAAACACCCAATGCATGAGTCTTCCACAAAACATCATCATCCCATCAAATCCCTATATGCCAAATGTGAATGTACCAAGTACAACTTTAGCAAACATGAACATCTTGAATCCAAACTTGGCAAAATTTGGGATAGATATGTTTGTGAATCACACAAATGTTGTTCAAGATACAAACACAATGATAACAACTCCATGTATTGATCCAAGTGAAGGTAATACCATGCAAAATCAAAGTTACCTAAATCAAGGCAATGTGATTCCCAACCACAACAATGTTCAAATTCAACCTATCATGCCAAATCTGAGCATCATCCCAAATCAAAACATTGTCCAAAATCAAACACCACAAGTACACACTCCAAATCTACTTAAAAAAATCCAAATCAACTATATCAAAGGTGCCATGTTCAAAATGAAGACCAAGTTTTACTAGATCAAATTGCTTCATTCGACAAACTAACTGAAGCCTTGAAACAAGAAACATTTTTGCTCCAAAATCAATGTACTCTACCATTGATTGAACCATGTCATCAAAATAGTAAGTTGTGGTTGCATCCACATCAAGAACAATATCTCCAATGTCAAGGAGTTAGATATCAAGATCAACCACATCAACAAATACAACCCCCACATCTTGAAGATCAATCACCACATCTTAGAAATCAATCACCACAAGGTCAACTCAAAGTACAAATCTCACAAGGGAACAAACGAAAATACACACCACTAGGGAGCCCAATCGAATCAGTCCTACAACAATTGGTACAAGAAAATCTCATCAAGCTCCCCATCTATGGGAACTATCACGAACCCCTAGTTAAACCACCAGGGTATAACAAGGAGCACCATTGTGATTTTCACAAAAGAAAGGGACACACAACATCAAGTTGTATTCAACTCAAAAATCTCATCCAAGACCTTATTGATCAAAAGATAATCACTGTTCGGGACAATGGTGAAGATTCAACCACTGGTAATATCATTGACAATCTCCTGACCACAATTGTTGAAAACAATGATCAAGATCTATCCATCGAAGAACACAAATGTGAAGATGTTTTTATCTCATTTGAGGATCAAATCAACATATATCAAGAGTCACTTTCCAATCATGATCAAAATCTACCAATAATACCCAAAAATGATCCAATTCAAGAAATGTCAACATTACTTGACCCTATGGTTGAAGACATTCAAAATCTCTCCACCAGAATTGTTGAAAACAATGGTCAAGATCTCTCAATTAAGGAGCACATTGAAGATATTTCTACCCCATCTGATGATCAACTCACCATACATCAAGAGCCTCTTTTTAGTGATCTATTTCAAGGAGTGTTAACATTATTTGATCCTATAATCAATGATCCATCAACCAATGATCATGTCAAAAATGTCTCTACATCACCTAATGAGTTAGAGGACATATCTAAATAATTTATTCTAAAGCATGATCAACATCTCTCACCAAAGTCTAGCAATGGTCCTTTCCAAGACATATTGACATCCTTTGACCTCATGATTAGCGATATTGAAGGAATATTCAACTCGACACTTGATCCAAGTCCTTTCAAAGATCAAGAGGATATTGAGCCACTTCCCATCCAAGAACCCTTTGTAAGCAATCCATCCTTTGAAACTGACCCATGTCAAGAAAATAATCCAAAGCATGCCAAAAGAGATTCTGAAATCATTCAAGATCAAGAATTCGTATCTCCAAGATACTACAATGATCTAATTGACACTCTCCTATCTATACAAGATGTCACAAATGATGATCACATCCACATAGCACACACTCCTACATCTACCCATGAGATGCTTTCCTTTACTCCTGACATTATTACACAAAAAGAGCAGGTTATTGATTCCTACAGTCAAACTAAATTATCAACATCAGGATTAGATATATCCCAAATTCAGACTAAGGACATTAGGCATGAGGATATCCAACATTATCCACTCAATGAAACAAGTTAGATAGAACAGGATCTTCCAGATTTAGCAGAGTAGCAAATGGAATTAACATCATCTGTAGTGTTCATTTATCAGAGCATGTTTACTGAACAAAAATCTCAAAACAAGAAGAATCAAGGAACGAAGGTGCCACTACTTCCACAATGCTAGGGGAAACTATGTCTCAAGCAAACATCAACACAGGGAGCAGGAAGAGTCCTTATGATGAAACAAGTGCCAATACTACAACCATCCACATCATGAATCTTCATCCACCCATCACCCCATCCATGAATTGGGACCAACATCAAAATAAAAATTTGAATCAAAGCACAAAGAATGTTATCAAAGCAAAAGAAACAGAGCATGAAGGATAAATCAAATACAAGTGGATATCAAAGAATACAAATAAAGATTATCCCCATCAAAATCCATCAGTCAAAGAAACTATGGGGAAAAATAAAAAAGGGAAAAGTATCCATCAAAGATGTCCACAAAGGAAAAAGAAAGCTTCTCAAGCGATGTGCAATGTGTATCAAACAGTTGGTCCTAATTCCACACACTTTCGTATCCACCCATCATTACTCATCTACCCAAGTTTGGAGAATCAAAGGTTCCAAACTGTCAATCCATCATTTATCCCTAAACACACTCCATCCATGCCCCCACACATGATATCCAATTCTCACATTGACCATGTATTGGCAATGACCCTCATCATAAGGATTTAGAAGGCACTCTATCACGATGTGCGCACCAAGACAAAGTTAACTTCGGTATCAATAAAGCAGATCAAGAATCTCAAAAGTTGCATTCAAGTGCATGTATTTTGGCAAAGCAGCTTCTTCAAGAAGGATATCGATGGAACATTATGACAGAAGAACCTACATCGACAGTGCTAGGAGGCTCATCATGAGCTTAAAATATTTCACAGAAAAATAGAAAAAAATCCAAAAATGTGAAAATCCAAAAAAAATCAAAAAAATCATGAAAACACTAAAGAAAAACATTGTCCTCTAGTGAAAACCACTATGGTGGCACTTTGGGCAGGTACCATGATGAAAACCTGGCAAATAGTTGTCATGAGTAGAATTGAGCATCTACGTGCACCGGTTCAGATGAAAGCATCTCATCCCATCCGTAATAAATCCAATATTCTATCCATCTTAGCCATAATAAATCCAGTCATCCATGAGCCATTTATCCAATCCATTTTCATCCATCTGCATCCATAGTCCAAATTATCTTGATCTTGACAAATTTTGGTGCACACTTTACACTTGCTTATGGTAAACATCTTGACATGGGTCATTTTCATTGATCCTATCTTATCCAACATTATTTGAACCATGAAGCATTATCCAATGAAGCATTCCTTCATTCAAACACCTTATATTATCGTAAGATAATCCTTGGAATCCTTTGCATGCTTGCCATATCCATCATTCCATACACCTATATGAGCATCCACACATGGCATTCCATACATTGCTAGAAATTGGGGGCAGATATTTACATCTTGCTTCAGGAATAAATCTTGATCTATAGCCTCCAACTTATATGGTAATCCAAACATTGGAAAATGTAAAATAAAATTGGTCAAAGCATTTGTGATCCAAAGTCTGAATCACTAGCCTATGGCATATTTTGACAAGAAGATGTTCCTTATCAAGTGTTATCTTCAATCAAACATTGATCCAAACAATCACTATCAGTCGCATCTAATTTTCATGTCAAATGTTACATCAAATCATTCAAATAGATTTTGTTCCAAATCAAGCTTTAAAATCCCGATCAATCAAATCCAATCAATCCATCACCATCTTGGGATATCCATCCTAATCTTTGTGTTTCTTAACACTATCCTTGCATTGTTGTGTATCCTCGACAATGTTATCATCATCAATCCCTCATCATCTTGGGATATTCATCCTAATCCTTGTGTTGCATAACACTATCATTTCATTGTTGTGCATCCTCAACAATATTATCATAATCATTTAATCAATCAGATCAATCAACCCTAGCTTGGTTTTCAAAAAAATCCTAAATAGAGCACTGATATCATCACACATATCCATATCCAAATCATCAAAATCATGCGAAAAATCCAAAAACATCGGAAAAATATCAAAATCCAAAAAACATTCATAAAACAGAAAACGTAAAAAACATGGAATCCAAACTATGTCATCTTTGAGCTTAAACATAGGCAAGGTTGATCTTTGATCAGCCCTCGAGACATCAAAATTCAAAAACATTTGAAAAAACACAAAATCCAAAAAAACATTTGAAAAATAAAAAATCCAAAAACCCAAAAACAACCTCAAAACATTTCGAAAATGTAAAAAACATCCAAATATTTGAAAAAATCCATTCGTCTCATCTTGCTTTCACTCAAAATAATCAATCATCCATAATAAACTAATCATCACCTTCATGCTTTGGCAACATAAATAGAAACAATCACAACAATTAGCAAAAGAAAACTCCAAACGCAAAATAAAAATCAAAACAACAAATTGTTAAACGCAAAATCAAACTCTTAATCATTTCTAAACATGTCAATCAACCTTATATCAACATCCTATCAATCAACATATCAAACCATCATCATCCTATACAATGCATGTCCTAGGATATATCGTTCTGACAATGGGCATCATTTTGGATATCACTTTGATTCTTATCCTATCAAAACACATCCCTCTGGCTGAAGGTATGAAGAACATTGGCTTGTTTGTGTACTTGATCTTTTCTTTTGATTTATCTTATTGCGCTCATTCCAATGACCTCTCGATGGTGTCTAATCAAAGCAATTTAGAGAGAAAGGAATGGCACAACGATCATTATCTTTTGTCTGCTATGCTTGTTGGAAATTCTTGTAAAATAACTTGGCGAATAGTTGCTTTGTTAGAGATGTATGGAGGGTGTTTTGGGCAACTTGTTGACTATTGCATTGATAGGTTATACTTTTCTGTGTTTTGGTTTGAGGTGTTTGAAACTTCTAAAGTGCATCCTAGAAAGGTTTTTGTATGTTAGGTGTGAACAAGAATACTCCTATCTGTTTGTCGAGTCAAAGTCCATCACACTAAGTTCAACACCATCTTGGTTCTTTATACCTTGATGCATCATGCTTATGTGTGTTATCAAACATAAGGTAAGTGGCCCTTTTAAAATCCCAATTCTTGATAAGAAAATCATCCATATCTCATCATCATCGCTCATAAATTTGGCTTGTTGGATCCTCTTGTCATCATCTCATTTCTCATTTCTTCTTCTCCGCACTAACATCATGTCATGAATAGTTAATCATCATCACCAGTGCATCCATCCTTCATCCACAAACCATCAGCATTCTGCACATAATCTCACATGCATGTTCATCATCATAATATAGATCTGTTAGTCTAAGCATCTCATAAAAACATACATTTGCATAAAAAAATCATCGCATCATCCATCATCACATCATATCATCATTTAAGTTTTTTAGGATAATATAGATTGGTTATTCTAAGCATCTTAAAATCATGTCATTTGCATCATCATCATAACCATCCATCTTGAACCTCTTTATCACGATATCGACCCTCAAATCGAATCTTTTCACTCAATCTCTCGAGGGGGTAATGTACTAGTGTACTTCTTTCTGCTGGGGCATCCGAAAAAATCAATTTTTTTTCGAATTTTGATCGCGGCAAGTTTATTCTTTGAACGAACACAACAAGTACATTTCTTCAAAGAAGGGCAAAATGTAAACACGTAAAATTGACATCATGCATAATCATATTTACTCGTCAATTAAATAAACCAAGTTTAATTGATTAATCTCCTAAGGTCATCCATTTAAATTGAATAAATCAACTTTATTTAATTTAAGCCTAACAACATCCTCTTTGATTAAATAAATCAAATATTTATTTAATCAAGTCTGAAATCACCTTTCATCCCCCTTTGATTTAGTTAAATCCCTAAATCTAAGTCAAATGGTTCAAATCACCTAATCCCTCACTAAATTAATCTAATCTAATCACCCATCACATCCTCTAGCTTTTCCCACTTGCACAAATAAATCAATTTATTGATTTATTAATTCTTCATTTTCCATCAACATGGCGTAAAAAGAGAATATTCTCCAAGTTTGAAATCTCCCCCCAATTTGACATGTACATCCAACTGTACATGTCAAAATCTGCATTTGGTTAAATAACTAACAATTCAACAAGCATGGTTAGTGTTCAAACAAAGCAAGATTTTAACATCCATATGAGATGAGTCAACATGCTTTAATGATGCAATCAAAACAATAAAAGGATTAGATAAACTAGATGAAAGCATACAATAAATCATGAAGTAAATAACATCTCATAATGGATTGGTGCTATTGTGGAAAATAGCCCTTTCCCAATCCTTGCTTAAGCTCCATGATGAAAATCCTATGAAGAATGATATGGAATGCTAAGATGATCAATGGACAAAATCAGTTCTTAGTTTAAGAGAGTGACTTTGCAAGAGATTGTGGAGGATTTGAACAAGAATGAAGCCTTTCATTTATAGATTTTTTTGATTAGGGATTGGCCAAATGGATGAATGTGGGATTAAAAAAAGATGAATGAAAAGAGGCCACTTGTCAACTTGCCATTGGTTGAGGGATGTGCAAGATTTGGGAAATGTGCCCAAGAGGGGGAAATTTCAAATTTGAAATGAGAGTTAATGCTGAGTTTGACTTGTGCAAGGGACATGTAAGAGACTTGTAAGACCTATTAAATTCCTTGTTGGATGTACCTTTCAACTTGCTTTTGAATTCAAATTTGAGGGAAGATGCCATGTTGAGTGAAAATGCTGATTTTAATAAATCAATAAATGGATTTATTTGTGCAAGTGGGAATATCTAGAGGATGTGACATGCATTAGATTAGATTCAATTAGGATTAATTAGCTAGAATGATGATTATGATGAGTTTGACCAATTTGACTCAAATATTTGGATTTATTTAAATCAAAGAGCGATGGAATATGCATTTGGGGAATAAACTTGTCGCGATCAAAATTAAAAAAAAATCTGATTTTTCGGATGCCCCAGCGGAAAGAAGTACATTGGTACATTGACCCCTCGAGAGATCGAGCAAAAAGATTCAATTTGAAGGTTGATCTCGCGATAAAGAGGATCAAACTAGATGGTTATGGATGATGATGCAAATGAGATGATTTTAAGATGCTGAGAATAACAAATCTATATTATCCTAAACAACTTAAATGATGATATGATGTGAGATGGATGAGATTGATGATGTGATATGCTATGATTATGCAAATGTATGATTTATGAGATTTTATGATTTATGAGATGCTTAGACTAACAAATCTATATTATGATGATGATATGTTGTGATTATGATATGCAGAATACTAATGGTTTGTGGATGCAAGATCGATGCATGATGGATGCATGATGGATGCACGATGGATGCATGATGGATGCATTGGTGATGATGATGTTAGTGCGGAAATGAGATAATGAAAAGAGGATCCCACAAGTCCATGATCTGACGAGACTTTATTAGAGATGATGATGATGATAGATGACGATGATGATGATGATGATTCGCTTATCAAGGATTGGGATTTTAAAAGGGCTACTTACCTTATGTTTGATAAAACACGTAGGTACGATGCATCAAGGTATAAAGAACCAGGATGGCGTTGTACCTAGTGCGATGGACTTTGACTCGGCAAAAATATAGGAATATTCTTGTTCACACTTGACATACAGAAACCTTGCTAGGACGTACCTAACAAAGTAAGTATTCGCCAAGTTATTTTACAAGAACGTCCAACAAGCACAACAAACAAAAGATAATGATCATTGTCCCATGATCATTGTCCCATTCCTATCTCTCTAAATCCTTCACTCGGATATCATCGAGAGGTCCTTGGAATGAGCACAATAAGATAAATCAAAAGAAAAGATCAAGTACGCAAACAAGCCAATGTTCTTCATACCTCTAGCCAAAGGGATGTGTTTTGATAGGATAAGAATCCAAGTGATATCCTAAATGATGCCCATTGTCGGAACGATATATCCTAGGACATGCATTGTATAGGATGATGATGGTTTGATAAGTTGATTGATAGGCTATTGATATAAGGTTGACTGACAGGTTTGCGAACGATCAAGAGTTTGATTTTGTTTTAAAGATTTGTTGTTTGATTTTGATTTTACGATTGAAGCTTGCTCTTGTTGACTGCTATGATTGTTTCTATTTGTGTTGCCAAAGGATGAAGGTGACGATCAGTTTATTATGGATGATTGATTATTTTGAGTGAAAGCGAAATGATATGCATGGATTTTTTCAAATATTTGGATGTTTTTGATGTTTTTGAAATGTTTTGAGGCTATTTTAGTGTTTTTCGAGATTTTACAAATGTTTTGATTTTTTATTTTTTGAATGTTTTTGGATTTTGATGTTTTGAATGTTTTTGGATTTTGATGTTTTTCAAATGTTTTTGTGATTTTGTGTTTTCAAATGTTTTTGTGATTTTGATTTTGGATTTTGAATGTTTTGGTTTTGATGTTTTCGATTTTTTGGATTTTGATGTTTTTCAAATGTTTTTGTGATTTTGTGTTTTTCAAATGTTTTTGTGATTTTGTGTTTTTCAAATGTTTTTGGATTTTGATATTTTTGAATGTTTTTGGATTTTTTTGCATGTTTTGACAATTTGGATAAGGATGTGTTTGGTGATATCAGTTCTCTGTTTGGGATTTTGTTGAAGACCAAGCTAAGGTGGATTGATCGAATCGATGGATTGATGATGATGATAACATCGTTGAGGATACACAATAATGCAAGGATAGGATTGATGATGATTGATGATGATAACATTGTTGAGGATGCACAACAATGCAAGGATTTGATTGATTAGGATTGATGACGATTGATGATGATAACATTGTTGAGGATGCACAACAATGCAAAGATAGTGTTAAGAAACACAATGATTGGGAATGATATCCCAAGATTATGGATTGATTGGATTCAATTGACCAGGATTGATGAAGCTTGATTTGGAACAAAAGTTGTTCAAATGATTTGATGTGACATTTGGCGTGCAACTTAGATGCAACTAATAGTGATTGTTTGGATTGATGTTCGATGAAAGATGAATCTTGATAAGGAACATCTTCTCGTCAAAATGTGCCATGGGCTAGTGATTTGGATTTTTTCTCACAAGTGGTGGACCAATTTGATTTCACGTTTTCTAATGTTCGGATCACCACATAAGTCAGAGGATACATATCAAGATTTATTCCTGAAGCAAGATGTAAATACCTACCCCCAGTGTCTAGCAATGTATGGAATGTGATGGATGGATGGATACACAAAGGATTCCAAGGATTATCTTGCGATAAGATAAGGTGTTCGAATAAAGAATGCTCATTTGGATAATGCTTCAAGGCTTAGATAATGTTGGATAGGATAGGATCCATGAAAACGACCCCTATCAAGATGTTTACCATAAGCAGGTGTAAAGTATGCCCCAAACTCTGTCAAGATCAAGATGACTTGGACTATGTATGCAGATGGATGAAAATGGATTGGATAAATGGTTTATGGATGAATGGATTTATTATGGATGGGATGAGATGCTTTCAACTGAACTGGCGCACGTAGATGCCCAATTCCACACATGATGCCTATTTTCCAGGTTTTCACCAAGGTACTTGCCTAAAGTGCCGCCGTAATGGTTTTCACTAGAGGATGATTTTTTTCTTTAATGTTTTCAATCCTTTTTTTGATTTTTGATTTTTTATTTGGATTTTCATATTTTTTGATTTTTTTGGTTTTTCTAAAAGATTCATGCTGACCCACCTAGTGGTGTCGAAGTAGATGCTTCTATCATAATGTTCCATTAGTATCCTACTTGAAGAAGTTGCTTTGCTAAGATACGTGCACTTGAATACAACTTATGAGATTTTTGATCTGCTTCGTCGATACCGGAGTTAACTTTTTCTTTGTGCGCACATCGCGATAGAGTGCCTTCAGAATCCTTATGATGAAGGGTCGTTTCCAATACATGGTCAATATAAGAATTGGATATCATGCGTGGACGCATGGATGGAGTGTGTTTAGGGACAAAAGATGGATTGGTTGACAGCTTGGAATCTTTGACTCTCCAAACTTGGGAAGATGAGCAATGATGGGTGGATATGGAAGTGTGAATGGAATTAGGACCAACTGCTTGATATACTCTGTACATCGCTTGAAAAGCCTACTTTTTCTTTTGCGGACATCTTTGATGTATACTTTTCCCTTTTTTTATTTTGCCCCATAGTTTCTTTGACTGATGGAGTTTGATAGGGATAATCTTTCTTTGTATGTTTTGGTATCCATGTGTATTTGATTTTTCCATTATGCTTCTTAGCTTCTCTTGATTTGATAACATTCTTTGTGCTTTGATTCAAATCTTTCTTTTGACGTTGGTCCCAATTTGTGGATGGGGTGATGGGTGGATGAAGATTCATGGCGTGGTTGGTTGTAGTATTGAGATTGGTTTCATCATAAGGATTCCTCGTGCTCCCTATGTTGATGCTTGCACTAGATAAAGTTTCCCCCAGTATAGCGCTAGTGGCACCTTCGTTCCTTGATTCTGCTTGTTTTGAGATGTCTTATTCAGTAAATATGCTATGACAAATGACCACTACAGATGATGTTATTTCAATTGGATGTTTTGCTGAATCTGGATTATACTGTTCTATTTGACTTGTTTCCTTGAGCAGATAAAGTTAGATATCTTTATTCATGATGTCTTCAATTTGAGTTTGGGACGTATCTGATCTTGATGTTGACAACTCTATTTGACTATACGAATCAGTAACCTGATCTTTTTGTGTAATAATATCAGGAGTAAAGGAATCCTGTTCTGAATGAAGATCATCTACGTGTCCATCTGCAAAAAGCATCTCATGGGTAGACAGAGGAGTGTGTGCTACATGGATATGATCATCTTGCATAGATAGGAGAGTTTCCATTAGATTATTGTAGTATCTTGAAGATACAAATTCTTGATCTTGAATGATTTCAGAGATGCTTTCGACATGATTTAGATCAAGTTCCTGACATGGATCAGTTTCAAGGGATGGATTACTTACCAAGGGTTCTTGGATTGGAAATGGCTCAATATCCTCTTGATCATTGAATGGGCTTTGATCAAATGTCGAGTTGAAGATTCCTTTAGTATTTGTAACCATGAGGTCGAAGGGGGTCAACATGTCTTGAAAAGGACCATTGCTAGACCTTGGTAAAAGATGTTGATCATGCTTTTGAATAAATCTTTGAGATATGTCCTCTAACTCATTAGGAAATGTAGAAACATTTTCATCATGATCATTGGTCGATGGATCATGCATTATGTCAATAGGATCAAATAATCTTAACACTCCTTGAAATAGATCACTAAAGAGTGGCTCTTGATGTATGGTGAGTTGATCATTGGATGGGGTAGAAACATCCTCAATGTGATCCTTAATTGAGATATTTTGAACATTGTTTTCAATAATTGTGATGGCGATATTGCCAATGCCTTCAACCATAGGGTCAAGTGATGTTGACATTTCTTGAATTGGATCATTGTTGGATATCTTTGGCGGATTTTGATCATGATTGAAAAATGATTCTTGATGTATGTTAATTTGATCATTCGATGAGGTGGAAACATCTTCAAGGTGTTCATTGATGGATAGACCTTGATCATTGTTTTCAACAAATGTCATTTTTTGTGTTTGTGCTTGCGTTTGTTGGGCAGCTTGAGAGGCTTGTTGCACTTGTTGATCTTGTCTTTCTTGTTGCATGGCTAGATATTGTTGGATGGCCCTTTGGTAGGCTTGGTGAGCTTTTAGTGCAATGTTATATTGTCTTGGTGTGTTTTGTTTTGGTGGTAGTGGCGGTGGATTGGGAATCGTGTTGGATGTAGTGATGAGTGGTTGAGATATGATTGGAGTGATCATGATAGTGAGGGGTTGAGATATGATGGGTGTGATAGGGGTGGTTGGAATGATTGAAGTGATAGGGATGGTTGGAATGACCGAGGTGATAGGCCCTTGGGAGACCATGTTTTGGTTTGTCAAGATTGATGTTGTCATTTGATTAGATACCATATGTTGGTGGGATGTCGATAGTATATTCAAAGGATTTGATGTGACGGCTTGATTGGTGTTAGGTGGATTTATTTGAATGGAGTGATTGGTGCTAGGTAAAGGGAGAAGCCCTAAACCAAGGAATGATGTTGATATGGGTAATGGTGATGGAGATGTCTCTTGGCGCAATGACTCAACTATTTTGGTAAGTGTAGAAATTTGATCTCGCCAAATTTGATCTTGATTTCGATCTTGACTCCCTTGATATAGTTGATTTGGTTTTTGTTCACGTGGATTTGGGATGCAGACTTGCAATTTTTGAATGGGATCATGGAAAAATTGATTTTGGACATTGTTCTGATTTGGCATGATAGGTTGAAATTGAACATTGTTGATGTTGGGAATCACATTGCCTTGTTTTGGAGTCGTTAACATATTCGTATGGTTTGCAAACATATTTATCTAAAATTTTTCCAGATTCATGTTTCAAAAACTTGTACTTGGTACATTCTCATTTGGAATGTAGGGATTTGGTGGGATGACATTCGTTTGAAGGCTCATGCATTGATTGTTTGGTTGACAGACTTGTAGGTTTGGATTTAGATCTACCATCGGGAAATGTGTTCCAATCTTTGATTTGGGCATACTCACACTTGTTGTGCTGTTGATATTTGTAGAAGGTAATGATCCTATGTATGGATTGTATAAGTGTGAGTTTTGATAATCAATAGGCATTGTAAGGCTTTGAACGTTCAAATGATTTGGATTACTCATGATGTATGGATCAAGTTTGTATTCCATGTTCTCCTTGTGTTTTGACCTTGTTGCAAAAGTGACCTCTAAGGTTCTTAGGACTAATGACGAGATGAAGGATGAAAGGTGTAAATGATATGAGTGTTGAACATTTAGGAACTTTGGATCTATGCTAGACTTAGGGTTTGATTTTGATTGGTTTGATTTGGATGATGAAGTTGTAAACCCTAAGATGTTGGATGTGATCTTAGGATGAACTTTTTCAAAGGATTGCTAATTAAATTAAATGTATGAGAAAGGATGCATTCCCATACATCTAACTAAATGAGGTGATTTTGATTTTGATGATTTACCTAAGTCTAGAATGATGTTTCCAAAGCTCTAAAGTTGTTTTGTTTGGATGGATTTTGATAAATGTTTGGAATTTGGATGAAGTGTTTGATTTGATCCTAAATGAACCTAGGAAGGACTTGTTTACTAGGCCAAGATAGTGAAGAACATGCCTTTCTCTAAAAGTAATTCAAAATCAAAAGATCAATGTTTGCATGAAAACCATACGACCAAAAGATGCCAAGCACATATGTGTGGTCCAATTGATTTAATCTTTGCTTAATGGATTCTTTTTACCACAAACACACTCTTGATTAGGTTTTCAACTGAATGTCCAATGTCCTAATTCCCTTTCATCCCACAAAGTGCATTATGCAGAAATTGAGGAAATCAGGGCAAAGGTTGCCTAAAGTTAACTTTAGTAGAAGCAAATTGAGATGAAATCCAAATGTTTAGAAGCCTCTAAGGATACGAATACCAAGGGAAAGCAATAACATGTGAATTTGTTCAAGGATATTTTCCTCTCCTAAAGGGTTTGCAATTTTGATGATTCGTTGAATGTTGGTTTCCCAATGTTTTTGATAAAAGCATTGTGTTTTCAAACCATAAGCAATATGACATCCTAGCTCAATTGGTACATTTTTATTAGTGGGCTTGCCTCATGCCCTTCGTAGAAGAGATGATTTTACATGCAACCAAGGATAAAATATAAAGGTATGTTAAGAATGAAGTCTTAACCTCTATATTTCAACCAAGATCGGACATGGCAAGTAACTTCTTGGAATCTAAGTTCCAATGCACCACTTTGATAAACTCGCTCAATGGATTAATAGGCCACTACAAACAAGGGTTTTATTTCAGACTTTCCATTCGTGGAGATTGACCCATATGGTGAGAGTCCCCTTTCGGATCCATCTTGTTGGAGCCAACCACGTGATATTGGCGTTTACTCCAATACCCACATTTATATCCCAATTGGAAATACTCTTGGCTTTAGAGTGTTACTGGTTGAGTCATTCCCTTGGTTGAGTACCTTTTCCCCAAGGCAGGCCCTCTAAGATAGACAAAAGCAAATAAAATTATTCATAGTTCGATCAACCCTTGTTTAGAAACAAAGGGAGAAAACATGCAATAAATTTATTCACACTCGCACAAGATCTTGTTCAATTTTAAACCCAAATCGAAGATGTGGAAGCAATATTTTATGCAATTTAATGTCATCAAAAGGAATTTTGATTCTCAAGGTCACTATGAAGCACGAGAGAAGTGCATACACCTTTTTAGATGAGATTAATTTGAATAAAAGATTACGAAACACAAAAAACACATGTTCATTTTAAGCCTCAAAGCAATGATGAATTCATTTTAAAGCACCAAACAAAATATGAGTTAGCCTAAAACAGAAAATCAAAGCATACAATAAACTCTCCAAGCATTTTGAAATGTTCGTTTTAAAGCCCAAAGCTAAAGGTGAGTTAGCATGAAACATAAAATTAAGGCATGTGACGGAAGCTCAAAGCATTAAAAAATGCTTTATCAACTCCAAATTTGATGCTAATTTCCTCCAACTCCAATCTTCTTGACTTTTCTTGATTCCAACGTTCCCTTCGAATGTCAACCTTCACCTTTTTCATATCAAACAACAACAAAAAAACAATCATGTAAGGACCAAAATGTTAAATTCGTTTTGATCATTAACTTTAAACAATAACATGAACTAAATTAAAAGGGACAAATGATTTGGATGATCCATAAATCAAAATTATCTTTCAAGACCACATCATAACCAACACCTCAACCAAAGATTAAGGACCTTCTTGAATGACAAAAAATGAAAAAAACTCCCTCCTATTTCAAACTCAAAATATGTTTGCAAAGAGAGTCAAGGAGACTTGATCGCTGCATTAAATGTGATTTGACCTATAAATTAGTACAACCTTTGAATGACGGTCTCAATAGAAGCATTCATTACTTCTATTACTTAGGTAGAACATCAATTTTTACAAAGTACCACCTTATAACATATCAATTCACAAAACCCGTCCTATCAAGGTAGTGACTGCATAACAAGTTTTCGATTTTGAGATCTGCAAAAAATCTTTTCCACAGCCGGTAATAATATATGATATGATTAATTCTTCCAGAGGGTAGATATCCACATAATGTGAAACCAATGAGACTTGAGAGTGGAAAGATAAAGCACATTTGGAATTCTCCATCTGCACAGGCTATAGTTAACAGAAATGTCAGATACTCAAAAAGATGAAAAAATGCGAATAATAATAAAAAAACATAGAGTATCCTTTTATTTCGCTATTCAGTTGTTTGTTGACAAGAGAGAAATCATTGATTGAAATAGATTTAATGAAAATGTTTGACACTTTGGAAAGCGGCATTGATTGCAATGCTATGGCAGGGATGTACGCAAAGTATGGTAGCATTAAGAAGACGTGTGATCTGTTGGACATAATTCCTATGGAAGATTGAAACATAGACAAGGCCTGTGAATCATTTGAACAAAACCTTAATGTGTGACTATAGGCAAGGTGTGTGAACTCATTTGACAGATTGCTTCAGAGAAAAGAGACAAAGTACGTGCACTATTTGAAAGAAAGCCTAAAGAAAATGTTATCTCATGGAGTACGCTGATTGCAATGTAAGCAGAAGAAAACAATGGCTTCTGGGAGAGTTGGAAAAGTTTCACGTACTAGATCTGTCATAACAATAAAAACTCCCTTGGTTATGGAGATCGATAGAGAAACCCCACCTTCTACAGATAAAAAAAATTATGTAAATGTATTGCAGCTTCTCAAGATCGCGCAAGCTTAACATGGGTTGCGCTGCGGGGATTGCACTCGCTACAGGAGGTACTGTTCTGCATGGTTGTGGAAGCTGTACAAGTCATTGAAAATCACTTATGGTCATGGCAAGTACTCTCAAAAATCTATAACCGAGTCCTCTTCAAGCTAATGTAAATGGCCAGGTAAAGCCAATCGCCAAAATGGAAGCATACAGAGGGCACATGACATAATGCTTGTTATTTGCGTATGAAGAGCAGAATGACCAGAATGGCTACTTCTCTGCTATCTGGGTTGGCTGCAAGGGTTTTCTAGCTCCCTAGTGCATCACTAGTCATAAATCATAGAGCATGGATGTGGGTCGAGGGTGATCATGATAGCAGACAAGAAAGTCATGACATCAAATCACATGCTGAATGAGTGAATGGGAGCTACTATATGGGAGGAGTAGGGAAAAATGACGATGCTAGCTACCTAGACATGAACAAAAATCTTGTAGACTTATAGATCTTCTTATATCTAGGAAGGCCAAGACAACTCATTACTGGCCTGTCCCCACTAATGCTATGGAGAAGACATATTTACTTCTTTTTCTGACAGTAAGCAAGACTTCTATGATAGGTTGCAGATTTTTAGAGAGATATTTAATAGGCTTGACCAACTGAAATCTATCTAGTGAGATTTATGAGATGGATGGACTTATTGGCATAATGAGACGGTGCCTTTCACCTACCTGCTCAAGAAGGACAACACTATAGCCTTTAGTCATAGATGAAAATACATGTTTATATCACCCCTATTGATTTAAATGCATTTTTCTGGGCAGGGATGACGCCTATTTTATTTTATCCTATTATACTGCAAGAAGTATATAGCAGTTGTGGCTTGTCAAAGTGTAATAGCAAGCTTCAAGAATGATATGTTCCAAAACAACTAATAAGATTTCCACCATAGAGAAACAATTCAAATCTTTAAACAATTATCAGAAACAAGAAAAACTCGTAGTTGAACTGCATGTGGAACAACCACAACATCACCCTCCTTCTAGCGCCATAATGTATATGTCAAAATCTGCATTTGGTTAAATAACTAATAATTTAGCAAGCATGGTTAGTGTTCAAACAAAGCAAGATTTTAACATCCATATGAGATGATTCAACATGCTTTAATGATGCAATCAAAACAATAAAAGGATTAGATAAACTAGATGAAAGCATACAATAAATCATGGAGTAAATAACATCTCATAATGGATTGGTGCTATTGTGGAAAATAGCCCTTTCCCAATCCTTGCTTAAGCTCCATGATGAAAATGCTATGAAGAATGATATAGAATGCTAAGATGATCAATGGACAAAATCAGTTCTTAGTTTAAGAGAGTGACTTTGCAAGAGATTGTGGAGGATTTGAACAAGAATGAAGCCTTTCATTTATAGATTTTCTTGATGAGGGATTGGCCAAATGGATGAATGTGGGATTAAAAAAAGACGAATGAAAAGAGGCCACTTGTCAACTTGCCATTGGTTGAGGGATGCGCAAGATTTGGGAAATGTGCCCAAGAGGGGGAAATTTCAAATTTGAAATGAGAGTTAATGTTGAGTTTGACTTGTGCAAGGGACATGTAAGAGACATGTAAGACCTATTAAATTCCTTGTTGGATGTACCTTTCAACTTGCTTTTGAATTCAAATTTGAGGGAAGATGCCATGTTGAGTGAAAATGCTAATTTTAATAAATCAATAAATGGATTTATTTGTGCAAGTGGGAATATCTAGAGGATGTGACATGCATTAGATTAGATTTAATCAGCATTAATTAGCTAGAATGATGATTATGATGAGTTTGACCAATTTGACTCATATTTGGATTTATTTAAATCAAAGAGGGATGGAATATGCATTTGGGGATTTCATTAAATAAAGTTTGATTTATTTAATTAAAGGATGATGCGAGCCTTTGATTTATAACCTTAGGACTAAAGACCTGATTTCCCTGGTGAATGGATTTACTGCGTTTGATTTATTTAATTAGCAGATAAATATGACCTAAGTGGATAATGCTAATTTCATGTGTCTACACCAACAAAGCATTTAAGAGGTCTTACATGTCTCTTGCAAAGGTCAAACTTAGCATTTAACTGTCAAATTCAAAATTCAAATCTCCCCCTCTTTGACACATTGACCAAAATGTGCTCATTCCTCAACCTCTCACATGTTGACAAGTGGCTCCTTTCTATTGGTTGGGTTTTAGTTCCACATCCTCCATATTTGGCATTCTTTTATCCTTCTTGGCTATAAATAGAGAGCTCTATTGTATCAATCCTCCACAATCTTAGTATCTTTGTTATACACACATCATATTGCATCTTGTTCATCATCTCTTCATAGCATTTCATATCATCTTCATCATGGAGCTTAGAAAAGGATTGGGAAAGGGATTCTTTCCACATCGAAGAAGCAGCAATCCACTATGAGATAAATATACTTCATGGTTTTTTTTTATGCTTTAGTCTCATTTTTTTGCATTTGGAAGCATGATGTATTATCTCATACGGATGCTTGATTTGTTGTATTCAATTTGACATTGTTACTAATGTTCACCAAAGTTGAAGTTTATGCAGATTTAGCATGCACACTTATGAAGCACTATTCAAGCATTTTGGAGCATCCATTGACATTACTTTAGATTTGCATCATCAAGGGTTTGGTAAGTTGATAGCATTTTCATGTTGTTAGTTTATCATTCTCTTGCATTTCAATATTTCATTAAGGGTTTGATTACCAAAGTGGGGTTTGACCAAGGCAAGCCCCTATTTGCTAACCCTCAACCATTTTTCCCCTCTTGCATGTGTGTTTGCAGACCTTTGTATGTAGATTTTAAAAGAATTTAGGTGATTGAAGATTGGTCAACAGGTCAACTAGGAGCTTCAAGGAAAAGAAACTCTATTTCAAGCTTGGAGAAGGTTTTTTGTTTGTTTCCTATAGAATTAGCTTCAACAACTCGACAAGTAGATATTTCAAAATCTGGTGTTCCAGAGTTGTCTCCTGATTTCTCAAATTTTTTGGAGAGGACTGATTCACCACTAGTGGCGAATGAGTTCCACCTTAAGACTAAAAATCTATTTTTTTTCAGATTCCAGATCCTGACAGTCAGAAACCTATTCCTGACACTTTTTCACCAGTAGGAGGACTAATTCGCCACCCTGGGTGAATGAGTCCTACTGTGGATTTTCAATAACTTCAGACAGCATTCAGAAAATTCTAGATTCCTCACATCTTGCCTAGGTGCACTCTATTTTATCTCATTTGTTTCTATTCTGCATTTATTCATCCTTTAGTTCATTGCTTGCATATCACAGTGTGTTTTCCAAAATGTTTAATTCTTAGTTTTGCATTCATAATCATTCATTTAAATCACTTAATTGCATTTATTTCACTTCGTTTAGTTCATATAACATCACACAACATAATTTGAATGAACCCTTTAGCATTTTTGGCCTAAGCTCTCTCCTTTTAGGTGAAAAACCCTAAAAGAGTTAGAGAGTACATTAGAGCCAAAAATCTATGGTTTCCTTCATAAGTGTGATCTATCCTAGCATATTACATTCCTCTTGGTGGCTTTATGTGACACACTGCATCCCCTAAGTTGTGAATATACTATTTTTTGGACTCAAGCAACATTGAGAGGGGGGGTGAATCAGTGTTGTGCAATTTTTAACATTATTAATTTGTTCTCTTCAAGTGTCTCTAACATTCAATCAAAAGAAATATGCATGAACGTAGAGAAATAATCCACAACACCATAACACAAGGATTTTTACGTGGAAACCCGGTTAAGGGAAAGACCATGGTGGAGGTCAATCCACAATTTGAGTACTCAAAATATAAGTGTTTTACAAAATGGGGAATGCACTTACATCCAGGCACAGTTCCTAGAGCTCACTGCTCAAAATTAGGAAGGCTCACTACCTTACAAAAGATTTCGATTACATTAAAAGGTTGAACTGAGAAAATAACAACTACAAATGCCTGATTATAGTTCCGGTTAGGCTCATAGGTTAGATTCTGGACCTTCTATCTGATTCTGCACTTCGCTTTGTTCTGCCTTATTTCGCTTCACAAAATGCTCTTCTGCACAAATGAAAATCACTTAACTCTTCTGATATTCACAATACACATCCAAACATATCAAACACCACACACACACACACCAAAATGAATTAACCAATCTCATATATATATCCGCTACCAAGAATTCAATCGCTATATGTTGGATTTAATAAAATAGAAAATATCTTCCAACTGTTGGCTCAAATCATGAATAACATTTAATGCACATCCATCAAAGTCAGACATAGCATTTTTAGGACCCAAAACAAAATATCTAACGCAAAAATAATATAGACAATTATGCCTTAAACATCCACAACACCTTACATTCACTTAGTCGGCCTTCATATATTGATGAACAAAAAATCGAACGACCGGATCCCATAACTCATACACCACTTGATGTGACAACACAAAACTCGAGAATAACACATTTCATATATCCAACAACCTTCCTTGAGATCCACAACCAAAACTATTAAACTGATAATGCAAACCACTTGACGAATTCAACTTCAACCAGATACCTTGTTCTTCACATTGTCATCTGATATAGTCAGATACTACATTGCAAACCGGATCAATGACTTCAGTTGCCATCAATGAAAATACTAGAATCCATATGCCAACACTGTTCTTTGATTGGTCCTCTCTTGGAGACATTAAACACAATGTTCCCTAAGTGACTGACCTTATATAAACTTAACAATACTCCTTCGAACATCTTTTATATTTTACATTTTTGCATTTTACATTTTTCCTTGCTTTTTGTTCATGAGTTCTAAGCATACAGAGCTTTGGTTGTTTCATGAAACACAAACTAACATTTTTTTTTTCTTGTGGCACCTTGTTAAAGTTATTAGGAGGTATAACTTTGATATGGTTGAGTAGGAAGCCCACCTAGTGGCATGAATTTTCCCCATAGTCACCTTTGTGTGTGTGAGTGCATACCAACTAGCGTATGTATCTTATCTTTTGGGCTTTCTTACCCCACGGACGATACAAAGTTCCATGGCCCTAGAGTGAGAATATTTGGGCCTTCTCACCTAGTAGACCACCCTGAGTTTTGTCACCCCATAGTTAGAATACATTCTCTTTTTCCTAGATCTAATCCACAACTAGTTGGACAAATGATTGAAGCTTCATCTGATTCTCAAAACTTGTGTGTTCCTTTGTTCTTATGCTTAGTTTTCCATGGGATCTTCATCCCGGGGGCTTGATCATCCCTCTTGATTGTTGTCATTCCATCTTGCTAACATAAGTGCATTTGAACCCTCCTCTTGATGTTCATGGCTACTTTAGTGTGAGTTTGAAACAAGTTCATCCTCTCACTAAAGTGGGGGCTAAATGTGCAGTAGAAAAAAGGCCCCTTGTCATTTTCATGGCCTTTTAGCTCTTGTTTCATGATGTTTGATCTATTTTTCTATAATTTTATGCTGTAACATGGCTTGAACATGCATATTTATGTACTGAAATTCAAATAATGACATCTTGTGAAGGTGGTGTAAAGTGTTGTAAAGCATTTCTACACTCTTCTAGACTCTTTTCATTATAATTCACCTAAAAATCACCTTTTCATCATTAATCAAGTCCTATTTTGAAGTGTTGTAAAGTCTTGTAACAAGATTTCATGCTTTTCTAGGCATAACTTCACTATTTATCCATTTCTTATTCTTTATTTGACCCTTTTATGCCCTTATATTCCTTAATTAAGTGTATTTTTTAATGTAAGCCTGACAAACAACATTAAATACAAGATAATTCCCGACACCCATTTTCAGGTCCTAGGTGGGACCCATTCACCATGGGTGGTGAATGATTCCCCCTTGGCTCCAAATTCAAAATATTTTAAATTTCCTTTTGGGTTTTTATTCAAAATCACTTGATGTCAGCCTGTGATGAGGTATGAACGGGTTACTAAGGCACAAGATTGTATAAATAAGTGATTTTCACCTCATTTTACATCCTCCAACATACACACATCATCTCAAGCATTCAAGCATCTTACAATATCTTATGAAGCACTACTCAAGCATTTTGGAGCATTGATTGACATTACTTCAGATTTGCATCATCAAGGGTTTGGTAAGTTGATAGCATTTGCATGCTGTTAGTTTATCATTCTTTTGCATTTCATTATTTCATTAAGGGTTTGATTACCAAAGTGGGGTTTGTCCAAGGCAAACCCCTATTTGCTAACCCTCAACCATTTTTCCCCTCTTGCATGTGTGTTTGTAGACCTTTGTATGCAGATTTTACAAGAATTTAGGTGATTGAAGATTGGTCAACATGTCAACTAGGAGTTTGAAGGCAAAGCAACTCTATTTCAAGCTTGGAGAATGTTTTTTGTCTACTTCCTGCAGAATTGACTTCGACAACCCGATAAGGAGACATTTCTAGATCCGGTGTTGTAGAGTTGTCTCCTAATTTCTCATAATTTTGGGAGAGGATTGATTCACCACTAGTGGTGAATAAGTTGCACCTTAATACTGAAAATCTGAATTTTATCATATTCTAGATCCTAATAGTTAGAAACCTGTTCTTGACACTTTTTCACCAGTAGCAGGACTAATTCACCACCCTGGGTGAATGAGTCCCACTGTGGTTTCTCAGTAACTTCAGATAGCATTCGGACAATTCTAGATTCCTTACATCTTCCTAGGTGCACTCTATTTTATCTCATTTCTTTTTGTTATGCATTTATTCATCTTTTAGTTAATTGTTTGCATATCACAGTGTGTTTTCCAGCATAGTTTAAATCTTAGTTTTGCATTCATAATAATTAATTTAAATCACTTGATTGCATTTAGTTCACTTCATTTAGTTTATATAACATCACACATAACATAATTTGAATGAACCCTTTAGCATTTTTGGCCTAAGCTCTCTCCTTTTAGTTGAAAAACCCTAGAAGAGTAAGAGAGTACATTGGAGCCAAAAATCTATGATTCAGGTTTGAAAACAATTCAATGCTTCTCGCCATTTTTCAATTGTTGTTTGTTTTAATAAATCTAATGTCTTTCTATTATCAACACCTAACAAATCCAAAATAGGGGTAATTTCTTTTCACCTAAATAAATTTGCACATAATTGTGTTCCAATTACAGTATTTTCTTTAAAAAATTAATCTCAAATTCTTTTAGAATGTAATTTTGTTAAGGTTTCAAGTAACATATGATTAGCTGAAATATCTTTGAAAAATAAATCCTCATTTATCTCTATTATATTTTCCAAACCATACAATTTTTTTCTATCACTAGTACCAATTTGTTCTTGTACTTCTTCATTAATATGTTCTACAACTTGGTCATCAATAATTTCAATGGGTTGTTCTTGACTAGGTGTTCCTAAATTAAAATTCATCATATCTATTTTTTGATGAGACAACCTTGATCTATTTCTTTTATTCTCCATCACAAATTTCTTATTTTAATCTATTTGTAGCCACATAAGCATGCATATACATCCCAATTTAAGTCAAAGTGAAACCTATGGTTTTAAGATCTTTTGTGCAATAAATTAGTAAATTAACTAGATGTATATTATATAATTTAGTTAGAATATTAGGAGATGGTACAATTTACTTCATAAAAAACATTCCAAGAAAGAATATTCACATGTCTCATTGTCCAAGTAAATATGCAACTATTAAGGAGCTTCATTAAAGCGTGATGTGTATAATATAAATCAATATTCATAGTCCATATATATACACATGAGAAGTGAACATTAAAATATAATTCAAAAGTAAAATGAATACACATTTAGTTATTAAATCTCACCATAAAATATGCATGGTGCCAATGGTAAACCAACACATATAATGTTAAAAAAAAAAAAAGCACCTAGGAACAAGTGATGAGTGGGAAATTTAAATTAGTAAATTCTAGATGTATTCTAAAATTAAGTTGTTATATTAGGAGATGAGACAATTTATCTCATTAAAACATTTCCAAGCAAGAAAATTTATATGTAGTTTTAAATGAATCATAATGAAGCATGGTTTGATCTAAGGAAAGCTATGTACACTGTGTAGTTTTTGAAATTATTACATAACATACCATATCCATTATAAAATAATTTTTTTTATAGAAAAATACATAATAGTTTAGAATGAAAGTATCACTTCCTAAAGAAACATGATTCCCCTAAATAGAAAATGACCACCACATAGTTTCTATTGATCTACTAGTTCAAACCAATTTTGATTGAAAGTCATTTGATCAAAACATTTTTGGTAAAATATATTTTTATCACAAATATCTATGAGGCATCCTTGTTGGTAGCCATCTCCTCCTTTTTCATATATTTTTTTTAAAAAATTACTTCAACTAAATATTCCTTGAATTAGAATAATTTATTTTGAAAACGAAAAATGCCCTTTTATAGGTATTGGGGTTGACAATTCAAATATATATTTTTTGATATTTTAATTAGTTTTAATATGATTTGTTCAAAAAATATTGTAAGTAGGTTGTTATAATGGAAGATGAGGTTGATTAGAAATTAAAAATATATTTAAACATATTGAATTTTTTTTGATAAATATATGTTGAACTAGAGGAAAGAGTCCTCTCCAAAAGGGTATAGTTTATTTTTGGAAAAATATAAACAAAATTAGTTGAAATTTGATGTCAAATAAAAACTAAGACAATCTGATGAAGTTGGAATTTAAAATGTTATTATAAAAAATATTCATCACAATATTTTCCATGCACTAGAAATTGAAGTTAGCTATTTGGGTAAAAAATAAGGGGAAAAAAAATACTATTCTTTTGATGTCTCATCGACCTCACTTTTTTTAAAAAAAATCTGCAATTCAAATTTTGTTCTTAATTTTTTTTTCAAATATCAAACCAATTTTTAAAATTTTCATTAATGACAAGTATTAAATTCATCAAGAGTTCTACATCTCATTATTTTATATCATTTTTAAATTCAAAAAATAAATACCTCTTTTATACGGTCAAAGTCAAAAATTTATAGTTGTGTTGGCCAATTTTTTAATAAAAGTGCGACACAAGTTTGTACTTAAACCTACGAGAAATCAAGATATTCCAAATCTTACACAACAATAAATATTTTTTGATGTTTTACTTCATTTCATGTTCAATTTTATGATTTTTTATAGTTTGTTCATGGCTTGGGGAATATATTTTAATGATATTCATTATGAATTTATCTCCAAGTCATTAATAGTGGTGTTAAGAGTAATTGGAAGGGTTGTTTAATTTGAAGTATAACCATCATATATATTCTGTTTCTTTCATTTAAATAATAAAAATCACAATGGTGATAAGAAATTGTATGTTCTGATGACAAGATGTCTACAAGTTGAAAAGAACATTATTAATATTTATTTATTTATTTTTTGGAAAAAGGGATAAGATTTTATTAAAACATAAGTCAAAAAATATTACATAAATATTCACAAATATCAAAAAACTATCATGGAAAATAAGAGGAAGAAAAACCATGGAAGATTCCCACAAATCCACCACCACCACGAATCTAGAGACTAGAAAAGAAATGATCAAACCTTATAATTTTGAAAAAGATGGAGAAACTATGTAACTTGATCAAGGGATAATGAATCCTACTAAAAAAAATCATCTTCAATGAACTTTAGAATCCCATTTGATTAGAGAATATATAATAGAAATCCATTATTAGGAAATCTAATCCATCAAAGAAGTCAATTACCAAGAAGAATTATGAAATCTCTATTTGTTCAAAAGAGAAACTAAAATCATAGAATCCATTTCATAGATAGCCTATTTCCAACCTAATTCACAAGATTTATCTAGAAATCTACAATAAGAGCATGGGATTCCATCTAGTTTTTAGTACCAAATCCTATAGAAAAGAAAAAAAAGTGAACCAAACTATTACTATCACATCTAAAGCCACCAATACTAGCTACACTAGGATTACCCCTAGAAGAATTATTAGTGTTTATTTTAAAAATACCCATATGGGGAGAAGACCACTTACTAATGTTATTAACCCTGTGAGAGGATTTGGCTTGAGAAATAGAAGAAATAAAACCAAAAAATTAACCTAGATCTAAATTATTCACAATCAAAATATAAAACGAAATGATAACCTAATCAAATGAGATATTTATTGCTATAGTCTCTTTTATTAATCTTGAATTCTTTTTCTAAACATACTTAGTGATACTTTGATATCCTTGGAAGATTTGGTGATTTCTCTCCAACTAAATTTTCTAAAGGATAAATACAAGACCAATGTCTTAAGAAAACAATAAAAAAGAAGCAATAAAATGAGGATATCCCCAACTAGCCTAAAAATTAGATAAGGAGGTAGTTACATGAATTAAGGGTTGATTCTAATAATTCCACAACTACCTAAAAAGAGAATTAGAAAAGGGGGATTCAAATAAAAGATTAGATATGTATTCCTCAATTATCCCATAGAGAACACACTAAGAATCTAACCTCAAAATCCTCACCCTCTAATATTATCTAAAGCAAGACATTTATTCTGACAAAGAAGGTAAGAAAAGAGATTACTCTTAGGACACATTTTTATTCCAAAAGTTTTTCCAGCAAGAGAAATCCTCAAACCCATTCTTTGATATATATAACAACTAATAACTACTAAAAATAGACTAAAATTATTTAGGATCATAACCCCAGGCTAGATCATCACTCACTTGTGAATAAAAACAAGACCGATTAGCAACAATAGAAGCTAGGGTGGCTCAATATTCATAAATTCCCCCATCAACCAATAGCTGATATCTTTCTAGTGAAAAATATATGTGTTCCCCACCAAATGATAATCCTTAAAATATAAACATTATAGACTAACTAGTATCTCAAAAAATAGTACTCAAATGGTGGAGAAGACTAAGAGGAAAGGAGGAGACAATTGGGGAATCAAGATCATATGAATTAATATAGAAATGATACTTATCAAAATAATTAACAATCTAAAAGAGGCCTTGCTTAAATAAATTCTTGGAACCTCATGAATGGTAACTCCATGACGATATTTATAATTAAGAACTTTAGCCCAAGGTCGATCTAATTGCATAAACTATCTCCAATAAATTGTGACATCCAAAGCTTGACTATTGAATTTTTTATGTCTAAGACCAAGGCAACCATTTTTCTTAGGTCAACAAACCCTATCCTAGCCAATCAAATTCTATTTTTAAGTGTCCAAATTCCTAGCATATAGGAATTTCTTAGAAAGTTAATAAAAAATACTTCAAATAAAATTTAGGAGCTACAAGAAACTTAAATTTATAAATAGGATTAGCATGCAAAATAGACTTTAGAAGATACAATGATCAACAAAAGATAACCTATTAAAATTCTAGCGATTGAACATCATCCTAAAGAAATCAAGAATCTTCTTCCATTAAATATAATTAAGATATCCATATGATAAAATGATACCAAGATAATCCAAAAGAAGTTGTCCTATTTTGAATATAAGAATATTAAAAATTCTCTATTGAATAGCCAAAGTAATATTAAAGAATTGTTAATTTTTACTTGTCTTCATTAACCTACTAGCTCAAGGTTGCCAAATATGCATCCAAGGTATGTCAAAGATTAATATCCTACTAATTTTTATCAACTTCCATCAATGTAGTATCATCTACAAATTGAAGATATAATCAAACTCAAGGGACACTTTTCATCCCTAAATAAAACCATTAACTCGCTAGTGATTAAGAAGCATTTTAAAATTACTAGCCATAAGAATGAAAGTATAAGGTTGAATTATATCACATTTCCATAATCCTCATATAGACAAAAAAAAGAAAGAGATGAGATAACATTAAAAAATTAGTGAAGGAAGAATGTTTCACACAACTCATAAGCCACTTAATCTAGTTAGACCTAAAACCAAAAGCAAAGAGAATAGTCCTTAAGAAGGACCATAAAAATCTACCATAAATATGTATTATAAGTGAATATATTAAGATGTTTGTGTGTATTGATAAGGTGTGGGCAAACGTATATAAATGTGTGTAGATAAAGATATATAAAAAATTAAGAAAATAGAGCTATTTTTGCACATGATTATGTCATTTGTTAATATCTAAAAGTATTAAGTCATACACCAAATTTAAGAGTGTGAAGTTAGATCTACCTAACTAAATCATTTGATTGTTTTTTTTTATTACAGCATTATTGCAAACCTGCTTTATTTTATGTAATTATCTTTTGAATAAAATTTGGGTCCAGTCAAAAGTCCAACTTATCAAAATAAAAAATAGAAAAAACTGAAATTTTATTTTGATTTCAAATATATAACACATTGTTATTTTATGTCTTCTTTTTCACCTTAACAGCCGAGATCCTAAAATTATAACAATTTGTTTTGAACTATATACCTCATAACAATAACTTTATAAACCATTAAACACGCTTTAAATAAAAAAGTAGAGCTAGGGTGTTATAGTTACAAATTATAAACACTAGTATGAACGTCACAAATCAATCAGCTAGATGCGGTCAAAAGAAAAGCAAGAAGGTGCATGAGTTGCAAACAGCAGGTTGCATGGTTTAACACTCATTGTTCACCTTTACCATGATGGGATTGGATTATACGTGAAATGCAAGAATTCTCACTTTTCCTGTTTTACTTCATCATGATAGAAATTTTCCACTTTTACATAGAGCAACACTACAGTAACCGCTATTCGCATTTCACTTGGACATTACGGCGTCTGAGAATTTGCCAAAAATGGCCATTTTCCTGAAGATCGGTGTGGCACCCTTCACATCTGATCACTTGTAGCTCTTTAAGACTGTTGAGCCTGTCGAAGCCTTGAGGCATTCCTTCCAGCCGCCTGCAATTTGCCAGTCGAAAATGCTGCAGCATTGGCATTGCGTTATCTTCCAGGGACGGAAATCTTTGCAGTCGGTAAAAATCTTCTATTATGAGTGCCTCCAATTTGGGGAATGACATAGGATTCCCAAAATCTGCGGGGAAACTGATGCACTTCTTGTTCTGCAATAGTATTAGTCGCCTTAAGTTTGGAATTGTTTGCAGAGCCTGATAATTATCAGAATCATCTCCCTTCAAGAGAAGAAGCATCAGATTGTGAAGTTGAGATGTCCATGTGGGAACCACGCAGTTGTGAAGGTGAAGAATCTCCAGTCGCCTCATGACTGCCATGTCCTCAGGAAGCTGAACAAGGGAATTCTCATCACAATTCTCGAAGAACAACTTTCTCATGTCTTCCATGCCTCCAAAGATCCCCTCGGTTATGCCTTGGGAGTTTGAGCGACCGTTGAATGCAATTGACAGTTGTTGGAGCCGAGTCAAGTCTTGGAGATCCCTCATCTGTAAAGCATTTACTGCGTTTTCCCTCAACTTGAATACAACTTGTCCTAACACTCGTAGAGAGACAAGCTTGGATATTCCCACAGGAACCCAAGCCAACTTCTTGCAGCCCGCCACATTTAGCTGCAGCAAAGATTGATGTTTGCTTATGCCTGAATGCAGACTTCTCAAGCTTTCACACCAACTAACATCGAGAGACTGAAGATTTAAGAGACCACTGAAACATCTAGGAAGTTTTTCAATGCCTGTTCTAGATAAATTGAGGAGTCTCAAATGTGTTAACTTGGAAATCGACTTGGGTAATGATTTGATGGAAGTCTGGCTTAAGTCCAACACACTCAAATGCCTCATTTTTTTAAAAAAATCATCACATATTGATTTGAGATGAAGATTGTTCCACAGAAGCAAGGTGAGGAGACCAGGGGAACGGATGGTTTTGTCAATGCTAGGTATTTTATTTTTAATCAAAGAAATCCTACGTAGGCCATGGCACTTCTCTACGGGGAAATTTTCCACATTTTTTCCAGCCTGAAACAAGCATCTGGTTTGGCTCTTAGACTCTGAAAGAGCCAACTCGTGCAATAGATCATGCATTTTGCAGTATTTGATGATGTAATCGTTACCATCATATGGGATAAATTCAATCATACAACGATCAACCAGCTCATTTAGATAAGAGAATCCTAGCTCGTAAGAGTCTTCTCTTTCTTCAGGATTAACAAATCCTTGGGCAATCCATACTTGTACAAGATACTCACAACTCATTCTAGCATCTTCGGGATAAGCAGAACAGAAAAGAAAGCAAGGCTTTAGATAATCAGGCAGAGCATCGTAACTTAACCTCAGGATTGGCAGAACATCCTCCTTGATTGTGCTAACTTTATTTAGCCTATTCAACGTAGATTCCCATTCATTCGGAAGTCGCTTGACGCTCGCCATAGATGCTGCTACTGTCTTCACGGCCAGCGGTAATCTGGAGCATTTCCTTTCAATTGCACGGGCCACCTTCTCCAACTCCTCTGGCGGACTATGATTATGATCTTCAGGGAACGCGTGAATGCAGAACAACCTCCAACTGTTTTCTTCAGACAAATAGTCCATGTGATGGATGCGGTGAGCTCCCACATTTTCTAAAACTTTCCTGTCGCGTGTTGAAAGCATTGCTTTACTCCTGCCCTCCAACGGAAAGCCGATGGATCCCAATGCATGTTTGTCCCACACATCATCAAGAACAAGTAAACAGCGGCTTCCTTGCAGGTGCTTACGGATATTATCTCTCACCTCCTCCACGTTTAGGTGACTCTGTTTCTCATCGTCCGGCAGCTTTATCTGTCTGGCTATGTGGAGGAGCAGCTGATGCACCACAAAACTTTGGGATACTGCCACCCAAATCAAATGATCAAAGGATTCTCTGATCTTTTGACTATTGAAGACATGTTGAAGCAGAAGAGTTTTCCCAAGCCCTCCCATACCTGCAACAGCAATGATCTGAGGGCCATCTGCGAGTAGCCATCCGCTAATCAGATCAATATCGTTTTGCATTCCCACCGCTCTAGCTTCCAAAAGTAATCCACTTGACTTTCTTCTATTTCTTATCAATTCTCCACTCTGTAATCCGGCACGGGGCTTCACATCCATGTCTCTCAGATATTTGAGATACTTTGAGCTTCGATGGATGCAGAGGATTCTCTCCTTCAACACCCGAATCTTGCGACCCAGCAAGTACCGAGAAATACATGTGGTGTGCTGCTGAGCCTGAGAGGAGTCCTCTAACACATGAAGAGTATCGTACAGAAAGTCTTCAAGTTTCTGCAACCAATTCCTCACTGAACTGGAGTTTGTTCTCCACACTCCACCGGAGTCATTGAGCAGGCACTTGATAGATTCCAGCTCATCACAGATTAGTTCCAAATCCTCTCTGTGCCTGCTAGCTAAAGAAATCTCCTCAAAAATCTTCTCAATCAGTACTGAAGTGAGATGATCGGCAAGCACTGACACAAGACACCCGGCCATAGTTTCCAAACTCAAGAATGTCTTCTGGTGGTTTTAAAGCGTTGGGAACCACCTTCCCCGATATCGGTAAAGAAAATTTGACTGTATAATACCACCATTAAGGAGGCTCCGAAACCACGTACTCGTAATTGAGAGTCAATTTTTTTTTTGACGAAATAGGAATGGCCTGATCAACGTAACTATTACGCGGGTTTCTGGATTAAATATGTTTTGACCGTAAATTTCGTCGTTATTAATATACTGCAATTGCCAGCTCAGTTACCAATCAAATGCATTTCGATGAAAGTGAAATGCTAATTGTAATGCGACGTTTGGTACAGGAAGATGAAATTTACCGATAAATACTCGGAAAATTCTAGGAAATCTGGAGGAAATATTAATTTCAATTTTGTCTCATTCCGCGTGAGTCGCAATAGTCTCTGTCTGCCTGAAATTACCTCGTTATTCCGACCAATAACAATGATTATCGTGCTTCTAAACGTAAAAGTCGCTGATAAAGAACCAACAAAGTCCTAAAGTTTTGTGACTTAGACTTGGCAATTGTAAAACTACGCCGGGTCAAAGAAAATCAGTTCGTTCAATTCAACCTTCCACCCATGGAATTTGATGGTCTCTTTGACCCTTTTTTTAATTTTAGACCGTATATTACAGCTATAAAATTTATTAGACCGTATAGCTTAACTTGCTATATTTTTATTAAACTGTAAATAATTATTATAAGCAAAATATAATATAATATTTAAATTTATAATATATATCATTTTATATTTTTTATTAGAAAAAGATAAAATAGTTTAGAATAGAATATAACTTTTTTAATACTTTCTAATATGAATTTAGAAACTTTGACATTTTTATAATAGTTATCTTTTTTCATATTAATATATGTGATTTATAATATTATTATAAAAATATATATTAATTTAGAATCTTTTCAAAATATAATATAATTATTTTTCACTTTTAGAATATATTTAACAAGATTTGTTTTCAATATAAACTTAGAAACTTTTGTTAATTGTTAATTTTAATAGTAGATTTTTATATTTATTACTAATAATTATCATTGTTTTCTAATTTTTCAAGATATTGTATTTATAAAAGATTTTATATAAAAATTCATAAATTAAATAATTTTTTTTACAGGTATTTAAATGACAAAACGATCATAAAATTTTCATATGACAGGCAAGGGTGACCGCCAAATTCTAGGCATGCTTCCACCGTCGCTTATTAAATATAGATCTTTTATTTTTTAGTAATTTTAGGATGATCTCAATTAATATTATCATGTTTAATATTAATTATATCTATAAATTTAGAATTTTTATTTTTAGTAATTTTAGGATGATATGAATTACTAGTTATTATTATGTTTAATATTAATTATTTTATAAATTTTATATTGGTGATTATTGTAGGAATTTAATGTTTTAATTTTTTAAATTATTATTAAATAGGTATATTAAATATTTTAAGTTTTGGTAATAAATGGAGGAGTTTAATGATTAGGAGCATATTTTTATTGAAATTGTTTTACCTACTTAGTTTTATATTGTTTTATTTATTTGGACTTAGTCATATAACTCGTTAATGTTTGGACTTGGTCTCCTCTTGACTTTACACCTTTTTACCACCCAAATTTTTTTATGAATAGCATACAATCATCTTTTAGTAGAAATAAAAATTAAATGCCACTTATTCATTAAAAAAAAGGAGAAACAATAAATATAAATGAATCTCCTTGTTTTATTATAAGTAAACACATAAGTAGAAAATATTATAAATGCAATGGCTATTTATTGACATTATACTGAAAATATTAGAAATTGTTTGGATTGAAATTTCTCCAAAATATCTAATCACTAAGATTTCACAATAATTTTTGTATCATTGAGAATTTTTACAATAAAAATATTTTCATATTATTTACTATTTATCAGCTATATAACAATTTACTAACTATTTAAATTACTCTTGTAAATATATTTTATGATTAGATATTTGTACGAAAGTTATAAATTCAACCCAAAGAAAAAATTCACTAGCTATCAAGTATAATAATAAATGGGTATAATATGTTTGATTTAGGAATTAACATCTTCTATATGATGTCTTTAGTGGTATGTCTATTGGGTTTAGTAATTAATGTGCCACTCTTAATGTTTATAATGATTTAAATATATTAAATTATGATTTATCGATTATATTTTTAAAATATTCTTATAAAATATTCTTAAATTTTATATATTAGGTTTAATAATATTGTAGAGGATAAAAGTGCATATATTTATTTTTATTTTATATTTTATGTTATTTTGAATGAGAGTCTTTGATACATGATTATAGTAAACAATTTGACTCTGTTTTGTGCATCCACTAATCTCAATCTTGAAACCAATACATTATTGTACGAAATCCTTCTTATCAAAATAAAACTAATTAAGTTCTCATATAATTTCTCATCCTACTTTATATTATGAATGTGATAATATGCCATAGATTGCATAACACCTACAATCTTGTACCCTAAACTAGATCATATTTGTCATTTCATCCCTAGTTACAAAACTTATTTTTTCTTGCTCTCCAAGGTCAACAATATTGGGAAGTAATTGATATCCATTTGTGTGAGTGTAAATAAATAAATGTGTGCCATAATGGAAGAAGGTCATGAATGTTGAGGATGATTCTTTGATGAAAAATCAAACATTGAAACTTGTTGATCAGACTACAAGAAAGAAGCCCATAGGATGCAAATTTCAAGACAAAATACAAGGTAGATGGATCCACTAACAAATATACAACATGACCTATTGCAAAAGGTTATTCTCAACAAGAAGGCATTGATTATGAGGAAACATTCACACCCACTACAAAGCTCAAAATAATCAAAGTTGTTTATGCACTACCAACATAGAGAGGTTGGAAGCTTCATCATATGGAAGTCAAGAGTTCTTTCCTAAATGGTGATCTAGAAGAATATGTATACATGACCCAACCTAAAGGCTTCATTGATGAACACCATCCTCCAAAGGCACAGTGTCATCTCATTAAGCAACTTTATGGACTTAAACAAGCCCCTAGGGAATGGTACATAAAATAGATGGTCACCTTCTACAACATGGTTTCATGTGTAGCCCCTTAGATCCAAATTTTTATATTAAGAAGATAGGAATAGATATTGTCATTCTTATTTTGTATGTGAATTATCTTGTGATCATAGGGAGCTCAAATGACTACATTGATGATGTAAAGAGTAACCCTAAATAGTATTTTGATATGATAGAATTGGGGCTACTTCACTACTGTCCTCGCTTGGAGACATGGAAAAGGACACATCATAATTTATCTCCCAAATGAAATATGCCAAAACACTCCTAGAAAAGTTTAGAATGACAAATTGTAAACCTATGTTCACTCCAATGGAGAAAGGTTTGCAACTATCTTGAGTTGAGGATTCACCTCAAATAGATACTACTCTGTACCATTAGCTTGTTGGGAGTCTCATTTACTTGACTTATAGCATACCAAATTTATGCTTTGTTGTTAGCTATCTTTCCAAATTTATGTAGGAGCCTAAGCAATGTCATTGGGTTGTACCTAAGCATATTTTGAGATATATTTGAGGTACACATGGTTATGGTTTGGAATGCAAGAGGAAATGTGAGTTCTTCTTACAATGATATGTCGACTTGGACTATGTTAGTTCTATTGATGATAGGAAGTCAAATATTGAATATATTTCCCATCTTGGATCTGGTCCTATTTTGTGGATTAGTAAGAAGCAAACTGTTGTTTCTCTCTCATCCACTAAAGTTGACTATCATTTCACACAAGGAGCTATGTGTAAAGTGATTTGGTTATGACACATTCTGGCTAACATAGACATACCTGAAGAAAAAGACACCTATCATTTTTTTGACAATCAAGGGGTGTTGAAGCTTATGAAGAATCCATTTTTTCTTGAAAGAAAAAATCATATTAAGGTTTAATGCCATTACATTCATGAAAAAATATCTCTTCACCACATTTAGCTTCAATACTACCCAAAAAATTCTCAGGTAGTTGATATACACACCAAGTCTCTTGGAAAGGTAAAATTCACATTATTTTGGTGGTACATCTGTTAGAACAATGTAACAAGAGGGGAATGTTAGCATAACATATTACATTGTTAGATTAACTACCCATCAGTTTATGGTAGGTTAATTGTTTTAGTTAACTTCCTTTCTCAAACCACTCACCTCTACTTGATTTGTATTATATAAATTATTTGTAGTTGTGATCAAATAATATATCAAATAATTAAGTTCTTCAATTGTTGTACACTAAAATTAGAAAACTCGGTTAATATTGTTGATATAATTTATTTATCATTATTCTTATGGTTTTTCTTATTCTTTAATTTTTTTGTTGTTGGTCAAGGTGGTAGACACTAAACACATAATGGAGCTATAAGTAACATTATTTTCCTATTTTGGTACAATAATTCTTTCGCTACATCCAACAAAGTATGCATCTATGCTAGTAAAGATGATGTAAAAATATGATACAACAGGATGGTTTTTTAGCACCAGTTCATCTAGTGGCAAGCATGATCAAAATAATGATTACTATTTGAAATCACTAACATGGCTTTATTAGCGAGAGTGTATTTAATATGACTCTATTTTTTTAGATTTTATGCATAGTATGTAAACTAAATGATGCATCCATGGAGTTAGGAAAAGAATGAACTTTTTATAATCACACTATTATTGATACAATATAAATAATGGTAGCTTTCTCAATGCAAATTTTATGAAAACACATGTATTTAGTATGTACATTCTATATGCACAAAATTAGGCCATTTGTTTATTTCTAGAACTATATCTTTAAGCTAATGAAGACAAGATTTATTATTGTAGAATTCCTATAGATCTAGGAAGATAAAATATCAAACACCATGAACAGATTTACAAAAACTAAATTCTATATTAATATTGCTTACCTATCAAAGCATAGATTTACAAATGTAAAGTCTCGTAGGAGAAGAATCCTAGGAGGGAAATTAGGAAACAGCTGAGAGTTTTGATTAGTTAGCTTAAACTAAGGCAAGTAACAACAAATGTGATTCCAAGTTGAATAGTTGGTAACAACAGTTGCATAAGTTGTTAAGATGTAATTGAAAGTTGGAGACAATAGTGTAATTGAGAGTTAATTGCTCTAACATCCCCCCTTAAGTCTAACTAAGGAGACAAAAGCATAAATAGGCAACAAAGATGGATCCTGGCATCAATTTTTGGAAAATTAAATGCTCCTGAGCCTCTTCCCATCCACCTACCTGTCAAGGGCATTTGATGCCTGCAACTGAAAGATTGTTTTGGGGATTTCCTTTCTCACTTGCTCTTGATGTGCACTTGAAGACTGTAGAAGAATTAATGAAGTTAGGAATTTTTGAATTCCAATTCAATACTGGTAGGTGATTTTGAAATTGAAAGGGAATGAGTTGAAAGACAAAAGGAATAAAGGAAATTTTATTCTATCAACTGAGAAGACTCAGTTAGAATTGAAGAATTTTCTAAGCAGTAGCAGTTTGTAGACAAAGAATGTTTCGTGTGAGCTTCTGAAAGCTCCTAAAAAACAACAATTGTTTGTTTTGTGTGTGAACAGAGTTTGCTCCTAAAGAGCTTTGTGTAGCTCTTGCCAGTGAGCTCCTAGTAGCTCCTAAAGTTGTTTGTTTTGGTTGAGTAGTTGATTGCTCCTAGCAGATTGCCATTCGTAGCTTAGAATAACTTTCAGTAGTTTAAGATTAATATTTCCTATTTTGTTCATTTCCAGCTTATTGAATACAAAAAAAAGTTGCATGTCTCCAAGTTTATTCCACATTTTGATTTGAGTATTTCCAGTTATACTGGAAAACATAGCAGAAGCTTTGTGGCTTTAGTATTGTTTAAAAAAAATGAGACATGGTATTAGATCCATAGGCCCCATTTCCTTGTGAGTTAGAGAATTTTTTTTCTAGATATTGAGTTTTTTGTGTAGGAGACATGGCTAGAGATGAAGGAAAGAGTTGGCAGCAACCATCATCCTTTAATGGACAAAACTATGGTGTTTGGGTGAAGAAGATGAAGACCATTATGGTCACTAATGATTTGCGGGAGTTTGTGCTTAGTGGTTTCAATGATGTGACTAACCCAACAACATACACTATACTCACAAATAACCAGAAGAACTAGTTGAAGGAGTTGAGGAGGAAAGATGCTAAGGCATTGAGTTTGATAGAAGCAACCTTGCAAGAGGCCATTTTTCCTAGAATAGAAGCAACTAACTATTCAAAGGAAGCTTGGGAAATCCTCCAAACCTGCTACAAAGGAAATGACAAGGTCAGATTGGTGAAGCTCTAGATGCTTCGAAGAGAGTTTGAGACTCTTGAAATGAAGGATAGAAAGTCTATTTCTATTTTCCACACAAGACTCTTCGGTTTAATAAACCAGTTGAGAGTGAATGCTGAGATCATTGATGATCAGAGGATTGTGGAGAAACTCCTTAGGAATTTACCCACAAATTTTGATGCAGTGGTGATTGCCATTGAAGAGTCAAAGGATCTCACTACATTGTCTGTTGATGAGCTGATGGGTTCTCTGCAAACCCATGAGCAATGCTTAAATAGGTTTGCAACTTCCTCCTAAGAGAAAGCTTTTAAGGCTCAGTCGAATGCAAGAGGTAGGGGGAGGTAGAAATAGCTCTAGACGTGGTAGAGGGAGATCTGGATGTAGCAATGCTAGAGAAGAAAGATCAGTGTGAGAAAAAAGCTAAGAGGGAGCAAAAAGCTCTTAGACCAGCTCCCGAAGAGCCAAGAAGAATAGAAGTTCAAACTTGAAGAATGACAAGATCAATGTTGAATGCTACTACTATCATAAGTTCAGGAATTATGTGAGTGAATGTTGGACAAAGCAAAGAGATCAGTAAAAAAAAAGTGCAAATGTGGTTGAAGGAAACTAGTCCATAACCTTCATCATGTGCAACATTGGTGAAGAAGGCAGCCCTGAAGTCTGGTATTTGGACAGCGGTTGCAGCAACCACATGAGTGATAATGAAAGTCTCTTTTCTTTCATTGACAAAAATATAAAGTCTGAAATAAGAATGGGGAACAATGGAGTAGTTCCTATTGTTGGAAGAGGATCTATTATGATCCGAAACAAGCAAGGTGAGAAGAAGGAGATATAGAATGTATTTCTTGCTCCTGGATTAAAGCACAACCTCATGAGTGTTGGTTTGCTGATTCAAAATGGATACAAAGTGCTGATAGAGAAGGGTCAATGCATCATTTATGACAAGAATGAGAGGACGAAGGTGTTTGCAGTAGTCCAAATGACAAAGAACCAAATGTTTCATTTGAAGATTGAGACGTGTTTCTCATCTCAATCCATTGTTGCACCTCTCAAGAATGGAGAATGCATAGCAATACATCATGTAGAAGTTCAAAAGCACCATTCAAGATCCCTCCAAGCTATGGCATCTCTGGTATGGACATTTAGGCTATCCTAGTTTGAGTCTTTTGTCCAAGAATAAAATGATTGATGGTTTGCCAAGGATAGTAGAGCCTAATGTTAGATTTGAGGCTTGCATTTTGGGCATGTAACATAGGCAGCCCTTTCAATCATGAAACTCTACAAGGGAAAGAGCACCATTGGAGCTAGTGCACATGGATTTGGTAGGCCCTATGCAAATCATTTATGTTGGTAAAAGTAGATTTTTTATGATCTTCATTGATGATTACAGCCATAAGACATGGGTCTATTTTTTACAACATAAATCTGAAGTATTTGATAAGTTTTTGTTGTTTAAGGCCCAGGCTGAAAAGGAGAGTGGACATTTTATCAAAGTCCTAAGGTTAGATCATGGAGGAGAGTATACCTCTAATTTTTTTGTGAATTTTTGCAAGCAAAATGGCATCAAGAAGGAGCTAACAACCAGTTATACTTCGCAACAAAATGGAGTGGCTAAGAGAAAGAATCAAACCATCGTGGAGATGGCAAGGAGCATGACGAAAGCAAAAGGACTCCCGACTGAATATTGGGGAGAGGCTGTAGCAATAGCTGTATATTTGATAAATAGAAGTCCAACAAAGGCGGTTCATGACAAGATACCTCAAGAGGCATGAACTAGATACAAGTGGATGGTTGAGCACTTGAGAGTGTTTGGGTGTGTAGCATATGCACAAGTGCCTAAGGAAAAAGGTAGAAATTGGATGACAAGGGTGAAAAATGCATTTTCACAGGCTATAGTGAAGAGTTCAAAGCCTATTGGCTATACAATTCGGTCACCAAAAGGATAGTCATTAGTAGGGACGTAGAGTTCCTAGAAGACAAGTCATGGGATGGAGTGGTAGATTGTGACACCTCTGAACCACCCCTGACAACTCCTAAAGAAGTAGAAATAGAACATGAAGTTCAACAAGATGAGTCAACAGAGGCTCTTGAAAGCGTCAGATGAGCTTTTGAAGAGCTCCTAAGAGCTCCTGAAAGCTCTTGACAGATCCTGAAGCCAGAAGACAGTCAACAAGATAGTTAGGTAGACCATCACAGCCAGTTAGAGGATTATCTCCTGAAGGTACCAGTCGAGCTCCTGAAGATCCCCTCAGAACTCTTGAAGTTAGTAGAAAGTTAGGAAGACTGTCATAGACAGCCAAAGATTCAGCTGCAGTGAGCTCTAGACGAGCTCTTGAAGTGAGCAGATAGAAAGACAAACAGTTAGAGACAGGTAGAAGATTGGCTCCTGAAAGCTTTAGAAGATCAACTCTTGAAGAACTCCTAAGAGCTCCTGAAGGCTTTGGAAGAGCCCATGAAATCGCTGGTAGAGCTCGTGAAAGCTCCTGAAAAATCTTGAACCTGCCTGCGCAACACAGTAGCAGCAAAAATGAAAGTTCAGAACCACCTCTCACCTCCCTAATGCCAAAGAAGACTAAGAGTCCAAGGGAGATCTACCAGAATGAAAGGTATGATGAAGATTTTGATGAGAGTGTGAATTTTGCATTATTTTCTCATGGTGATCCATTTTATTTTGAAGAAGTTGTGAAAGAGAAGAAATGGTGTGAGGCCATGGATGAGGAGATAGATGTAATAGAGAGGAACAACACATGGGAGTTAATAGATTTGCCTCCAAATAGGCAAGTTATTGGATTGAAATGGGTCTACAAGACCAAGTGCAATACTGAAGGAAGGATAGATTGGCACAAGGCAAGATTAGTGGTCAAAGGGTACAAACAACAGTTTGGGAGAGATTACAATGAGACATTTTCCCTCGTTGCAAGAATGGAGACCGTGCGAGCAGTCATAGCAATTGCAGCCCAACACATGTGGAAGGTATTTCAAATGGATGTGAAGTCTTCCTTCTTTAATGGAGTGTTGAAAGAAGAGGTTTATGTGGAGCAGTCATTCATATATGAATTTTTAGGTCAAGAACACAAGGTGTATAGGTTGAAGAAGGCTCTTTATGGGCTGAAGCAAGCTCCATAGGCATGGTACAACATGATTGACTCATATTTGATGAGCAACAACTTTAGCAAAAGTTATGGTGAGCCTACCCTTTACATCAAGGTAGCAAATGGTAAGGTTTTGATTGTTGTCTTGTATGTTGATGACTTAGTTTTTACTAGGGATGATGATTTCCTCATTTTTTATTTTAAAGAGGCCGTGAAAAGAGAGTTTGAAATGACAGATTTAAGTCTTTTGAGATATTTTCTAGGCATAGAAGTAAAAAAAATGCATGATGGTATATTTATCTCTCAAGAAAAATATGCAAATGAGATCTTGAAGAGATTTAGGATGCCTGAAAGCAAGCCTGCCCCAACACCAACAACCATCAGCATGAAGTTGAGCAAGGAAGATTACAACAGCAGTGTGGATCTGACCATGTATAAGAGTTTAGTTGGAAGCTTAATGTATTTAACAACAACTAGGCCTGATATAATGCACAGTGTGAGTCTTATTTCTAGGTTTATGGAGACTCCATGAGACACCCATTGGAAAGTGGGTAAAATAATCTTGAGGTATGTGAAATGAACCAAATGACATGGCATTTTGTACACAACATCAAATGAATTTGGGCTGGTTGGGTATGCAGACATTGATTGGGCAGGAAGTTTAGATGATAGGAAGAGCACATCAAGCTATGTGTTTCATTTGGGTTTGGGAGTCATTTCATGGGCTTCCAAGAAACAACCCATCATTTCCCTATCTACAGCAGAGGCTGAGATATAGCAACAAATGTAGTAGCATGTCAAGCTATTTGGTTGAGAAGAATCTTGGCAGATTTGATGGAAGAACAAGAGGATGGAGCAATAATTTATTGTGATAATGTTTCATCAATAGCTTTGACAAAAAATCTTGTGTTTCATGGAAGAAGCAAGCACATTGAAATCAGGTATCATTTTAACAAATAATTTGTTGAGAATGGTGAAATTAAAATGACATTTTGTAGGTCTGAGTAGTAGCTAGCAGACATATTCACTAAGCCTTTAAGCAAGGATAGTTTCGAGCACCTAAGGAGCAGATTGAGCATCATTGAGTTAGATCAGGATTGATCCTATTTTTGTTGGCTCAGGATCAAGGGGGAGTGTTGGAAAATTAAATTCTCCTGAGCCTCTTCCCGTCCACCTACCTATCAGGGGCATTCGATGCCTGCAGCTGAAAGATTATTTAGGGGATTGCCTTCCCCACTCGCTCCTGACGTGCACCTAAAGACTACAAAATAATTAATTAAGTTAGTAATTTTTGAATTCCAATTCAATGCTAGTAGGTGATTTCAAAATTGAAAGGGAATGAGTTGAAAGACAAAAGGAATAAAGACAATTTTATTTTGTCAGCTGAGAAGACTCGGTTAGAGTTGAAGAATTTTCTGAGTAACAATAGTTTGTAGATAGATAATGTTTTGTGCGAGCTTCTGAAAGCTCTTGAATAACATCAGCTGTTTGTTTTGTATGTGAGTAGAGTTTTCTCCTAAAGAGCTCTACATAGCTCTTTCTAGTGAGCTCCTAGTAGCTCTTGAAGTTGTTTGTTTTGGTTTAGTAGTTGACTGCTCCTAGCAGATTATGATTCGTAGCTTAGAATAGCTTTCAGTATTTTATGATTAATCTTTCATGTATTGTTCATTTCCAGCTTATTGAATACAAAAAGAAGTTGCATGTCTCCAAGTTTATTCCACATTTTGATTTGAGTATTTCCAGTTATGCTGGAAAACAGAGCAGCAGCTCTATGGCTTTAGTATTATTTTAAAAAAATGAGACATCAATGTCATTTTAGGTACCCATGTACATATAAAATTCCCCTACAAATATAGAGAGAATATACTAGAAAAAGTTATGAATCCCTCCATAATGAAAGAGCTCCTGTGCCAATGATGAACGCCTGAAGAAAGAATATGATCCACTGCTTGTAAACAACATTTCTCCCCTTACGAAGAAAAGGATCCATTGGTGATTGAAGAAGCCAAACCAAAAGAATGGGTGATTTTGGAATCCAAATCCAAATGATGTGTGCCTTTGAAAGCTACTCACGTGTCCACATGTTGGAAAGCGATGATGTCGATACAAGCTGCAAATGAGATAAAGATGGTGGGTCAACAACAATGATGTGACTGTCAACAAAGAGGAAAGGAGAAAATTCAGGTGGAAAAACTCCTAACAATTTAATCAAACTAAAGAAGAAAGGTGCAACTATTGAATAACTACAAAGATGCCTGCCGATTGGGATGATGCCATTGTTTATTCAATGCTCAATATTTTCCTACTAGAAAGAAACTTTGGAAGCACATGAGGATGTGACTTTGGAAGCTCATGTAGTCAGGAACTTAGAACAAAAGAACACTTTTGACTGCCTATTGCAGGAATAGTGCAGAGCTTGACAATTAATTAACAACTTTTAATATTCTAAATTTGTTTATTCAGAAGCAAAATGAAAGAAACCTATACTACTTGCTTTAAGTAAAAACCCCATATAGAATTTTATATAAGTTCAATTTTTACAAAGCTCCAAAATTTCCCAAATCTTTATCATGTGGTGCTTGCAAAGTACTTACAATATTTAAAGAATCAATAAGGAAGAAAGCAAGGAGCATAAAGAAAAACAGGAAAAGAAACATGCAAGCATCTAGAAACAAAGGCCTCCATTTTGGTGAAAATCTTCACAGAAGAAAAAATCACACCAAAGCACACCTGCAACAGAGGATTCACGGGTTTGAAGGAGTGAATAATAAAGGCAGAAACTACCCCTGAATCGTGCTTCACAGAGAAAGCCAAAAACAACAAATAATTTGTAGCAATGAAGACTCACACGGCCTTGATGTGAATTGTGGCCTCCAATGCATGAATCGCGTCTCTCAAAGGTTGTGGTTGGGCATCAAGAAAGCTAGATCGCGGCTTCAAAATAGAAAATCACAAGCCACTTTCTCTGCAAAATGATTGCAGATTTAAATCGCAACCCCAAAGCAAATCAACCGGCCTCTAAAATTGCTCACGTGTCCTTCAAATTTAAGATCGCCCAACTCAAAGCATCCCACAGATAGGTAGATAGGTCACAGCCTTGAATAAGTGAAACCACATCCAAAAATGAAGCCAAAGGCCTCAAAGGAGTCTTCATGTGTAGCAGGTAATGTTCCACATGCTGAGCAGAGATTGCTTCCGGCCTTAGCAGATGCACGCCAATCTTGGCACTGGTTTTTATGCCACAATCTGCAAATTAATCGTGCTTCTTTAAAGAGATTTCACATCCTTTAAACAAATTAAATGCCAAATGTGAAATGATGTTGGATTTCCACGCCTCCAATAGTAATCGATCTTCCCCCAAATTGCAACTCACGAGCCTGGTCAAGGTCAATTTGCTAGCATATATATGCAAAGCCTCACCTCAAATACAGAAGAAAATACGTCTAACCAAATCGTGCCACTTTTGGGTCTGCAGATCTGCATTCCTCAACAACAGAGAAAAAGCAGTCAGTGAATGCAACAAATTCGTTCAACTTAAGACTTGTCTTATCTCCCCCTAAGCTCTGATACCATGTAGAATTCCTGCAGATCTAGGAAGATAAAAGATCAAGCATTGTGAACAGATTTACAGAAACTGAATTCTATAATGATATTGCTTATCTATCAAAGCATAGATTTACAAATATAAAGTCCCATATGAGAAGAATCCTAGGAGGAAAATCGGGAAACAATTGAGAGTTTCGATTAATTAGCTTAAACTAAGGCAAGAAACAATAGATATGATTCCAAGTTGAACAGTTGGTAACAACAGTTGCATGAGTTGTTAAGACATAACTGAAAGTTGGAGACAAGAGTGTAACTAAGAGTTAATTGCTCTAACAATTAATTTACAAATAAATAGGCAATAATTAAATTTTAGATTACATAAAGGAATTATGATATATAGCTTAGTAGAGCTTCAAAATTGGATCTTGTAATGGTCTTTCTTAGATAAAATTAATTGACATTCAATTTAGTAAGTTTTATAGATTTCTTTGATGTTTTCCATTTTCTTAAGTATGTAATGATGAAAGACAAAAGTATGCATCAATTACTCAGAATATAGAAATATTTTAAAAGTAATTATAATTCTCAATTGAATAAACATCTCAAAATGTTTTTTTTAATTTTTTTTACATATCAAACTGTTTTCTACATTTCCTCTTCAAAATTAAAGTTTTTTAAAACCTAATTGAAATAGGGACAGAAATTATCATGTTTATAACGGTAACCAAAAATAGTGTAAAAGCTTCATTGCAGTTTTGAACATAGTTAAAAAGATGAAAAGCAATGCCATCGCTAATATTCATTGTACTTGTAAGTCTTTTGTGAAGTAATTATCCGATAGGCTATTATAGTGAGGAATCAAGGAAAGTCATGTTGATATTCTGGTTGGATTCTCACCGACAGAAGATTTTTTTCCTGAAGGTCATTAAAGTACGAGCAAATTGCCGTATCCACTGGCCATCAGCAATTCACAACGAGGTTTGTCCTTTTTATATGGGTTGGAATGGCATTTACAAGGTCACCGAATAGTTGTTAGATAATAAATGCAGGCTGGGAAAAAGGGGTTAAGAGAACGACTTCTGAATTTTGTCTTTTGATTTTGGTGATATGTAATTTTTGTACGTTGCTTTCGCTAACTGGATCTTGAGAAGAATGTGTTGTAATTTATGTGTCTTGTGTGTTTTTCGGGTTGTGAAGCTCTGAATTCCGACTTATGATGGCCGGCCGTTGCAAACCTCACCTGTGGCGTGTCTTTGTTTTGGCGATTTTGATGAGCTTGGCAAGAATTTTAACTGCGTCTGCTCAGGTATGATATATAGCGATTGGATCTTCTTGGGTTACCGGTTTACAGCCTCATTGGTATCGTCTGTAGGTAGTTTTGTTATGTTTTGAACATTTTCTTTGATAAAACGCTTGTTTTGCTATAGCGGTTTCTGCAATAACCAGCCCTCGCAACACTCAACGTTACAATTTATCTGCTTTTTGTATATACTAATTGGGGCTGTGCTTGCATGGGTAGATAGACAATGCACTGAATTTAGCTTTTGTGTTTAGTTCAAAAGTTGCTCTCCCGTTGGAACCTGGCCATCTGCTTCTTAGCATGAATAGCAGGATCTGGGAATTGTTGAATTGAGCTAATGATTTTGGGATTGTACAGTTAACAGAGACTGAAACGGTCACAGAAGGGAACACTTCAAATGACTTGACAAAGATGAAATGGCGAAAGGCCCAGGTACATACTCTCAATTCATACTGGTTTGGATTGTTTTGTATGCTTATGCTCATGGGATTGAAACATGCATGTCGGCCTTACCATTTTTTGTGCATCTTGAGATATGCTCGGTGAATCCCATTAGTAGAGGATGCATGTCTATTAGATTTACTGAAAGGAAGGATATGGGTGGGAATTTTTTATTTATTTCATTTTCCTTGTAATTTGTTTGTCTTTCTAATTCCGTACAACTTATTTTGTTCTTGATGATTTGTATTACTTGTTGCATTAAAGTGCATTTGAATTTGTGGGGTAGTTTTTGGTATCTGGTTTAAATCAGAGCCATTTCTCACCATCGAAGGGACGTGTCACATTGTTGAAGCATGGCGTGTTTCTGGCCCTAATGCCTTCTCACAGTAGCTAGAACCTTTGTTTCACTTGCTGCTATAGTCATACCAGCAATCACTATCAGGTTGTTTCACTTGCTGCTATGGTAATGGGTTGCAACCCATGGAGGAGGACCGCAGCACTGGAGATAGCCTCACCCCCTTCAGTGTCGATACCTGTATTAGCCCCAATAAACTGCCACACAAGTCATTATCAAACTGTAAATCTTTGAGTCTCTGGATCGCCCTATACAGTTTTTAGTGCAAATGGTGAGGTTTTCTAAAAACACTGCTTCAATTTAATTTGTCATGGACCCTACAGTGGAAAGTAGATAAGTGAGTAATTGGCATTGCACATCAATCTGATTGCAAGCATAGAAAATCACGCGACCAATATCTCCTATCCGACAGTAACAAGTAATCCTATCTGCAAGAGGATTGCCTCATTTATGGGTGAATAGAGATCTGATCAGTATCATTGCCGACACTTCAGTTGAGTTGGTGAGGAGATTAAATATGCGATGAGTCTAAATATGATCACTAAAATCTAGAGGTTGGTGTGTATGTACACCGTTCTCTCTAATATTTTTGTTAATTAATTCACATAGCTCCAATCCCCATCAAGGAGGCTTTATGTATAAGTAGGCACAACGAATTCCATGTCAGGGAATACACATAATTTGGTCACTGGTGCTTGGTGTTGACAGCGCCTAGCATTATTGTTGACTGGTGAGTGCGCTTGCAAATTTGCAGGTTCCCCAATTAATAGTTGATGTGCACCTTTGTACGCATTTACCTCCATTTACTGTGGCTATTAACTATACTATCTCATCCTCTGATTAGTTGTGCCAATTTCTGTTATGTAGATACTCAGAATGAATCTATATTATTGGAAATGCTCATATTCAGTTATATTGTTTATAAATCATGTTAGAATTCAAATGGCTTATAGATCATATTAGAATTCAAACTTACATTGAAATCATTCAAAACTCTTCCTCTCTTGTATAACCTTTTTCTTCCCTAGTTTGGCAAGTTGCAGTTTGAAAATAGGGTTTCGTCCAGAGTTTTAGAATATATCCTTCAAATGAAAATTAAGGCCAAGATCCTAAAAATCAGCTCACTTAGATATTAACATTATGGTATCTTGTACTCTTAGATAATAGCAAATGTCTCATAATCCCACCGTATGAAATCAGCGTAGGCATCTACTGGATGGTTACTCCAAGAGAGAATTCTGCATACATTGTGACAGTTATTTGGTATGTAAAATTAGCTACTTCAGTAACTATTGAAGGTGTAGTAATACCATGGAAAGCAAAAATAATTGCTGCGTGTGGGTAACACCATGGAAAGAAATGATTTTCTTTACATTAATCATAACACAAAATATATATATATATATATTATTAGCAATTTATTTATTGCTATCAGCATTGCTAAGTAGTTGTGGGTTAATCTCTTTTTTTCATTGGTTGTTGGTAACTAAAATCGCGCCACTATTTCAGCTAATAAGAAATTAAAAAGATATTAAAGGCACACTTCTTTTAACTTTCTAATATCCTTAATTGTGAGTCGGATTGAGGGCACGTTAAAAATTAGTATATTTTATTGGGATGCCAAGCTATTACCTTTATCACAATCCAATTCCTTAATGTAGGTAAATGGTTAATATTTTACTTTCTAAATATTCTTAAATTATACTAATTTGTAATACTTATTAATTTAAAAGAAAAATCAATGAGTAAATAAAATGGAGATTTAGTAATTCACGTGATGAGTAAATAGATTAAAGATTTGGTAACTAACTCCTGAGTAAATAGAATGGGAATTTATAACTAACTTGTGAGGAAATAGAATAGAAATTATGTAAAAGAATTCAAATATAATAATTTGTAATACAGAATAGAAATTATGTAGAAGAATTCAAATATAATAATTTGTAATACCTATTTCTTAATTTTGTAGCCTCTAAATTTATTTCATAGAGTTGATATATAATTTTAAATAATTAAATGAATAATAATTTAAAAGAAAAATAATAAATAGATATTTAGCAATTAACTTGTGAATTATAATTATCTTATATTGTTCATATTTATATTTTGAGGAGAAATGTTGTTGGGGCTATTATCAAAAAGTGTAATGGGGGCTCTTGGTTAAAGTTAGTGTTTCAAGGATAGTAAATAATTTTGCTAAGGATTGGTTGGGAATTTTAAAAAAATAAAATAATAATAATATTATTATCTAAAGTATAGTAATATTAATATTCTGAAGTGAATTTAGGGAATTTATGGTAATATAATTTAAAATATTGAAGCCTAGGATATGACTAAAGAGGTGTTAAATTTACATTTAATTGTAATATTACTATTAAGAAACATTTTGATGTGAGTAAAATGATAGTATTAAAATAAAACGAAGTATTAATGACTATATTAGTGATGAAATTAGTAATACTATTTTGGTTAAATAAGGACAATGTTATTAGGGTTAAAATTGGGATAATGGTATTATGATGGCAACAAAGATAATAGTAAGATAATGTAAATATAATGATTGGAGAGTTCACTACTACTATTAGGTTTAATGTAAACTTGATAATAATGTTAAAACAAATTTTAATAATGACAATATTATTTAAATTAGAGGTTGTTTAGGAATATGTTGATTTGGTAGCAAATTGACAAACATAACCCTTCTTCCATTAAATCCCAATTGCCAAAGAGGCTATAGCATTATTGTTGGTATGACTAAATGAAAGCATAATTTCAATACTTTATTTTATTTTATTTATTTATTAATTTTTTTTGAGTAAGCGTGATCGCTATAAAGGTTGTGGCATTTGTGTTTTGACTTAACACCAAATGGTGCATGACACTTAACTAAAGTAGTAATTACGTTAACTAATGTGTTTAAAAGAAAAAAAAATTGTTAGGTTTTGTGGCAAAAAATTATGGGCATGACACATTATACTCCTTGATATTCAATGAACTCACAAATCTGCTCTAGAATGTAATTTCCACTACGAATATTGCTCAGAAAATAGGACTGCAGTTGCATAGAGTTATTAGACAGTTCATTTCGTATTTAGCTGGTCAATTTGGTGCCATACAAATTTGATGTTAATTTCTTAGTTCACATGCATTGTAAATCAAACCTTTGATTAGTAGAATACCATAGCATTGTCCCTCAAATTTGTAATGCACTCTTGAATGTATGAGGAAGAGTATGAACTATTGTAACATAGATTTAAATGCTCAGAGTTAATGTAATCTGATCTGCTAATGCTATGACTAAAATGTTCAAACTTGTAGCTTATATCTGCATATATAACTGATGGCAAGGATCTGTAAGCCCATGCTAAGTCTGAATATTGTGATTCTTCAAATCTGATAATATTTTTTTTGTGTATTGTCTGGGACAAATTTGTAGGTGGCTATATCCTTATTCTGTTGTGTTTCACTTCATTCTAAAACAACTCTGTTAAATGAAAGCTCGGTTATGTGGCTTCGTGTATGGGTTTTGTGTATGGCTTGCAATGGCTGCCTCTAAAACCCTCAATCTTGTGACAGCTAGGTACCGTGGTCGCCAATAAACTCCATAATAGGAACATGGATTGCGTACCCATTCCTATATCCATAATTTCTGGTTACCACATTAATATATAATACAACTGTCTCCTTATTCATTTACTCGTGCACCCTAATTTGATTAGCATGCCCATCTTTGTACTGTACAAAAAACCCCTTCATGTCCTGATAACTATGTTGGGAACATTTAGTAAGTGGTCTGAAGGCACGCAAATGATCATAGATTAAAAGACCATCATGTTTTACAGTTTGGTTATTCCTCATTCATAGGCTAGCTATACCAAAAGGAAGTGAATAACTGGAGTATGTATTATCTTCACTAATATCGATCAAGCTTGTACAAGGAAAAAGAAAAAAAACTAGACTTAGAAATAAGTTAACCAATAGCCCAAATTTTAAAATATTTATCATAGATAGATTAAAATAAATCACAATATTTTAAAATATTTATCATAGATAGATTAAAAAATCAAAATGATAAATCATAATATTTTAAAATATTTATCATAGATAGATTAAAAAATAAAAATAAATAAAATTATATAAATTGAAGGATCAAATAAATAATCAAAGAGATATGATCAAAAAACAAATAAATATAAATTACTAAGAATTCAAAATATTTATTATAGATAAACTAAAAGATCAAATAAATAATTCAAAGATAAAAATAAATCAAAAAGATCAAATAAAAATGTTTACCATGATAAATTGAATGATCAAAGAAAAAAAAATCAAAAATCAAATAAATAATTCAAAGAGAGAGAGAGAGAGAAAGGGAGAGAGCATCAAACTTAGGGTTAGGGTTAGCATTAGGATTTGCGTTACATTTAGGTTTGCTGTCAAGTTTAGGGTTAATAGATATAGTTAGGGTTGGGGTAATAATTGGGGTTACTAGCATCAAACTTAGGGTTAGGGTTAGCATTAGGATTAGGTTTACATTTAGGTTTGTTGTCAAGTTTAGGGTTAATAGAAATAGTTAGGGTTGAGGTCAGAAATATTATTATGAATAACTTAAAAAATAAATCAAAAAAGATTTGATCAAAAGGAAAAATCAAACATAAATCACAAAGATATAAATATATATTTACCATAGAAAAAACTAGAAATCAAGTAAATAAATAAGAATTACAAAGACAAATCAAAACGATGAAATAAAAAACCTTACCATAAATAAATTAAAGATCGAAAAAATAAATCAAAATAAAAGATAATTCAAATATTTGAATAAACTAAAAGATGAAATAAATAAATAAATAAAAAGATTTTATCGCAAAGATTTGCTTAACATATCAAATAAACTAATCAAAGCTTTAAACAAGTTAAAAGACCAAGTGTAAAAGATAATTCAAATATTTGAATAAAGTAAAGATGAATTAAATAAAGAGATAAACATATTTGATCAGAAAGTTAAATCAATCAAAAAGGAAAATTAGAGATTTGATCTCAAAGCTTTGATTAAAATATCAAATAAACTAATCAAAGATAAATGAAAATATGACCCCATTTTCTTCAGTCATTTAAATAATGACAACAATAAATAAAAGAAGGATATGTTCCTGCATCCCGTGAAGAAGGGAAGTATCTAAACTAAGAAGGATTCATTTTGTTTTTTGAAAGAAAGGGTAAAGAATTAGGTAGAATCGAATTTTCTTTAAAAGAAAGGAAATTTCCCATTCTATAGTAAATAAATTTAAAAGATGGAAGTAAATACTGTTACTAATTAATTATAGTATTCATCATTGATGTAATTATATATATATATATATATATATAGGGGATGAATAAGTAGTTAGTTAAATAAATAAATACATTGTATATAGGAAAGAGATATTTTATTTTGAGTTTAACATTGTTAATATTAAGGAAATATTATTACAAAGAGAACTATTAAGATATTAACATTGTCATTGTAAAGAGAGGATTAATAATTGTTAGTTGTATTTTTCTTGCCCTTTTGTAAAATATGGATATTGCATATTCTCAACCCTCTTAACTATAATAGCTTTGTCGAATTTAAGCTAATTACCTTATTCAACTTTTTGGACTCATTGCTCAGTTAGTTTGCACATACCCTATAAACTAATGTTTCATTCAAGTGTATTATTACCAATATAGTGATAGGCTTAGGAGTTGTGTTGTATAAGGGTGGCCCGCTGCGAAAGTGTTAGGTTGCTAATGTATGTTGTGAAAAAAAAAAAATGTCGGGATTGTAAATGAATAGTTCTAGCAGTGTAAGAATGGTCACCTAAATCACACAGCTAGGAATAAGTTAATAAGCTAAATGGGAGTTTGGGATTGATAGCCAGTTCCAAATTGCGTTTATTATAAATATCAATTAAGAGGACTTCTGTGTTGATTGATAGGCTCCAACTAAAAAATCATTCAAAAAACATTCAACTAACCTAAAATTGCCAACCTTTTTTTTATATAGATAGAAGTACTTTTAGTAAGCTAAATTGACATTAAACTCAGTTTAGATGAGGTAAATAAAAAAATACTATTACTGTACGTTGGAACTGTGAATACTCAAGGGGTTTTACCCCATGTATAAAAATAAAATAAAATAAAATGTGAAATCTTGGTGTTAAGGAATACTATATTCCTGCAGTAGATAGGCGATGATATCTCATAGAAATTATTAGGAAAGTGTACATTTTTTTTCTTTTACCTTCATTTATTTACTAGAAAAACCTAGAAGATTAAAAGTGTATTTTTTGAACTGATTAAATAAGCTTATTCGTTATCGGATGAAATTAAGTTTTTTTTGTTTATCGAATGAAGTTAAAGTAATTTTTTCCTCTGTGGAATGTGGAAATCAGTTTGCATTATCAAATAACATAATAATAATGTCATAAATATTGTAAATATTATTATGGACAATTGAAAATTAATAGCACTTCTTATTATAAAATAATAGAAATGCCAGCTGAATGGTTGTTATAAAACAATGTGATTTATAGTTATAACATTATTTTGGAGAGTAATTTATCTTGTATTATTAAAGTGACAATAAAATTACTATTGTAATAGGAGGAAATATTATTCTTAGTATGAAGAGGTATTTTTGAGAGTAAATGTTACTATTATTATTCATGGGTTAGTTATTTGATGTTAGTAAGGTAAAATTGAGATTAACAATTGAAATTTATAAAAAGGGTTAATTTGCGAGTAAATGTTAGTATTATCATTATTGGGTTAGTTATTTAATATTATTCTTCTTATTTAGATAGAAGTGATTTTAGTAAGGTAAATTGAGATTAAAAATTGAAATTTATAAAAAGGGTTAATTTGCGACCTTGCACAGCTCCCGCCTGTACTAGACAAGCCTATTTACACATCACGCTCAAATGCAAAAACACTAATATAATGTTTCGACACTTCACCAATTAAGATAATATATTGTATTGTTCATCCACTTGGCATGTTCTACTCTACTTAAAAAAACCAGATTGCACTTTCCCCATGCATTCTCCCCCCTCTCTGCCCTTCAAATACCCTACCATAGTATACCCTCCTATCGGCGTAACCCTTGTGCCTTGCTAAGGTGCAAGCGCTAGTTATAAATATGTTTGACAAAGATTAGGATTTACGATTCTAGGGATACACATATTTGAATAGAATGGTTCTCGAATGAGAGAAAAAGTGTTTCACCGAGGCCTCGACGTACTCATTCAAAAATGGCGTTCAAATAGTTAAATTATTATATTGAAATGTGTCATGGTTGAATTGTCAGTTGGTATTCAACGGAGCTCAGTTCTAAATTGCCATATGTAGACAGAAAAATATGTGGTGGTTAAAAACAGCCATATGTTATAGAAATTACCAGAGCGAGGGTATAGAGACATAATGATGAAGAAATTAATTATGGAAAGATATTTCCATCTCACCATCTTCCACGTGCAAGCCACCAAGGAAAGGTCTTCGGGATTGTAATATCAACACTTGGAATACTAAAGGTTGATTTTTGTTTGAGATCCTAAAATTGAATCTCAATATCTTTCATTACAGTCTATATTTAATCATGAAGTGAAAATTGTTAGAATAAATTAATTAGAAGCACGTTTTTCACATAGCCAACAGCCTTGGCGACATAGCCGCCTACAGCCAGACTCACACCATCCAGGTTGAATCTTATTTCAACTGCTCATAATAAATTTCTGAGCTAAACTCTTTCCTATATTTATTGCAAATTCATCTATAAATGAAATGCTCCAGCCTGCGTTTCTGCAGCACTCAGTTTTGCTCCAAATCTTTCTGCGTTTCTTTTCTTCTTTGTTTCTCAGTTTGTTTTCAAAAATAAATTAAAGGAAATTCTTTCGTACAGAAGACGGCAGCAGAATATCATTAGAGCTATTAGTGATACGGTTCCGGTGATTAGAAACAGCCCCCAAAAACTAGAAATGCTCAACCTGTTTGAATTGACTGTTGCTCCGGGACTAACGCATCGAGTGTCATTGAAATACATTGCTTCGATTTTCTGCATTTCTTTGTCCTCTGAGAGGGACAAAACGGCCCTGGAAATGTCTGAGAGCAGAGGAGAACCTTTCGGGAACACCTACACCAAAAGCATAACTAAGAATTGTTTCGTAAAAATGAACTAAAAAATTGTTGATGGAATTGAGGGGAACTCACAAATCCTAGACCGCCGGTTCTGTAGGTAGGCCCCACGGTTGTATATCCGCAATGCTGAGACAGGAAGAGGCGTATGTAGGGGATCTCGTCAAAAACAGCAGCAACACCACCTTTGGTTGGACCCCTTGTTAGAGCCTCTGCATATTGTTCCGGAGTTGAATAATTTTTCATACTGTTTTCTGAGATTCCGAAGTGCTGTTGCATATAGTCACGCACAAAAGACCCTTGTTGATAGCCAACTGGAACTCTTTTGTTTGTGACAGAGTCCACACTTGTAATCGTTGGCGTTATTTGTTTAACTGTGAGGATTGAAGTGAGATTTGCTGTGTAGCTTGACGTCAATATCAGAACTACAAAAAGCCAGATTATAATGGCAATTCGACTCTCATTTCTCCTGATCGGCTCCCCTGCAAGCATTACCATTATAGAGTATATGTTTCTGACAATATGTAACTACAAGAAAATATCGATTCTCTAATTCCAGTACTTACTGTGAGAGAAAAAGAGGGTCGAGAATGAAAACCTGGAACACAAGCCAATTTAAAATGATTTAGATACACGGGATTTTTTCTGAGAAGAAAATATAGGGAAAATACTAGCAGAAAATTTATTTGATACCATAGAGTAGTGATCACTTGGGTGATGGCATCTCCCCCAAAGACGTCATTTATTCCGTGCTCAAAAACCCACACCACCCCTCCTGTAAATAAAAAGAATGCCCCTGTTGCACACCACAAGTCGAGAGTAAATGGGAGGAGAAATGCCCATGGATTGTTGCCTCCATCAGTGGTCAATGGCACCACCATTACCAGGCCTGTTTCTGTAAACGGGTGTGTAAAATCCACAAACTGGCTTCGATTTGCTAGAATTGTAGTATCGCCCACCACCGCGTCAAATTTCTGCAAAATAAAACTCCTCCTTCAGCATTCCAGAGAGTATAAAAGATACTTATAAATTAAAATTCCAGCAATAGAAAAAGAAAGAGACATTTAGGTAGACTTGATAGACAAGATCGTCGTGGCTATCAGAGGCATAAGGTATGAGATCGTATGGCAGTGCATAGTCAAGCCGCCTGAGAACCGCGTCAAATACATCCTTACAGAAACCCGTGACGATGCTTTGCTCACGGCTTTTATCATATGTGACCGTGAGGAACTCCTCATAGCCGTTCTTTATGGGCACCCCTATTTGAAGCCTTTTGCCGATCGTGGGTATCATCCAACCTCGTGGAATCTGCGTGTCACCCCCTGGCCAAATCACCACTTTAAGACTTTGAACGCTATTGTTAAGAGGCAGAGGAAACACCCTGGACAGATTTCGAGTTTCATCCGTCCAGTAACCAATGGAATGGTAACTTTTGCCTACCACGTTTACTATTTCGTAAGTAGAGACTGATAGCTCTCCATCGCTAAGTCGAACAATCCCGCTCAAACCGGTAAAGTTAGCTTCAAGTATGTTTTGCAACAGCCGCTTGCCCTGCCGAAACACCCTGATTCTTGTCAAGTCTGTTGCATTTCCAAGTTCTAGTGGTTGGCTAGAAGGCTTCAAGAAGTTAAAGCTGGTATTACTGGATGCCAATTTAGTAATAGCCCCGGCTACCATTTGGACGGTGTCGTATGCCAATAAACCGTACTGATTGAGCTCCACTTGGGCAGAATCCTCGTCCGGATTTTCAGCCCTAAATTTTTGCTTCCACCGTTTAGTGAAATCCTTGAGCTTTTCTGAATTGGGAACATAAGTCTTCACTCCAACGATGCCTTCCATGGAGGCCATGGTGGAAGCGTTGAGTAGGGTATCTAAAAGACTGGTAAAGCCGTCCGTTGTTATCCAGACATAACCCGGACCCATCATTCCTATTGCTTGCGCCTCCGCAAATAGCTTCAACCCGAGACCAGAGTTCACATGAGCAACGAACACTCTGGACTGCATATTATTCAATTTGTAGAGCTCCTCCCTTATGACCTCCGTGGTCGCACTTGGGGAAATTGACAATCTGTATTCTATCTCGGATCCGACGTCCGTCAGCGCATCACTCAACGAGTTTAAGGCGCCGAAACCAAAATCATCGTTGGGGTAGACAACCACGATTCTTCTCCAGCCATAGTACCTTACGATAGCTGCGATGACCTTCATCTGCAACGCATCGCTCCTTGCCATCCGAACAAAGTAAGGAAATCTGTAGTTGGAAAGGAAGGGACTCGCAGCAGAGGAAACAATCGGTACATTGCCTGCATCTCCCACATCTGATACGAACTCTGCAACTTGAGACTTTTGCGGACCGATTATTGCTACCGCTTCCTCTTTCAGCAGGTCAACAGCTGCATAATCACAAACCACCACATTAATTTAAGCTCAGCCATCAATAATTACAATCCATTACAACTGATAAATTGTTAAAAATATGAGGATAAGGAAATTACCGGCGCTTGCACCACGGAGTGAATCGCCTTGCGCATCGCGGACATGCAGGAGGAGGCGCATGCCATTTAGAACCTTTGTATCATTATTCACGTCCTCCACGGCTAAATCTATGGCAGTTTTGGCCATTCTCCCCACCAAAGAATCTAAGTCCACGATGGCCCCTACATGAACTTTGTTATCAGCTTGCGTTGAAAAGCATACATTTGAAAGCAAACTGATAGCAAACATTGCAGCCAACATTTGCCTCTGGCAATCAATGGCTGCCCTACACTCGCTCCACCTCATCTTGTCGACGATAACTTGAAACCTCGAATTTGACAATATTTCAAGAGCTGAACCAAATTAATAGCCCATCAAACTTTGTTCTACGTAAATCCTATTCTCTTTCCCCATATTTATAAAATAGCGACACCCCAACAAGGTGCAATGGTTACACCGATAGAAGGATATACTATGGCAATGCATCAAGAGGGAGGAGAGGGGAAGATCATGTGGGAAAAGTGCAATTTGGTTTTTGTAAGACTAATTGTTTGTAGTAGATGTCAACAAGTGATTGGCGTGTGAGTAGAGCTGAACATGAACACGTGGAACCTAATTTGACTCAAAAGCATAAAACTAGTTTTGGGATGTTCAAAAGGGAAGACAATAGAGAATTTATACTAACAATCAATAAATAGGTGTCTTTTACTTTAAGGAGACTTCTAAAACTATTATTAAACCCACATCAATACATCTAACCCTAACCAAATTACTATATTTTATCATTTATAAACCTATCCCTAACCACAACCCTAACCCTAACCCTAACCCTAACCCTAATCCTATTCATGATAATAAACCTATTTGTGATGATAAACATAACCCTAATTCTATTTGTGATGATAATCCTATTCATAATGATCAACCTATACGTGATGATAACCCTAACCATAATCATAACCATAATCATAATTATAATCGTAACTGTAACCCTAATCGTAATTGTAATCATAACCGTAAACCTAATCCTAACCCTAACCTTAACCATAACCCTAACCCTAACACTAACCCTAACTCTAATCCTAATCCTAACCCCAACCCTAACCCTAATCATTGTTCGTGATGATAACCCAACCCTAATCCCAATTTTAACTCTAACCCTAACCAAATTACTATATTTTATCATTTATAAACATATGCCTAACCATAACCATAAACCTAAGCCTTACCCTAATCCTATCACTAACCATAACCGTAACCGCAACCCTGATCCCTATTCATGATAACCCCAACCCTAACACTAACCCTAACCCTAACCCTAACCCTAACCCTAACCCTAAGCGTAACAAAAGATTTATTTTAGAATTCTAATTAAACCCTAAACCTAACCTTAATTGAATTGTAAGCCTAACCCTGATGATAACCCTATTTGAAGCTCAACCCCAATCCTAACCCAAACCCCAAGCTTTATTGTAAAACCATAACCCTAACCCTAAACCCAAGCTTTATTGTAGAACCCTAACCATAACCCATATTAAATACTAATCAAACCCTCACCCTAACCTTAAGTGAACACTAACCCTAATTAAAATGTAACCCTAACCCTAACCCTGACCTTAATTGTATCTAAACCCTAAATTTGATCTTAATTGTACCTTGACCCTATTCGTGATGATAACCTGAACCCTAATCCCAAATTTAACTCTAACCCTAACAAAATCACTATATTTTATCATTTATAAACCTATCCCTAACCATAACCCTAATCTCTATTTGTGATGATAACCCCAGCATTCACACTAACCCTAACCCTAACCCTAACCCTAAGCGTAACAAAAGATTTATTTTAGAATTCTAATTATACCTTGCACCTAACCTTAATTGAATTGTAAGCCTAACCCTAATCATAACCCTATTTGAAGCTCAACCCTAATCCTAACCCAAACCCCAAGCTTTATTGTAAAACCATAACCCTAACCCTAAACCCAAGCTTTATTGTAGAACCCTAACCCTAACCCATATTGAGCACTAATCAAACCCTCACCCTAACCTTAAGTGAACACTAACCCTAATTAAACTGTAACCCTAACCCTAACCTTAATTGTATCCAAACCCTAAATTTGACTTGAATGGTACCCTAATCTTCACCTTCTTTGAACCCTAACCATAATGAACCCTATCCCTAATTAAACTCTAACAATAAATATTTAAAAAGACCATTTTCTTTTCATTACTAAATAGTTTTATTTCAATTCTATTTTTAAATTTGAAAACTTGGTTTTATATGTAATTGTAAGTCTTAGGAAATTTCTTTCATTTAAGATTATTTTTGAATATATTATTTTTATAACTATTTATTATTTTGAATCCTATCCCTAATCCTAAGCTATTCTTCATGCTAACCCTAACCCTAATTTTTATGCAAAACCTAACCCTCATCCTAATGTTAACCATATTTCTAACCCTAACTGTATCTATTAAACCTAACCATAAGCTTAACTATATCTCTATCCCTAATCCTAACCTAAACCATAAACCTAACTATATAATTTTACCTTTGAGAACATTTAACCATATCTCTTAATCTTAACACTAACCCTATTCCTAAGTCATTGTCTATCCCTAAACCTAACCACATAATGACATTAAACCTAACTATATCTCTATCCCAAATCCTAACCATAAGGATAACCATAACCATGATGTAAATCGTAACCTTAACCCTAATCCTAACTCTAACCCTCATTTTAAGCTAATCTTCATTCTAACCCTAATCCTAATTTTGATGCTAGCCCTAACCGCAATCTTGATGTTAACCCTAACCTAACCCTATTCTTAACTAAATTTCTAATCCCCTAAACCTAATGATATTTCTAACTCAAAACCTAACCCTAAGTATGACCATAACAATTATGCAACCCTTAACCCTCACCTTATTCGTAACCCTAACCTTGACCTTAAACCTAATTCTAGCCCTAATCTTAGCTAGGCCCAAGAACCAACACCGAATAATACAATTAGGCAAAGCTACCTTTCTATCATTCACACTCAAATATAAAAAGTTGAAACCCACGTACAAGTTTTATTTGGGCAAGGAATCTAAATACAAAAATTGATCAAACAGGATTTTCTTGATAAAACAAACAGGCAAAAATTGAATAAGCAGGTTTCCTTGGTAAAGCCTATAACATGCCAAACAGGCTTTAGAGTTAAAACCTACATGTCTAAAATAACAAAACAGGCTTTCTAGTTAAACCCCACATACCAAAATTGATCAAAGATGCTTCCAAGTTGAACCTGGATCCATTATTCCTCAAACACTCTTCTTTTCTCAGATGAAATAGAGGAAACCAAAGCAATTGCTTTTTAAACAAACCAAGTAACCCACAAATGTAAACTGAGCATTCAAAAGTACCCACCAAACAAAGCAGGCATCTGTAATCAACAAAACCAAAAATAGAAACAATAACGAAACGTTAAATCCTACAACTATTCCAAAACCCTACAAGAAACACCAATTTTTTTTAGTAATATCAGATAACCCACAATCAATAAATGTTGAAAGCGAATACCATGACAAATTTGACAGGTTGAATTTTTCAAACCCTCAAAAAAACCTGATACTCACATGACTCATATTGCTATCCTCTTGTAGATTGTTTCACTCTTGAATACGATCTATGGAGTAAGGAAATAGGCACTCTATCTCCAGAAATGAGTCTCATTAATTGTTTCATCCACAGCACCAAACATCACTTCTATTGCATCCTCCACTACAGCTCCCAAGCTCTCTATTTCTTCATCCCAGAAAGGAAAAGGCGGCCCATACACTCCATCACCAGATTGCAGATAAATCCCTATATGTAGGTGTAAAGCTCGACCCCATAAGCTTTGCCAACATGCTTCCCGCCTGTGCAAGGATGAGAGAAATTGTGGACCTACAAAAAAATACATTGGAAAGTGATATTTACTTCAACTGCAAAATTTCTCCAACACCAGCGATAAAAAGAATGGAGGGTTAACATCCATTTCCTTAATATGAAAGGGTTTGCATTACAATAGAAATTACCTTCTCCCTTCTGAAGAAATAACCCAATGCCACCGATAAAAGCAACAAAGGCCATGAAGCATAAAAATAGAAATTACCTTCTCCCTTCTGATGTTTTCTTGCTCTCCTCCTATCATAACCGCCATTGCCATTTAATTCTAAAGAAGGCCACTTGAAAAAGCAATAGAAATAGGCAATAGGGAATACACGTAGACACAACTACTTCAACTCGCACGCCAAAACCCCGAAAGTCAAGGTAAAATTAATACAGTGTGCAGGGAGTAGATGGTATGTTGTTCACCGATATGAGTGATCCTTTTATTTTTCACCCATACTTCTATCAGGACGTCCATACTACGTGTAGAGGGACAGCATACGGCATCAAGGAAATGAAAGCTGGAGAGGACAGCAAATGGCGTCAGGTCACCAGAATACTCTTCCCACCGGAAAAACCTTCTCAGGGAAAAACATGCCAATGGCATGTCTCAGGTGAGAATCCAACTAGAATAGTCTCAGCCGGCATCAGACAGTGAGACTTTTCCAATTGAATTCTCACCTATAATAGCCTATCGGCTAATAAATGCACACTTGATGTTGGGAGCAAGGAGTGCAATGAGAATCATCGTCGAGCTGTCGGGGACTGAAAATGTGATCTAATTTTGGTTTGTGAAAGATGATAAATCTTTATTTTAAAGTGTAAGGTATTATTCTAATGATATCAATAATACTTAAGGTCAACACACTTGAATAGAGTAACATTATTTATCAGATATTATGTGTTTATATTAATTAATTAAGATAATTTAATTAAAAAATTAATTAAATTAATAATTTTTTTAATTAACTGATATTTTTATTTAATTAATTAATGAATCAAAATAATTATCTATAAAGAGTTCTCTGATAATTTAGAATAAAAATATTTGTTCTAGAAATTTTTTTAATTGTAATTATATTTTTCATTTTCAATTGTTTGAATTAAGAGGTAGACATGAATTAGAAGTCTATTGTTAAAGTTGTTGAGATAAGAATGTGCATAATTTATTTATTTATAGTCAACCCACATATACCCTTCAACACCTCTTAAACACAAAACCTCAGCCAGGCAGATTCTGTGATTTCACTACAACCACTTATAATCCTACACTTGTGTCCACTTTCGAAAGCAACTTGACAGAAAATTTCAATATCTTGGTGGTACTAGATTTTTTTTTTTTCTAAATGCGGCAGGGTGCCCCCGTGACTCAGCCTAATGGCCTAGCAACCCATACCTTAGGTACTTGGGGCGAGCTAGGGCGAAACTAGCTCCTTGCAGGTGGACACCATAGCCTGCATGTAGGCCCACCAGTCAACCGCGAGAGTGGGGGTTGAACCTAAGACCTATGCGACCTACGATTTCAGTATCGTAGACATTGAATCGGTCTTCATTTTTGTTTGACACATTATTTTCTATAAAGATAAAATTTCCTTTGATGATTTTAGTATTGCAATTGTTTATTTTGTAGATTTTCAAGGAATCACATCCCTTTATTAGTGTTTGCTAGGATTGATCAACTGAGTTGGGTTGTTAAAGCTTTAGTCTTATTTTAACCATGATGGTTAGGATTGAATTGTGTTGTTTATTTTTTTGATTAGTGGACTGACACGCAATTGATAATGATAGAGATAAAGAACCTTTTTTTTGGTTTCACCTTCTAGTGTTATAAATTATTTGTAATGTTTTTTTCCCCTTCTTTCTTGAATCAAAACTGATTACATATGTATGATGAAATAAGCAGTAATAAAAGCTCTAAAATAATAGATTAAATGTTACAATAAATTGATGTTTGTTGAATTGTATAGATTATTTATTAATATTATCACCTCATTACTAACATTTCTAAATACATTTCAATTGATTTCATAAATAAATAGAAATAAGAATTTTGATATATTGAATGCATATTTGTTTATAAATATGAATAGAAGTAGAAGAAAAAGCTTCTAGCTTCAATTTTGCACTAGTATGATCTATTAGTCATGTAGTTTTTATACGTTTCTCCATGCAATCTATGTCTTTATGTGTCTTCTTTTGTTAATTTTTCTTATCATGTTAGAAGAGTCATGAATAAATATTTTTTTGTGGGTTTTGTAATGTTAGTTGTGTAGGCCACGAGCTTGTATAGGTTGTGTGAGGTTTTGTGATCTTATAAAGAAGGATTGTTGGAGTTATGGGAAATATGTAGGCATTGATATAAACATTTAGAATATGAATGGATAGTGGTTGTAAAATTTGGCAATGAAGGTTGTACGAATGAACTTTTCTTTTTAAGTCCTTTGTTTTCTATATGGGCATAGTGTTTGTTCTATAAGCTATGCCAATGTGTTGTGTTACAGTTGAGTGGGTTGTGTTTAAGCTAGAGTTACAAAGTGTTAAAGAAAAAAGGAAAGATATTTTGGAGTGTGAAATTTAGGCTAGAATATGTATAATTCTTGAGTTGTGTTGATTGTTGTCTTCAAGTACTATCTGTTTGTGTTGTGAAAGTAATATTCAAATTTTAAAGAAAGAAGAAAGTGGATATTTTGTGCCACCAAAAGTTCACACTTTGTGTGTATATGGAATTTGAGTTTTTTAAGCAAACTTTAAGTTTCATTTTAATGATTTTCATCAAGGTTACCATCTTGAAATTTTTTTGGTTATGTAGTAGAAAGGATAATATTGAATGTGTTAATTGATTTTTTTCACAATTGATTTGGTAAATTTGATTAGAGGTATGACCATTTAAGACAAACAATTGAGTGTGATCCTATTATTATGTGTGGAGAAACATATGCAAGCATTACTTCAAAAATATACTACTATCTAAATATTTGTGAAAGAGAATTTAAGCTTTATTTTAGGTCTCCCACATATCTTCCATTTTATTTTGAAGTGGTCCTACATGACCTTTTAATACGTGCTTACATAGTGTGAAGTTCTAAGAAAAAAAAAGATGGTGGTTTTTCGTTGCCACACTATTGGGGTCATCATTTTAAACTTGTTGGGCCATGTCTATGTCGAATGAGTTGCAACAATATTTCAATAGTAATAGATATGGAAAGATGGATGTCAGGATGACTTTTTTCTTTATTTTATTTCATCTTTCTTCAGATAGCTGAAACTATGGAGATGAGTTAAAATGTTGTGGCAAAGTAAGCATTTCTTTTAATTTACATTGTAAAATATTACATATCAGGTGAATATGAAAAAGATAATATGTTCTACTTTTTAAAATAAGGTTGACTATGATAAGAATGTTTATCATATTTTTAATGTTTGAAATGAGAAGTGGATAAAGAATTAGGTATTTGAAGGTGTGACAATTTATTATATGGTGTTTAAATAATCCTTTTGTGTAGTTGCTTAATTTTTTATGTGGTCATATGATAAGTGTAGTCTTTTTTTAGATTTTGGAAAATAATTTTGTGTAGATATTTTGAAGAGTGTGATATAATTATAGTGGTGTAGTTGTTCATGGCTTGATGGAATATTAAAGATTGTTTTGGCTACATCCCTAATGAGTTGTGAAGTTCAAGTAACATTCACTAAGTGTGTTTCTATTATAAGACATAAGTTGAGCTAAGAATTTCTCATAAGTCATCTTTCTTTTTTTGAATTTAGGGTAATTCTTACAAGATATTTGAGTGTATCATTTAAGTGATTATTCTATGTATTTAAAATTAAACTATGTAAGGAATTCATTGCTTCAATATGAAATATTGGTAAAAGAGTGAAGAAACAAAATAATATTTAATGTGAAAAAGAATGTTGTAGAAGAAAAGATAATGAAATTTAATATGAAAAATAAAGAATTTGATGAAGAGTTGATGTGGGTTGATAAATAGTTTAAAATTATTGTAAAGTAAAGTAGTTCTCAAAGGGATAAAATACCATAATTAAAATAATAGAATAGTTAGTTAGATTAATTACTTGATGCAAACCTAAAGGAAAATGATTATTTTTTATTAAAGCTCACTACACAATGCCCCATGTGATACAAATGTAATGATTGTTTGATACATCTAATCCAATTCAAACTTTTATAGATAAAAGTTTAAGGTTGAAGATAAAATTTGTTTGTTTCTATATATCTTGTTTATGGTTGCGATGATGATACCATAGGTTGTTTTACAAAGAATTTTAGTTTTAATATTGTGAAAAGAATGGGTTGTGTTAGAGAAGTTTTGAGAAATTATGGGAAATGAATTGAAGAGGAACAATTCTTGATAATTTTATTTGATGAGCTACAAAACCTTCTTTATGGAGAAATATAGTTGATATAGATGTAAATGAAAAATTGTATAATCACAATTGTTGAAACTAAGTGATGGTTTAAGTATTGTAATATGATATATGAAATAATAAAATTCCCCCCTTTATTATATTGTTATTGTAAATGTGCCCCCAAAAAACTCAAATTTCACCTTACCAAGGGACTTGGTGAGTATATCAACTATTTGAGAATCTATTGGGAAATACTAGAGTTTGATGTAGTGGTATAAGGCTTGTTATCACGTGTAATGAAATTCAACCTCAATATTCTTTGTTCCTTGATGGACAACTTGATTCTTCACAAGATTTAACACACCTTTATTTTTGTAATTAAGAGTAGGTGTATTTTCTATTAGTGATAATAGATTTCCATAATCCATGAAGAATGGATGTGAGTGCTTTTGGATTAGATTGTGTGTAGTTTTGTAGCATCAAGAATGTCCATATTAGCCAAAATGTGATGTAAGAAAATTCTTTCACACACAACTTCTTATGTAGCATGATATTTAGCCTCAATGGATGAGAGAGAAAAAATAAATTCTTCTTACTAATCCACAAGATTTTTGAGATGAAAAATAAATCATAAAATTGGCATCATTTCATCAATAGATCCAATATAGTCTGAGTCGGTATAACCCCGCAGGAAGAATTGAGGTTTCTTCTTGTATTCTATAAAATAATCAAGTGTACCTTAAATATATCTCAAAAAAATCTAAGTTGCAACCCAATGCCATTTCTTTAGCTCTTACATATATCTCAAAGATAGTATAGCATAAATTTAGTTTGGTATAAGTTAAGTAAATGGGACTCTCAACAAGTTATCTATAGAGACTTGCATCTACTTGAGGTGAATCTTGGAATTGAGAGAGTTGAAAATATTTCTCCATTAGAGTGGAAACAAATTTACAATTGTACATCACATACCTTTCCAAGAGTTTCTTGGAATATTTTATTTATAAGATAAAAATGTGATAATTTTTCATATCTCCAATCCAAGATAGTAGTGAAGTAGCCTTAGGTATATCATGATGAAGGATTTCTTGAGATAATTTCAAACTGTTGACAAGATTGTCTAAGCTTCTTGTTATCACAAGATCATTCACATACAAAACAAGGATAACAATATTTATATCTCCCTTCTTAATTTATACAAATTTGAATGTGAGGGGATATAGTTGAAACTGTGTTGCAATAGGTGAACATTTATTTTGATGAGTCGTGCTGAAGGGACTTTCTTAAGCCCATAAAGTGAATTAATCAGATAAAATAATTTTTGAGAATGATGTTCATTAATGAAATATTTTGGGTAGGTTACGTATTCTTATTCTTTTATATCATCATTTATGAAAGCATTCTTGATTTCTATGTATTAAAAATTCCATCCTTTATTTTCTTCCTATGCTCAAACATCTCTTATTGTTTTGATCTTTGTAGTGGGTACACAGGTCTCATCATAATTAATGCCCTCCTACTAAGCATATGTAGACACTAAAATTTATTTACCTAATCATTAGCTCTAATTATTGTCATGACATTCATGAATCATTTACCATATTAGTTTATCATATAAATGACTAATCATTTATTAATCATATCATTGAAAATTTGTTGATTATTAGAACATTAACTAATAATAATTTATCCATTTAATTAAATAGTATTTAGGTAGGGAGGTAGGCTAGCTTGATTGGCTAAAGAATCCTATTATAATCAATAGGTCACAATATCTAGTCTCCCCCCATCCCCATTGTATCAAAGGGAATGTCATGCCAGTGTCACTGATCACGTGAAAATTTTTATAAGGAGGGCTACCCAATTCCTACAATCTAAGGAAAATAAAATAATAGTATTTTATTATTTAATTAAATGAGAACTAATTTCTATTTTTCAAATAAAATTTCTTCTTTTCTATCTCATCAATTAACTTCATCTTCAAGTTAATTAAATCATTCTTTGGATCAATTAACTCTATCTAATTTACAATCTTCTTTGTCGCTCATCAATCTACTTCATCTTCAAATGAAAACTTTTGCTTCACAATTATCCATCAATCAAATTAAACAATTCATTATTATCTCCTCATTAATTTGAAATGTTAAGTTTCCATTTTCTTATTGAGTTCACTCCATAAGCACTTTGATGAGCTTAAGAGTTTGATCTAATCCTCATCTCCTAGTCGATATTGTTTTAAGAGTCCCTAAAATCAATAATTTAGTCATCATTTTCACATCTCACATCTTAACGCAAATTAAATCTATTGAAATAAAATTAATTATCAATCAAAGTATTATGTCATTGAGTTGCACCCACATTCCAATAGGTGAATCAACATCTTATTTAGGGCTTGAAGCGAGTTTGTTAAAATAGGCTTTATAACTTTATTTCTATATATATATATATAATTTCAATGCATACAATACCTTCACTTGATTATTTTTCTACATCACTCACCATAGAATATGAAAAGATGGTACAATTGGGCACATTGAATTCTACCAAACTCTAAGCTCTTATTGCAAGAAAAAACATAGAATATTAGAAGGATTTAAATAGAAAAGAAAATAAATAAAAACATAAAGATTATATTAGCAAATTGTTCAATACAATTGAATGTAATTGATTGATTCATAGTTTAGTATGAAAGGATACATATAGGTCGATTACAAACTATCATAGGATGCAGTTGTATTAACCATCATAACCACATTAATAATTGATAACTACATAATGCAATAACCTAGCCTTCCCCCCTTATTACATTGTTTCTACAATTGTATCCCCTAAAATCTCTTATTCACTTTGCCAAGGGACCCCCCTTAAGGCTAACATAACAAAAAATTTTGAATACAAATTGTATATACATCTTTGTGAAAATATTCCTTAAAGAAACAAATATTGAATCAAGTGAAACTTCTTCAGAAGCTCTGACCTGAATTTCCAAGTTCTTCCTCCATGTGTTAGGAATTGCATGTAGAAAATATCAATTAAATGCAGGTAGAGATTAAATAGAGGAATGAAAAAAATAGAAATAATATTAACAAGAGACAATTTTTAACAAGGTTCACCTGAACTCATGCTACATCCACCAACAGGGAGTCCAATATTATTATCCAACAAATTGAACCGATTATAACTAGTAATCCCTTGCAACTCAATACCACTACAAATGCTACAATACAATGTCAACAAAAACCCTAGCCCTTTTCCTTTTATCAAGACTTATGTCGATTACAAAATGGGGCTTTTTTATGTTGACCAATAGAAAAAATAACTCTCGACGCCTTTATAAAATAATAGAAATAATGAGAGATTTTGGGGGCACTACCCCCAAGCCCCCTGTGGGGGTGTTGCCCCTCGACCCCACCCTATATTCTGATAGGGAGCACACCAGGGGCACTGACCCTGGACCTTACAAGGGGTGCTGACCCTTGACCCAATCTTGAGGGCATTGCCCCCAAACCCTCATTAAATAATTTAGGGGAAATTGCGCTAAAAAAAGTGGTGAAAATTTAACCTCTGAGTCTGATTAGGCTCCATATAACAACACCATTAACTCTCAAACCATAAAGAATAGTTGTTAGACAACCACCCTCGATAGGTTGTCTCCTTAACCCTCATAAAGGTATAACCCTTGGTACCTGAACATAATTACTAAACAACCACCCTTGATAGGTTGTCTCCTCAATCCTCATAAAGGTGTAATCCTTGGTCATAGTCTCATGAACTATTTGGGAAAAAATCCATATTGATCTCTTCACCAAACCCCATACCTATCTCCAAAAATAAAAATTCACAATACATGTATCTTCAAATCTATCACCAATAATAAGGAAAATAAAATAAATCCAAAAAATTCTTCTCATACAAAGCATCATCTCAAAGCTAGAAGATAGCTTGAGTTGATGGAAATTCCTCCATCCTTTGGTGCCACCAGCCTCCAATATGACCATTTTACACTTTATCCATTTGATGTTTTGGATGAGTCTTTTGAGGCCCCATCAGGAATAGAAGAGATGGCCCCAAAATTCCAAGCATAAATGTTTGAAGATCCATTTCCAACATTGATAAAATTATTTTCAAGATACTAAGCAATTGTTTTAAAGTCTTGAAATGCACTTTCTGAAGCACTGAAAGTAAGGAAATAGATTAATTTATTTTCCTCCTTAATGATTGATAGATTGACCATTGTGAATCTCTAAATTACAAATCACCAATCACTCACAATGACATTAATCAACATTAACAAAATGAAGAACAATCATATCCAACCATTTGCATACATAAAATTCCTCAACATGAGTTGATGCAACCAAGCTATGATCTCATATTCTCAATTACTACACAAATAACTATGAATGAACTTCTCTTGAATTTCAAATTGCTTCACCAAGAACTTTAAAAAAAAAAAATTCTCATACCTATGGATTCACACAAGGCTAGAAGTTATTTAATGTCTACATTGGGTGAGATTGTCTTGTAAGAAATCTACGTACCACTTAATAAACCAATCATTCACTCCTATTGCTCTAGGTTTTCAAATCCCCTTCCTTTTCTCCAACTAGTTGTAATTCATAAATATACTCTCCTTTATCTCTCTTTCATTGTTGACTAGAACATAACAATTGGAATTATATTTTATTAATGCCAAAGACTTTCCAAATTATCACTAAATCATATTTCAGTGCCATTTTTATCTCCTCCACTATCCATTATAGAGTTGTTAGATGCCTCATTCCTTTATTCCACTTAATTTGTATGTCACACTCTTCTGCATGTTTTAACACTTCAAGCACCACCTACTGGTCTTCTTTTTTAGTGCCTCCATTTCACTAGGTGTGAAATCAAGCCTCTTTGATAACATTTCTTAGAAAACTATTGAATACCATCAAATCTAATTGATTGATTCATAGTTTAGTATGAAAGGATACATATAGGATGATTACAAACTATCATAGGATGCGGTTTATAAATACATATGATGGAGTTGTATTAACCATCATGACCACATTGATAATTGATAACTACATAGTGTAAAAACAATTATTCCAACATATTCCAAGAACAATGAATAGGGAAAAGAATTACATTTAGAGGATGCATTTGTGTCCTCTCCCTATTCTAAGAGAGAATAGTCTAAGAGGGGGATACTAAATATGAATATTTAAAGATTAATGACATGATTGTTAGAGTTATCATGTATTAGAGAATAATTAATTAATCTTTATTTAATTATTATTCTAATTTTCATGCACTTAAACTAAACTTAAGTTTTCTTTATTAGTAAACTAAATACTTTATTTATGTTAACTACATAGCTAATATTAGATTAATCCATCTCATCACATGGGATGTTGACACTTTTCATGATCAAATCCCTTTATCATTAGGGTTGCTCTTATAAAGCATTGATCCTCTCTTGCATTATTTATTTTGTAAGTATTTTCTTTTTGAGGAATATCAAATCTTTGTTTTATAGAGCTCTTGAGTAGAATTTATTTTGTTCATTGTTTGATCCTATGTCTCATGTTATTAAAAAATATAACATGGTATCAAAATTATTTAGCTACTCCCTAAGTTACACTTAAGGGGGGTGTTAGAGTTATCATGTATTAGAGAATAAATGATTAATCTTTAATTAATTATTATTCCAATTCTCATGCACTTAAGCTAAAATTAGGTTTGGTTTATTTATGTTAACTACATATCTAATATTATATCAATTTGTCTCATCACACATGATTTTGACACTTGTCATTCTTAGAATTGTGAAAAACATGGGCCACAAGATCAAATAACAAACAAAGACACCTTCCACACAAGAGATCTACAAACAATATATGCTATATTTCTCAACAAGAAAAAGCTATAAAAGAACCTTGAGAATCTTCAAGGAAAAAAAAATTCCACAAAGGTTTAGAGTTCAAGAGGTAAGAAGAGTAAATCTCAGAGTTATAATATAATAAAGGTTGAGTGCTATATAGGAGTAACCCTAAATGGTAAAGGGATTAGATCAATACAAGTGTCAATATCACATGTAATGAGATAAAATGATGTAAAAATAGCTCACTTCAATTAAAAAAGAAAAGAAATTAGTTATTTTAATAAAGAACTCCTAAGCTTAGCTTAAGTGCATGAGAATAAATTAGACTAATAATCAATTAAATATTAATTAATTATTAGCTAATGCATGATAAATTTAACACCCCCCCTTAAGATGAAATTAGGGAGTAGCTAAAATCCCTAAAAAGAGAATGCATGATGGGTCCCAATAAACAAGGCTTGGTGAAGTACCCATGTACAAACAAAAGATCTCTCAAAATGTGGAGAAAAGGAGAAAACCATAGTGCTAGAAAATGAGCTCCGAAAGAGAGAAAGGTGAATGAAGGACTGAAAAGCCTCCAAATCAAGGTGTGAAGGAATAAGAAGCCTCCAAATGAAACAATTTCCCAAAATATAAGAACATGTAGAACATCATTGAAGCACAAAGAAGTTGTAGACTGTTGTCGAAATGATGACTGATATAGTGCTAAAATGAAGAAACTCGAGAAATAGGAATGTAAGAGTGTCCATATGGTAAATTATTTATCTCACTGAAATTCATGTAACAATGCTTATGTAGGTTGTACATCTGAAAGTACATAGAAAAAAGAACTAGGTACATAGATCACTCCAAACTGTGAAACAAAGGAAGCATTAGCACCAACAGTAAAAACCCCTCATAATTTCGAAAAGGGGGAGCCAAGATAGGTACATTGAAACTGTAACAACTCCAGTGTTCTACTCAATAACATTTCACATATTTTAAGTGAATATTCTATGATGCCATGACATAGCAATAAAAAAAACTCTTTCTGGATAATGTAAATTACATGCATATTTGAAATAAAACTATTTCCAAACTTCCATTGCATGTTCCATTGTAATTTCACAAATCTTTCCATAACATAGATGTCATATTGAATGATCTCAAGTATATCATTCATGATTACATCCTTCCATATAAATGGGTACATGATACAAACATAGCTCCTTTGAGCTTCATCTGGAAATAAATAAACAAATTGGTCCTAATGCCACCACAATGGTGCATATATTTTGGATTTTCTCCCCCCTAGTGCATACATTTCAATTATCCCCAATGCTAGTGCAAACATCCAAAAACCTTGTCCACTAAATGATGAAGAAAAGCATCACTCAAGTGTTTTTCCACCAACCACAGACTCAAATGCAGTCTGCCACACATCGACCTCACAGGTGAGATGGCCCTACCCTTCGATGAAGAGATTGGTTTGTAAACCCCATATCAATAGCTTATATGAGCTTATTGTTTTTTCCTACAAACCAGAACCTAATCATACATTTGTCTTCCGTATGGGTATGAAAATCTTGAACTAGAACATGCAGAAATGTAACATAGTAAACCAAAAGGGAAAATAGTGGCAACTTACACTACTTTGGCCAAAGTATTCTCACCTAGTACTTTGAGTGATAGTCTACCATTTCATGAACACTTCTATAGCTTGGTTTAAATTATGACCATTCATGTACTATGCTTAGGTAATTTCCTCCAATGGGTAATCTTTAACCCCACAAATAACCTACTCCCCTTTTTCCCAAAATAAAATGGTATCTCTACCAATTAAGCCTAAGCATAGGTTGCCCCTTTAATGGAAATTCCTATCTGAGGTATATCATATGAGCTTTTCTAATCTACAAATTAACTTTTCATAGACAAGCTATTCACCTTAAAAGAAAATCTAGTCCAAGTATAAATTTATAGTCTAGAGCATGGCTACATAATCCTCATCATAATCATAGATTAAATATTCATATATAACTGAATCCTTTTAGTAATATATCACATCAATAAGTGATTCTTATCAAGAGTATAATCACATAAATGAATGAACTCAATTGAAGAATAATCATATCAATAAATAATTCCATTTTAGAGCATATTCTCCTTAATTAAAAGGATTTAAACAAAGAGTATACCTACTCTTTTCAATACTATAACTTCTTATTAAGAGTGTAATGCAACTAGTTAACTAGCAACTCTAATTTACTAGGTATTTCCCACCTACATTCCAAACATACAATATTCCATAAAATCAAGGGATTTGGCTTAATCACAAAGGTTAGTTTTAACCTTGATACATCCTAATCTTAGGATATAGTCATCAACCAATGACTAGTCTAATATATAGGTTACTCTAACCCTATATGTTCCAATCAAGACCAATTGAACAACTCAACCAAGTAGGCTATTCTCAACCATAGGTTTTAATGAGTAGTCAAGTATAAATCCCAACCTCATATGTAAAAATCTACCCAACCTCTCATTATTTAATCAAATAATACTTCTCGATTGTAATAGGTTAATCTAAACCTAGGGTTCCATTCAAGAGTATAGTATGATCAAGTGATCATTTAAATAAAGATATTTGATGTGGTTTGCATAGTGTCACATCATATCTTTCATAACTTTGTTTTTTAATGCTAACCCTATCATTCCCAAGGTTTCCTAGCATAATTAGATAATAGTGCCAAGTCACTTCATGACATTGACATATTTCACATTATACACGTAGTCTAAACTATCTATGTATAGAGCATCAATATCTAATTCCTGTATAGGGTATATAGGGGTATCAAGACACTTCCCTTAATCATATTTTGTCATTTTTGGTATGTAATACCTATGACCAATGAACATAGTATATGCTAACTACACTTGATCCATGAGGATTCAAGGTATAATTAAGCCACTAAACATCAGTCTAATAAGATCATTCAATGTAAACTAAGATAAGGAGGCATTAACACTAAACATATTAAAATATGAAAGCTTCATAAACATCTATTCTAATCCATTGAAACTTATCCTATTGGGGGAGTGGTGTCACATTGTTCTAGAATGGTGATCCTTTCCAAACCCCTTAGATAATGAGCTTGTTTTGATCGATTCTATTGAAGAACCAATGAGAGATGTGTATGAAAACATGATTTAAAAATATAAATTAATATGATGAAAGCTTATTTTAACATGATATATGCTAAGATGATCGATATGGGTGTATGCAAGGCGATTCTAAATGTATGCAAGATTTGAAAGATTAAAACCCTAGAGTTTCAAGATATATTAAATGGATGCAACTAAGTTACCATGGAAACCATTAATGGATGATCTAAGCTAAGGATGCATGTAAAATAACCTAAAATTATTTTTAAAATATGAAATATAGGTGCAAGATGAGAGTCATTTTAACAACATAAGTTTACTATTTAAAGATGGATCCTTATTCAATAGATGCAAGCCCCATTTATAGAATAGAAAAAATGAAACTAATGGTCAAGATTGAAAGAATCAATCAATGATTAGGATGGAAGGAAAATGGAGGCATGGATCATGGACTCCCATCAAGGGTTGAGGATGCAAGATAATATTTAAAGAAGGGCTTACACTCATACAAACAAACACACTTTCAAAACTTGCACAAGAAGCTTTGCTGAAAGTTTGTTATGAAAAAGGAATATTCCCTTTTTCAAATGAGTGAAGAAAGAGAATATTCTCATGAGGAGAACTAGATATTTAGTTAATTAAAACCAAATTTAATTGTGCAAAAGGGGAAGGAATATTCCATGAGAATATTACCTTTCGGAGGAATGTGTAAAAGAAAGAGAATATTCCCTTGCAAGTGGGAGAATTAGATTTAATAATTAATTTGATAATTAAGAAAAAGTTTCAATTATGAAAATTAGGGTAATTATATGATATTCATTAAATAAATGATTTGATATTTAATTTTAAATAGATTAGGGTTATTTAATTAAATAAGAGTACTTAGGGATTAAATTAAATAATTTGACTGATTTAATTTAATAGGCTGAAAGGTTAGCATGAAAGGGAGTGAATTAACCCGATTAGGTCAATTAGATTAATAGATGAAAATGATGCAATTAATTAAATAGCATGAATTAAGCAAAAAGAGGATAGATTTTAGGATGAAATGGTGTTAGTATATAAGATTCAAGTGCATGATATCATTCAAGACATTTTTAAGTGTCTAAATTTTTCCCCTCTTTGAATTGAGGTACCTATTACGTTGGTTCAAAGACTGACGCTTTTTTAGACTAAAATTGCTACTCAGATCAAAGAATATATATTTTTTGATTTTTAGATGCCCCACTATTGGCCCAACAAAAGGAATAAGTTGGTACCCTGCCTCCTTAAGAGATCGAGCAGAAATTTTGAATTTTTGGTTGATCTCTTGGAAAAGGTAAAATATAGGTTCATGTGTCAACACATGCCTTGAGATGCCAAAAATGGCCTCAAAAACACAAAAAATTTCTCAAAATAGGTTTTGAAGTGCAACAATAGGTAAAATAGGTCAAAACTCTAGCTTTTGGCCCAAATTAGGGCAAAAAACCCTAACTTTTCAAGCTTAAATAGGTGAGAAGGGTTGCACTTCCAATTCATTTGTGCATTCACACTTGACAAAATTTTCTACATTTCGAGCTCTAACACCTTTGAAAAATGGCTCTCCATGTGCTTCATCTTCATCTTTTAGAGCGGCTTTGAGAGTACCAGCACTGAGTAGACATAGGACCCCAGATATGTAACCTAAAACCTATCCTAATTTTAGCATTTAGGTGCATTTAATAGGGGGTCAAAATTAGGTTTCTAGGTATGTTGTTGTATAGAGTCACATTCAAAACATCGAAAGCATCACTATTTCTAATTTAGCGATGCACTTATAGTTCAATGATGTATCACCATTTTTTTCTTGGGAAACACATTTGATATAGGGGTCACAATTTTAATATAGCAACACAGGCTTTTTAGGTTTAGCAATGTTGGAAAGCGGTTGGTGACGCATGTAGAAAATAGCGATGCACCCCTATTTTTCATTATAGTGATGCATGTGAATGTTGATTTTTTTTTAGTGTAGTGAAACACATCACCAAATTCACAACACACCTACCAAATTGATACATTGATGCATACAAAAAATAGTGACGCTATTGATTTCAACAATGCTTTTGAAGTTTTAGGATGCAAAGTCTCAGGTTTTGATCACTTTTTTTTACATTTTGGAAAATTGACATTATGTACATGATGTGTGCAAGAGGACCACCATTGATGTTGTGAGAGCATTGTTTGTACATTTTGGTTGTAGTAAGATACTTTAGTGACTATGAGGTGGAGCGGCTTGAGTTGTTGTGGCTAGGCTTCATCACATTACTACTAGAGGTCCAGACACATTTGTCTATAATGACTATGTTGATTGAGAGGTGGCACAATGAGACCTCTTAGTTTCACTATCCCACTGGTGAGGCCACCATTACACTGGAGGATGTATGTCATATCTTGCAATTGCTAATAGATAGAGAGTGTGTCATTTATGACATAGATGTTAGGAGAGATGCATGTTGTTTGTTGCTACATATGGACAACACAATCTTGGTGAGCTCTCAGATTGATCTGGACTTGTATAGAGTTCTCATATCGATATTTATATTATTTGTTGCTACACTAATTTCTAGCATTATTTCCCTGGATAGATTGGGTAAAGTCTTCATTCTTGGTTGGGGGTGGCATGGGAGGCTATGATCAAGAGGACCATTAGTTTTTCATGGGGTCTAGTTTTTCTTGCTTCTTTGTACGATGACATGCATCGGGTGGTTGTTATTGACTTTAGACAACTTGTTCCACAACCATGGGCCTAGGATCAAGGCCTATTAGATGTGGGGACTACCCTAGGTTATGATGCATGGTTTAGGCCCACTACTCACCTGATAGATCTGGTGGGGGGTTACTCCATAGGTAGAGGAAGAGGTTGAGATGGTGACTGAGATAGAGGTAGAGATAAGGGCTGAGGTAAATGGTAGGATCAACCAATGTAGGATAGGGCATAGGTGTCAAGTGATCGACACATTAGTAGTAGCTAGATTATGGTCACCAGGATCTAGGAAAGTAGCTAGGTCAACATGATGGACATGTTCTAGGTGCAACACTTCTTTCTCCAACCCCACAATAGCCAAATGCATAGGAATAGGCATAGATATAGCTCTCACTGTCAAGAGAGATTAGCTATGTTAGTGGCTACATGATATGAAAACACATAGAAACCATGAGGTTTTGTTATGAGTGCAACTGGACTTACTACTAGCCCAGGAGATTGGGTGGAGACAACAACTTGAAGCAGTGATGGCTACATCATAGGGACAAATAGTGTTTTCTCATTTATATAGGGAGGTAGTCATTGAGGCTACATATTACCGCATGCATCATCATCAAGATGTTCCCCAGGAAATGAGGTAGCCTAGTTTTTCACAAGCATCAGAGCACCTCCCTGAGCTAAGATCAACCATTAGTTAGAGGGTAGTTGAGCATCCACTAGGGCTAGCTACCTTGTAGATTTTTTTTTTATTATTTCCCGATTATTTATAGAGATATAAATTCATGGGCTCATTTTTAATAGTCTATTTGATATTGTAATTTTTATTTGATATACATACACTGATTCAAATATTGTACCATGACAATAATTTTTTGAAATATATATAAGATGATTTATATTTGATATGTGATGTGCTCTTTAATTCATGCTTTATGAATGTATGGATGCATATGATATGATATGATGTGTTATGATTATGTATGGATGCAATGCAATACATGGATGTGTTATATTTTTTTTAGTACCTTTCTATGATATGTTATGGGATGGATGGTATGATATGATATGGATGTATTTCTTTTTTGTGTTCTTTTGCATGCAATTTATGATATGATGATGTATGCATATGGATGTATATATAGATAATGGAGATGTTCATGCTAATGATATGATAATGTGATGTATTCTTATGCCTAGGAAATTTCTATGATATATGGATTAAGATTATTAGAATAATAAATCCTCCCTCTTAACCCTTGCTCCAAGATTCTCAAAAAATTCAAGTTATTGGTGTCTTCTTCCTCCTTTGACGATTCTACCAAGAAGTGTCTCATTCCCTCCAAAAAATTAACCCCTCACATCTATGGGGTCCCTAAAATTCACAAAGTTGGCATTCCCCTGAGACCTATTGTTGACACTATGGGGTCTCCAACCTACCTTCTTCCTTCCTTCCTTTCCAAAATTCTTGCCTCTCTTATAGTTCATTCTAAATCCATAAAAAATTCCAGCCATTTTATCCAATTCATCAAGGAGCAAAGCCTTAGTAGTAATGATGTCTTGGTGAGCTTTGATGTGGTCTTTCTTTTCACTAAGGTTCTCATTTCAAACTCCATTGATATTGTAAGAAAAAAGTCTAATGATGAGATTGCGACCTTAGTTTATTTTTTCTTAAGATCCACATTCTTCTCCTTTCAAATTATTATTTATGAGAAATTCTATGGGGTAGCTATTGGTTCTCCCCTTTCACTCGTCATTTCCAACCTGTTCATGGAACATTTTAAAGAAATGGTTGTTCATTTGTTCCTCTCAAACCTAGATGGTGGAAGTGCTATGTGGATGACACTAATGCCTGTTGGCGACATGGCTTAGATAAATTAGAATAATTCCATAACCATCTCAATAACTTGGTCCCGTGCATCTCCTTCACTAAGGAAGTTGAATCCAACAACCAACTTCCTTTTCTTGATGTTCTTCTTCTCAAAAAAGACAAATGGTTCCTTAGGTCGCAAGGTTTTCTGCACGGCTATCCATACTGATCTCTACCTTCACTCATCTTCTGATCATCACCCTTGTGAAAAATTTAGTGTTCTCAAAACCCTTGTCTAGAGACATACCAGATTTGTGATGAAGAAAACTTAATGCAAGAGCTAACTCACATTCATCAAGTTTTCAAATTAAATGGTTATTCTAGCAAGAAAATCTCTAGGCCTCTCAACCAAGCCAAATCAAGTTTCTTGTCTAGACCCAATACCAATCTTTCCTCAGTTCCTCTTAATATTTCTCTTCCTTTTGTTGATGGTATCTCTCAAAAAATCTCCAAGATCCTTCTTAAAAAAAGGTCTTCGTTGTTTTTATAAACCCATCTCTACCTTGAGGAAATGTATCCCTTCCCTCAAAGATTCCAAGGACATCTTTCTCAAATCTCGAGTCAATAAAATTGTTTGTTCGTGTGGAATTCCTTACATAGGGGAAACTAGTCACTCCTTTACCAATAAAATCAAGGAGCATAGTGTCGACATTAGACACAAACGAACCTCCAAATCAGCCCTGGACGACCACTCTTCTTCCACCAAGCACCACATCTGTTTAGAAAGTTCCCAAATTTTATCCAAAAAAGATAATTTCTTCAAAAGAAAGCTTAAAGAAGCTATTGAAATCAACCATCATCCATTTAACCTTAATCGGGATGAGGGTTCGAACTTGAGCTTGTCTTGGAAACCATTGCTTTCTAGGTTGAGATCACAGTATCATCCTTCTCACTTCTATTTTTTGTCCTTCCTGTTCTCCTTCCCTTGTGTTCCTCTCTCTCCCTTCTCTCCTACCTTTGTTTGGGTTTCCCCTCCCCTCCTCTTCCCTTCCTTGCTTGGTTGGCTCTTCGCTTTCCTTACTTCTTCTTTGCTACTTTTCCTCTGTATTTCTCTTCTCCCCATTCCCTCATCTTTTTCTTAGATCCTCCTTTGTCCATCTCTTATTGTGTTCCCTTCTTCTCAGTCCTTTCCTCTAGTTTGCTTAGTTTTCCTCTTGCTTCTTTCTTTGTGGTTTGTTTTGGTTTTTGGTTTGTTATTTTTTAGCTTATTGTGTTGCGTCTTTCCTTCTAGTTGGTCTCATTTCATTTCCTTTCCTTTTTTATTGGGGTTTCTCTTTGTCTTTAGTTGTATGTGTAACTTGTGTTCTTGGTATCTTTCTCTATTTAATTTTTTGTTTCTTATAATATATGCATATATAAACTTTTTATGTTTTGAATTCTTTTATGTTTATTTCATATTTGGAATTTTTAATTTTATTTTTTGTCACCTTTATGCATATATTTATTTGAATCTTTATATTTTATAGTTCTTATTTATTATATTATTTGTCTTATATATTAATATTTTCATATCTTTAATTTTGTTTTCGTTTGTTCTCCTTTGTCTTTTTCTCTTCTCTCTCTCTCTCTCTCTCTCTCTCTATATATATATATATATATATATATATATATATATATTAGTTTTTATAATTTTTAATTTTAATTTATATATAAAGATCACTATATATTTAATTTAAATATATTATTTTTAATTAATTTCCTTTTCCTTTCTTTTTATTATATATATATATATACATATACATTTATTTATTTTTATATTTATTCATATATATATATATATATTATTTTTGTATTTTTTCTTATATATATATATATATATATTCTTTTATTTTACTATATATAGATAAAAAAAATTATTATAAATATATTGATTATTTTATTAGTTTCCTTCTCTCTTTTCATTTTCATTTTTATTTATTTGCTTGTATCTTTTTTATTATCTATATATAAATATATATATAGATTTATTTTTATATTTATTCCTTTATTTTTCTTTTATTTTACTATATATAGATCAATATAATTTTATTATAATGTATTCATATTATTAGTTTTCTTCTCTCTTTTCATTTTCATTTATATTTATTTTCTTGTATCTTTTTATTTCTTTTCTTGCTTTGCTTCTATTTTTTCTCTTATTTATAGTTTTCATATATTGATTTATTTTCCAATTTCCTTTTTTCTTTTATTTTTTTACATATAGATCAATATATTTTTATTATAATTTTATTCATTAGTTTATTACTTTTCTTCTCTCTTTACATATTTATTTATTTGCTTGTATCTTATTTCTTTGCTTTCCTTGCATCTATTTTTTGTTTTAGTTATATTTTTACATAAATTGATTTATTATTTTTATTATTCTTTTATTTTAATAGATATAGATCAATATATTAAATTTCTTTAATTTTTTTATCTACTTAATTCTTTTCTTTTCTCCTTGCTTCTTGTGCCTATCTTTCCTTCCCCCTCTCTTTTCCTTTTTATTGATTTCTTGGTCTACATATTTTCATTTTACTCATGCTCTCTCATATCCTGATGATGGATCACAAAGTGTGTTCCGAAACGTCGATGCAAAAAATACTACACAATCTAATCCAAAAACTCTACAAAAAATCTTCATGGATTGTGGAAATCTATTATTGTTAATAATAAATCTATGTTTATTCAAAACAACATAAATGATAATGATTATGCAATAGATTATGTTTTCTTTTATTATGATATTTCATGAGAATTCAAGATGTATGCATGCTGATGATTTGTGGATGTGAGATGGATGCATGGTGATTTTTTTGTGGACTATCATGATACCAAGTTAGCATGGAAAGAATATAGAAAAATAAAATGAATGATTTTGACCATCGATCTTGAAGATTGATTCAAAAAAGTATAAAAATTTCATGACCAACCAAGACTTTATATTAGATATGGTGATGAGAGATGATGATTTGCTCATATCTTAGGATTGGGATTTTCCATAATTACTTATGTTTGATATAACACATAGACATGATGCATCCTGGTATTGGAAACCAAGATGGTGTTGTATCTAGTGACATGAGCTTTGACTCTGCAACAAATAGGAAAGTTCTTATTCATACCTTGACATATAGAAACCTAGTTGGAAAGTAGTTTAGAAGTTTAGAATACCTTAGACCAAAGCATACACAATAGTCAACAATGTACTATGAACAACCTCCCTACACACAACTAAGCAAGTATGCGCCAAGATTATTTTACAAGAATACCCACAAGCACATCAAATGAAAGCTAATGATCGATGCCCCATTCCTTTCTCTCTAAATCATTGAGACATCATCGAGAGGTCCTTAGAATGGGTGATTTAAGATAAGTCATAAGAAAAGATCAAAGACAAATAGTCATTGTTATCTATATCTCTTTCCAATTTAACTTAGCTAAGGTGATTTATGATGTTGATGTCCATCACAGGAAGGATGCATTGTAGGACATGTTTATTCTAGATGGTTTGATTAGGATGAGGTGTGTGATAAGCCATTGATAGAAACTCCGTTGACTTGTTTACTGATGATCTAGAAGTTTAGATTTTGACTTCTAGGTTCTCACTTTATGGCTTGCAACACTTGTTTTCTACATTTTTTTCCAAAGGTTGAAGGTGATGATAGTGAAAGCAAGATGGGATGGAACGTTTTAGATTTTTTTTGGAATATTTCAATGTTTTTGGTATTTTTTGAAAATGTTTTGAGGCTATTTTTGGTCTTTTTGAAAGTTTATGTGAATGTTTTTTCTTTCAATTATTTGAGGTTGTTTAGGGCTTTTTTTTAGTGTTTTCAATGGATTTTCTAATATATCTAAATCTTTAGGGGTTTTTTAAAATTTTCCAAATGTTTATCAGGTTTTCTCTAAGTTTTTTGAATGTTTTGGGTTTTTTGATGTTTTTGACCAATAACCTAACCTAAAAGACTATCTTAGGGGACTTGGGGGCTTATCAAAGATGAAACTTGCCTACATTATACATGTAGAGACCATATAGTTCGATTGAATTGATCTATTACTGATGAGAGGTGGACAATTGATGGATTGTTAGTTTATTATGATAGACTCCTAAAGGACTAACCTAGGGTGTCTCGGGGGCACATCAATGATGGTCTTTCCTATGTTCAAGCTTAGAGGCTTGTAGTTCGACATGGCATCATTTTTGGATTTTTGATGTTTTTACCTTTTTAGGGATTTTGATGTGTTTTGGATGTTTTGGATTTTGTCTTTACAATTTTTGAAAGTTTTTGGATTTTTAGTTGTACAGGAATTTGGATGTTTTTGGATTTTTTAAGCTATACAATATTTTGCAAGTGTTTTTGGATTTTCAACTATACAAGATTTTGATGTTTCTAGATTTTTTGATGAGTGTTCTATGAATGTTTTTGGATTTTCGATGAGATTTCCAAATAACCTTAAGATATACAAGAACCTGACCTGATCAAAGATGAATTTCCCCTAGTCTGATGTGATAGACTACCTCAATATAGGAAAGACAAACTGGCCTTAGGAATATGCCAAGTAGTACTAAAGGGGAATACAATACTTCACAATATCAAGCCATGAATTAGATGTAGATGGGAAATGGAATAAATAGGATGAATGATGAGATGAATGCGATGTAAAGAATGATAGGATGAATAGTCAAAGAATAGATTGAGGTGATTTATTTACAGGATGTGCCTATTTTCCAGGTTTTCACCAAGGTACTTGCCCAAAGCACCACTGAAGTGGTTTTTTCAATCTATTTTCTTTTGCTTTTTGGACTTTTTATCATTTTTTTTTTTGGTATTTTCATATTTACACCCTTTAAGCCTAGGCATAAAACCTTTTAAGATTCATACTATTGGTTGGTTTCTACAAGGGTTCACCTTCAGGCATTGACAATTGATATTCTCCTAATGCATAGCATGATGTGATGACAAAGGGACCTAACTAGTTAGACTCAAACTTTCCTTTATTGTCTTGATCTAGAAGATTTATTGGATTCCACTTTAGGAGAAGATCCCCTACCTAGAAAGACTAACATTTGATCTTCTTGTTATAGCTCTATTTTAGTCAGTTTTGATATACTTGCAAGTGATTAAGGGCATCAAGATGACACTTATCTAAAAATTCTATCTCATTTAGCTGAGATAATCTATATTCTTCATCAATGATTAGATTATACAATGACACTTGCAATGAAGGAAGCTCAACCTCAATGAGTAGGATGGCTTTTGATCTATAGACCAAGGAGAATAGGGTTGCACTTTTAGGCATGCAGATACTCATTCAATAGGCCCAGAGGGTAGGATTTAACTACAAATTCCAGTCACAGGTAGCAACATTGAACTTTTTCTTTAGGATCTTTAGAATGTTCTTGTTTGTAGCCTCAGCTTGACCATTTCCCTATGGGTAATGTGAGGTAGAAAATCAATGGTAGATGTTAAATTTTTCACATAGTTATTTCACATGTTGATTCCTGAAGGGTGTTTTGTTGTTTGAAATAACAACTTGTGGAATACCACAACAACAAATGAGGTAATTTAGGATAAACTTGGAAATTTTCTTCCTCATTGTGCCATATAAAAAAGGACCCTTTGCTTGAAATGGGATTAATTCATGGTAAATTGACCTAATGAGGCCTTAATTTAGGTGTTGTGAGGCATTTTATGCATCCACACTAGGTCTTGGAACCTTGTAAATTGGATAACATGCTTTTATTGATGTGTTGTAAAGGTGTTGTAAAGTGTTGTAAAGAACTTTCATGATTTTCTAGACATAATGAACCCATTTATCCCTAATTCAACATTGAAAAATGTGTTTAATAACATTATCACATCAATTTAGAAGCCTTGTTAATTCAACATAATGATAAACTAGTGTTGTAATGTGTCTTGCACATTCACATTGGTTCTTGTGCCTTCCTAGGCTAAATGGACCTCATTTTAGTGTTGTAAAGTATATTAAATAACACTTTCACACTGAATTCTATGTCCCAAGCACTATTTGACATTTACATTAGGGTATGTGCAGGATCATGATGACCTAAAAAGTGGTGATATGTAAGTGATATGATGGCCCATGTGGCTGATGACTTTTTGTTTACCCAAAATTGATGAAACGAAAAGGGTTTTTAAAGGAGATTCTCAGCTTTCCACCAATATAAATTATGGTTTACTTTGAATTTAATAAATAATTATTATTCATTTTCTATTTGAATTATGACTAAAGTTCTGATTGATAGGTTGATTGAAAAAGAGTCTATAGCTTTCAAATGGTATCACATTTTTTGAATCCAAAACATGTGTCACATTCTATACTTTGAATACTATAGGATTAAAAAAAAATTGAATTTCATGAAGTTTTGACCAAGTTTAGGTGGTCAGACATACGAGTTTTTATATTTTTTAAAAGTTGTAATAAAAATTCCTAATTAATTATGGAAAAAAATTACAAAAAAATATCCATCACATTGGGACATGAGTCCTCTATTATATCTAAAATCTTACAAAAAATATTATCATTTTATTGTGGTTAAGATAGTCAGACAGACACCTACTTTTTGTTTTTTTTCTTGAAATTTAAGTACTACTGCAATGAAATTTCAAATTTTCTAAATAGATTTAAAAAACAAAACCCTAGTAGTTTAGAAACTACATTCAATTTTCTACAGATTCTATTCTTACATATTTTTGAAATAATATAGATAGCTTATTCAAATTTTTACATCAAGTTACCTAACTCTGATTTTTCTAAAATTTTTGCCACTTAAGGGCTTGTTTTTTCCATGATGATCCTGCACATACCCATCATCACTAATAGTCCCATATTAGCCCATATTTTGCATCCCAAGGCTTAAATTGATCAAATACCTAACAAGGTTGTATTTTAGACGTTATTTCCTTATCTCTTAGCATCTGAGTTGTCAAATTGGCCCTTGTGGGACCTATTCTCCATGCATGGTGAATCAGTTCCATCTAGGCAGGACCCATTCACCATGTGTGTTGAATGAGTCCCATTTGGCTCAAATTTTACCTTTGATCAAGAAAAAAGTCAAATTCGAGTTTAATATTGCTTCATGTTGGCTTGTGATGAGGTATTAACAAGAAAAATAGGTGAATTTACTATAAATATAGATCTTTTAACTCATTTTTTACCTCCACTCTTCATCCACTAACTTAATTCACATATTCATCCACCAATCTTTCATCTCAACCCAGGAAACTTAGTGTTTTGTCATTGCAAGTCATTAAGAAGGATTATAAGGACATTCAAGGGTTGAATCATCCTCCATTATTGCATAAATTCAAGATCAACATCATGGAAAGGTAATCAATTCCATTATTGCATGTTTCATTTCTTTCTTTCATCATTTTGGTTTAATTACCTAAAAGGGGTTTGACCAAGGCAAACCCCCATGCCCTAACATTCAACATTTCTTCTTCTCTTCTCGTGTGCTTGAAAATTTAGGACTTTTGGAAACTTGGAAATAGATGAAGATCAAGTTGCAAGGTTATTCAAGTCTTCTCTAACAAAATATCATTTTTTAGACTCGTAAATCAGAGTTTTGGAAGCAGACACCTATAGGAAGTCAAAGTGTAGATCAAAAGCTTCAGAATGCACCTTTGAAAATATAGACATTCAAAAATTGGACTCATTCACCATGGGTGGTGAATGAGTCCTGTTTCTAGGTAAATTTTATGCTTTATGCATTTACTGACACCCTTTTTACAGAAACAAGGTTCGACTCAGTTTACCAGAAATCAGACTGATTTGCCTAGAATGGAAAATGAGTCCCTCTAGGCTTGAAAAAAAATTAGTAGTGTTTTAGAAGCAATTTCCAGTCTCCTTCAAGCTTTCAGGTGCATACTTCAAGTTTCATTCATTTTTGTTTAGCTTTGCATTCATTCCTAGTTCATTATTGCATTACATAATGTGTTTTCAAACATCACTTGTTTCTTAGGTTTTGCATTCATATTTGATCAATTTCATAGCTTATTTGCACTCAAATCATCTCATTTAGTCTAAATGACATCATACATATCTTAATTGGAATGAACCAAGCTAGATCTTTTGGCCCTTCTTTCTCCTTTTAGGTGAAAAATCCTAGAAGTGCTAGAAAGCAAGTGAGTGCCAATAATCTATGGTTCTCTTTGGTGGATCCACTTTTTGAACATCTTATTTTATGATTTGGATTCCATTTTCATCCTAATCCTAGCTTGCATTAGATTTACATCTAGGGTTTCAAATTTTTGCATACAATTTCCTTTAATTTTTTTTGAAATTTTGCATCTCCATCTGAGGTCTACATCTTACAATAGCAAACACATCAAAAAGACTTCAATTTTTTTGAAAATATTGCAAAAAACTAGTACTAGGACTCATTCACCATACTGGGCAAATGAGTCCCTGTCTAGATTTTTGACTATTTGTTCTTGTATCAAAAACCTCATTTATGTGCTTCCTAAGCCTCCTAGTAATATATAGTATAAGTATAGAAAGTTTTTGGAACATTTTTTTTATGCATCTAGCTCAAAAACATCATTTTAGATTACTCATTCTTCAAAGCACTTCATTTTCACACATCTTTCGATTTGAAAATGCTTACATTTCTATAATTTTGCATGACATTGATAAAAGTACTTTTCACTTTTTCATATACAATATTTATATTCATAAAAAATTTCATTAGTTTGATAAAAGTACTTTTCATTCTTGCATATACATCGTTTACTTTTTTAAGGTGTTGCATACATTGGATAAGAGTGTTTTGTATCTTTGCATATACATTGTTCATATTGCTAAAACATTGCATGGAATGGTTGCATGTTCTTTTCATTCTTATTCAAACAATCCTAGTACCTTGCATGTGTATACATGTTAAGAAACACTTCCTATACCCTCCCTATGAGAGTATTTTAGTGAAAGAGGCTACAACTTGGGCCATTCCTAATGATCATACTTTTTCTTCTCATAATATCTCTCTTGGTGATGAAGATATTTTAGTAGAAGAATCAATTAATGAGAGTTTTGAGAATCCTAGTTGTTTCTCTCCTTTTACCTATCTTAGTGGACAACACATTCACAACCAACCTAACACAACCTTAGATGATCATGGCAACAAAATTTGTTCTTCTTCTAGTATCTCTCCTAGTTGTGATGTAGATACTTTGATGTTAGACAACACAATTGATGAAGGTCATGAATATCTTAGTTTTCCCCCTTCACCTAGGGAAACCCCTCTCAATAAACAATTTTCAACCATTGATCATTCCCCTACTTTCGATGAATTCCTTTTAGAAGAACCAACCTATGAATTTCACAAAAAATTGGCTTGTTGTTCTCCTCAAATCTCTCCTCCTAGGGAGAATCTCATGGTGCACAAACATATGAACATTGGCACATATCCTTCAACCATTAAACCTTCCCTAGATAATCATACTCAAGTGGAATTAGAATCCCCTTCACCAACAATGTTTTGCAGCCACTAAGTTGTAACTTAGTGGCTCAAACGTCTAGAGGACCACACAACACTCCTACACCATTACCTTTTCCTCAAAAAGTTCCTAGTGTTGAAGACCTTAAAAAGACTCTTGCTAATATATCTATATGGGAGCTCATTCAACTTTCACCAATAGTCAAACTTCTCTTCCATGAAATGTTGCAAATATAGAAGGAAGAGATCCAATCTTACATAAAACCAAATCATGTAACATCCTCCTCTCATCCCATACAAGCCACCCAGTCTGAAATCACATTCCCTAATCATGAATTACCCTCACTTTCCATTCAAAACAAGAATGATCCCTTGATGATAAAGGTGATCATTGATGAAACTCTAGTTAGGCATACTCTGATTGATAATGGATAAAAAATTAATTTTTGTAGGATGAAAATCCTACACAAGCTTTGCATGCACAAAAATCTCATTCAACTTAATGATGTTCATATTCGTGGCTTTGAAAATGTTCATAGGCAACCACTTGGGATGATCGAATTACCTATTGAGGTCAGACCTGTAGTGTTTCCTACCTATATTCATATCATGCAAGAACCCCTTCCATACAATCTTATCCTAGGGAGACCATGGATTCATGCTATGAAAGTAGTCCCATCTACCCTTCATCGTGTCATGAAGTTTGAATACAACAACAAGATATGCATGATTTATGTAGATGACCGAAGCTATGTGCCAACTAATCACAACACTTCCAACTCCCCTACTTCTTTCATTCCTAGATCAAAATCTAAACCTCTACAATTTGATGCTAACTCTTCACCTACAACAAAAGTCTTTCATGATAATTGGGGTTCGTTAGATTCTACACCTCCTTTCCATAACATTTCTAAAATTGCACCCTCATGGTCCAACGATTCATATACAAATGATTCATATTCAGACACAAGTCCTAGTAGTAATTGGAGTTTCACACCTACCTTGAAAGGAGGGTGTGAAATATCTCAATCTCAACCTGCAAAACCTTATGCTCCATTTGCTCAACTTAGTTCTACCAAATCACCCCATGGTAGTGATGGGGACAATACAACTCCCAAACAAATCTGACATATCATACTTCTCTCCATAACATTCAACCTCTCAAGGAGTGTGGTGCTCTTCCTTGTGTGATAGCACCTCATTCCTCTACTTGATACTTCCTTTCATCCATTCTAAGCTCACCTTTGTCCTACACTAAGTGGAGGCAAGGGGTTCGATAGCCTTTTCCTCAAATGTCACTTGCCACTGTCTCTTTTGTTCTAGTCGTTAACCTTTCATGAATGTATAAGAGCAAGGTTGGGATGTGGATGACATGTCTTAAGATTGACTCACACATGGCATACTCTCTTTCTTCATGATGTAGCTTATTGAAAACATATGACTTGGCATAGGGATTTTTGAATAAGCTCTCATACCCTCTTCTACTTTAAAGAAATTTCTCACATACAAGTGTGTAGAAACTGCTTTAAAGTGGGGGCATACATAGAAAACATCTTCATGCAAATTTCATGGCATGATTTACTTTTTCTTGTGACGCGTCCTCTTCTTGGTGGTGTCGTTGGGTTTGATGCCTTCCAAGAGTGCATGATCAAATGAAGTGGCCTAATGCGAATGAAGCATCCCATGGATAACGATCTGACAACCCTAATTTGTCCTCTGTTGGAGACATTAGGAACAATTCTCCCTAAGAAGAATACCTTGCATGAACAAATACAAATCCAATTTAACAAAATTTTGACATAACATTCAAAATATTTATAAAAATGATTTTCCTTGTGGCATTTTGTTAAAGTTATTAGGAGGTATAACTTTGATACGGTTGAGTGGGAAGCCTACCTAGCAACATGAATTTTCCCCATAGCCACTTTTGTGTGTGTGAGTGCATACCAACTAGCATATGTATCTTACCTTTTGGGCTTTCTCACCTTGCAGATGACCAGAAGTTTTGTGGCCCCAAAGTGAGTATATTTGGGCCTTCTCACTTAGTAGACAATCATGAGTGTTGTCACCCTAGAGTGAGTATGAATTCTCTTTTTCAAACAAACAAGCCTAGATCTTATTTGCAACTAGTTGGAAAAATGATTGAAGCTTGATCCACCTCACTTTCAATTCTCTTAGTTCTTGCCATTGCATGATTTTGTATTTTAATGGTTTGATTTAGGATCTTGGATCTTGGGGGCTTGTGCAACCTCCTTTTATCTTTTTCATTATTTTTCATCTGCATCTGTACACTTGGATCTCTCTTGAATGTCTAATTTAGTGTGAGTTTGAAGCAAGTTCATCCTCTCACTAAAGTGGGGGCTAAATGTTTCGTAGAAAAAAGGACCCTTTGCTTGACATGGGATTAATTCATGATAAAATGACTTAATGAGGCTTTGATTTAGGCATTTTGAGTAATTTCATGTACCCACACTAGGTCTTGGACCCTTGTAAATTGGATAACATGCTTTTATTGATGTCTTGTAAAGGTGTTGTAAAGTGTTGTAAAGAACTTTCATACTTTTCTAGACTTAATGAACCCATTTATCCCTAATTCAACATTGCAAAATGTGTTTAATAAAATTATCACATCAATTTGGAAGGCTTGTGAATTAAACTTAATGATAAACTAGTGTTACAATATGTCTTGCACATTCACATTCATTCTTGTGCCTTCCTAGGATAAGTGGACCTCATTTTAGTGTTGTAAAGTGTATTAAATCACTTTCACATTGAATTCTATGTCCCAAGCCCTATTTGACATTTACATCATCACTAATAGTCCCATATTAACCCATATTATGCATCCCAAGGCTTAAATTGATCAAATACCTGACAAGGTTGCATTTTAGACCTTATTTCCTTATCTCTTGGCATCTGAGCTGTCAAATTGGCCCTTGTGGGACCCATTTGCCATGCATGGTGAATCAGTCCCATCAAGGTGGGACCCATTCTCCATGTGTGGTGAATGAGTCCCATTTGGCTCAATTTTGACCTTTGAGCAGGAAAAAAGTGAAAATTGAGTTTAATATTGCTTCATGTCAGCCTGTGATGAGGTATTAACGAGAAAATTAGGTGAATTACCTATAAATATAGATCTTTTAACTCATTTTTACATCCATTATTCATCCACTAACTTAATTCACATATTCATCCACCAATCTTTCATCTCAAGCCAACAACTTAGGGTTTTGTCATTGTAAGTCATTAAGAATGCTTCTAAGGACATTCAAGGCATGAATATTCCTCCATTGTTGTATAAATTCAAGATCAACATCATGGAAAGGTAATCAATTCCATTATTGCTTGTTTCATTCATTTCTTTCATCATTTTGGTTTAATTACCTAAAATGGGTTTGACTAAGGCAAACCCCCATGCCCTAGGGTAAAAGCACAAAGTTGTCTCACACTTTATAAAGGAAAAGACCAACGTTGATCCAATTTTTAAACTTGAATCACTAAAAAGTGGCATATATGTTTTGAATTTTGAAATGATGTAAACTAGTAAAATATATATATTTTAGAATATTTTATATTTTTAAATTTTAAAAACAATTAAAAAATTATTTTAAACTAATTTTTAATAAATTAAAACTATAATTTAGTTGCTGATAAAATGCTGAAAAATGAAGTTGCATGAGACGTCAAGCTTTTTATAGTAATTTTTTTTTCTTTAAAATTTTTTATGTGTATTTATAACTTGAAATTTAGTGCATGGATATATTTTTTTCCAATTTTGATAAATATTAAAATGTGCATGAATCAAAAAACAATTGTTTTCATCGGACGTCAACTTTCATATTAAATTTTTATCTAAAATGGAAAAAAAATATACCATCTTAAAATAGATTCTTTTATCTAGTGCATCATATTTTTTTCAATTTTTTAATAAGTTTTAATATTTTTCCTTGGCATAATAATAAACCTAATATTTTGTGTTGATAAGCTATTTTTTGTAAAACTAAAAAATTATATATATATATATATAAAATAAACTATTAAAATAAATATATTTTTGAAAACTACACTTATGGATCTACAAAAGGGGATTTTTATATTTTAAAAAAAATGTTATTTACATTAGCATGAGTTATTGAAACTTGAAGTTTTTAAAATAATTGTTATTTTTTGGTAAATTGGACTCAAAGTGGTGCTCCATATATTTTTAGCCAACAATTTTAGTTGAAAAAGTTGAGGAAGTATCTAACTTAGCTAGAATGAATCTTACTAGATCATATGATTGACCAAAAATTATTTTTAGTTAGAAATACTTAAATTCGGTTGTCTTGATAAGTTGGTTGAAAGCGTTACACAACTTTGTGCTGTTACCCCCTAACATTCAACATTTCTTCTTCTCTTCTTGTGTGTTTGTAGATTTAGGACTTTTGGAAGATTGGAAATCATTGAAGATTAAGTTGCAAGGTTCTTCAAGTCTTCTCCTCATTCAACAAGTCAAAATATCAACAAAATATCATTTTCGGACCCATAAATTAGAGTTTCAGAAGCGGACACCTATAGGAAGTCAAACTATAGATTGGAAGCTTCAAAATCCACATTTGAAAATCTATAAATTCAAAAGTGGACTCATTCACCATGGGTGGCGAATAAGTCCCATTTCTAGGTCATTTTTGTGTTTTTTGCATTTTCTAACACCCTTTTGATAGAAACAAGTTTCAGCTCAGTTTACCAGAACTATGATTGATTCACCTAGAATGGAAAATGAATCCCTCTAGGCCTAAAAAACAACATTAGCAGTGTTTTAGAATTAATTTCCAGTCTCCTTCAAGCTTTTAGGTGCATACTTCAAGTTTCATTCATTTTTGTTTAGGTTTGCATTCATTTCTAGTTCATTGTTGCATTACAAAATGTGTTTTCAAACATCAATTGTTTCTTAGGTTTTGCATTCATATTTGATCAATTTCATTGCTTAGTTGCACTGAGATCATCTCAGTTAGTCTAAATAACACCATACATATCTTAATTGGAATGAACCTAGCTAGATCTTTTGGCCCTTCTTTCTCCTTTTAGGTGAAAAACCCTATAAGTGCTAGAAAGCAAGTGGGTGCCAAAAATCTATGGTTCACTCATTATGTAGGTCATAGGAATGGCTTCAACCCATTTGGTAAAGTACTTAGTGGGGGTGAGGATGAACTTTTTTCCATTAAATGAGGTTAGAGTAATCTGTCCTATGAGGTCAAGCCCCCACTATGGGAAAGGCCAAGGTGTGACTATTAGTTGTAACTCTTGAGCTGGAGCATGAATAAGATCTCCATGTTGTTGAAACTAGACACACTTTTGCACATACTAATGGGCTTCTCTTTACATGGTTGGCTAGTAATACTCCTATAGACACATAAAAATGACCTAGCCCTACAGGCTCTATTGTCACCATTTTCTTCCTAGCATAATTAAGATATTTTAATTATGCCCTTGGTCCACTTTTGACTATTAATTAAATAATTCATAATTATTTAATTAATTCATGTCTTTTTATTCTTCTTGATTATTTAAATAAATAAATTTTATTTATCTATTTAATACATCACTAATTGTCTAATGGCTCTCCATAATTAGATAAATTTCTTAATTTATTTAATTATATTTGTCCACCGATTTCTTCCTAATTATTTAAATAGATAAACTTTATTTATTTATTTAAATACGTCATTAATTCTTAAAAGTCTTCTTATAATTAAATAAGTTCTTTAATTTATTTAATTATTGCCACCTTGACATCTCCCTCATTTTAAATAAAATTATTTATTTAAAATGGTCCCACTTTATAATTTTCCTCTTTTGGTAAATAATTTAAATTAATTATTTATTGTCATGTGACCCCACCTTTTTGAATTAAATTAATTTTTAATTCAAAATAATATTTTTCTTCCATAAATCAAGTAATTTCTAATATTATTTGATTTTCCATCTCTCTTATTCTATGTCATTCTTATCTCCTTGTCACATGCATTGTCAACCCTCGATTTGATATTATAGAAGGAAAATCTTGTCCATTCATTTCAAATTTGACCTAATGTTTCCCTAACCCTAATTGTGGGTTGTCATATTGAATCTTTTCCATTGATTCTAGGGAACTTGTCAATCCTTGATCTTGTCCATTCATCCAAAATTTCATTTTCTGTAAAATGAAAAATTTTGCTCTCATTTTGTCATCTCATGTTATCTAGACCTCATGCTATCTACATCTCATGCAATCTTGTTCTAGGAAATCTTGTTATCTTGTCATAGGCATACTTCATTACTGTTTAGCATATGTCATACTTTAGTCATAGTTTATATTTACTTACTAGTTGCATACTTGCATAGTAGTACATCTTGTTATTCAAATCCTTCAACATTTTTTTTGGTCTTGGCATTGTCACATATTTCTCACTCAAAATATGAGGGAGAACATCATATTGCAGCAAATAGAGAAGTTATAATGGAGGTCAATCATGGAGGTTGAAGAATTAAGGTGATATATTTCTTGTTTTCATGTTATTTTCTCCCTTGTACTTCATTATTACTTTGGGTTATTATGTTTATGCACTAATTTGCTAACCTAGATTTTTCCCATAGTTACATTGGTGAACCCAACATCAAAATATGTATTGTTGTTTTTTTTGTACAAATTTTTTCTTTTTTGTTGTAGGTATAGGTACGGCTGTGACACATTTGTTTTGTAGAATGACACATTTGATATTTCATGATGCATTCGCTTTTTGAATGATGCATATGCTTGGTTGTGACACACACGCCTTGCAAAACGATGCATTTGCAGACCATGATGCATCTATTTTGCATATCGACACATCTATTATGGTAGAATCCAACATACATACTTGAACTACATTTTTTGTGTAGAGTGATGCATTCACTTTGCTGCGACGCATTCATCTGGTATATTTTTTTATTTGGGTTTTTCTAGATTTTTCCTAATTTCTCATTGCAATATGTTAGTTTAGGGGTTTTTCTTGTTACTAATGGGTTGTTGTAGCATGTGGCTTTGGATTTTCATGGGTCCAAGGAATATTTTTGAGACTACTAACAAGTGATTTTGTAGGTTTGATTGTCCAAGGATTTGATTTTGAAACACTTGTGTTTGTTCTTTTTTTTTAGATTAGAAAACACTTTCATTGGTGCTCTAAAAATAACATTTTCTTGTCTCACTTAGATTTAATTTAGCGGTTAAATAATTTTTCTTGATTGTGCTTTAAGGTGGTAGGTGATTATGCTCTCACCTTGTGCAAACTAGGTGATCAAAAAACCAAACCCATCTATTTTATGTGTCACCCCAATTCAATAATCAAAGTATCCTCTCCCCTTGCGCACTTGTGTGATCTTTGGTGTAAGAGAAATGGTTATTGACTCTAGGAATTGTACCTTCCTTGGTGGGAAAAATTATTCACCCCAAGGTGACTCAAACCGACAATGGAGCTCTTTGGCTGAGCTACCACTGACTGGTATATAAATGTGAATCCTAATGGAAAACTTAGGATTACGAAAGTGGATGTGTCACATAGATAAGTGAACTCCCCAAAAACCTATTGAGCATAACCTCTTCAGGCTGGAGTTCCTCATCAGAGGTAATCTTGACCCATGTGTGGCCACTTGAATAGGGGTCAGGAACTAAAAAAATTTGTGTAGTAGCCAAAATCCTTTCTATTTGCTAGTGTAACAATGGTCATTGTCAAGACATCCACATTCTCACAGTTCTTAGTAGAGGTGATCAACCTGATAAGGGAGATTTATGGGGGTTGGAAGCTTGGTTCAATTGAGAAGTAGTGCATGGTAAGGGGGAGCCCGTGTGGCCAAACTTATGGATTCATCTGCTAAGAATAAGTACGGCTAGAGAAACCCACATGGAATCTAGCTAATATTGTCCTTGCCTAACCTAGGATTGTGCTTGTTTTCAAAGACCAAATATTGTGTTTTCCAAGTGTTTCCTAGACATTCAAAGAAACAAACTTCATTTCAAAGATTTGGAAACAAACATTTGACTTGAGACAACTTAAAAAAAAAATCCAAAATTTTGCAAACTAACTTGACTTATTCTATTGCAATGCATTTGTTGAAACAAATTCACTTATTTGTGCTGCATTTTTCCATTTTTTGTGATGCAATCCCTCTGCTAAGCCACATTTTTCATTTCTGGTAATGAATTTTCTTGGTCTGAACTACATTTTATTTACATAACCCCACAATTTCTTTTGAGTCACATTTTCCATCTGGAAAATTGTATTCACTAAATTTGAAATGCATCTACCAACCTGTAATGCATTCACAACCTGGAATGATGTATTTTCCTGATAGAAATTAAAACATTATTTCAGGGTATGTGTAGGATCATGATGGGCCAAAAAGTGGCGATATGATGGGTATTTGTAGGGTATGTGGCTGAAGACTTTCTTTTATCCAAAATTAATGAAACGAAAAGGGTTTTTAAAGGAGATTCTCAGCTTTCCACCAATACAAATTATGCTTTACTTTGAATTTAATAAATAATTATTATTAATTTTCTATTTGAATTATGAGTAAAGTCCTAATTGATAAGCTGATTGAAAAAACATCTATAGCTTTCAAACGGTATCACATTTTTTGAATCTAAAAATGTGTCACATTCTATGCTTTGCATACTATTGGATTAAAAAAAAAAAAATTGAAGTTCATGAAGTTTTGACCAAGTTAAGGTGGTCAGACATACGATTTTTTATATTTTTTAGACATTGTAACAAAAAATTCACAATTAATTATTTACTTGGAAAAAAAAAAAATATGCATCACATCGGATATGAGTCCTCTACTTATATCTAAAATCTTATAAAAAATATTATCATTTTATTGTGGTTAGGGTGGTCAGAGACCCTACTTATTTTTCCCTGAAATTTAAGTACTACTACATTGAAATTTCAAATTTTCACCAAATAGATTTATTAAAAACCTAGTAGTTTAGAAACTACATTCAGTTTGCTACAAATTCTATTCTTACATATTTTTGAAATAATATAGATAACTTATTCAAATTTTTATGTCAAGTTTCCTAACTCTGATTTTTTTGATTTTTTTGCCACTTAAGGGCCTATTTTTTCCATGATGATCCTGCACATACCCTATAGACCAAAAATTGAGAGTAAAATTTTACATTTTTGTCATCAAACATCTTTTTCCAGCTGTCATTGTAAAAAACTAGAAAGAAAATTGCTCAAATTCTTCACCATTTGCATCTTTGGCTTGCATTTACCTATAGGTTTAACTTTGCAAGATTTTAGTTGCATCCTTTAGGTCCATCATCTTCATTTTATACATAAACTAGTCCTTAGTTCTTCACTTCATTTGTCAATTTTGGCTTAGGAAACCTTACCATACTTTGCAAAATCATTTCCTTCAAGAGTAGGTGGTCGTTGGACTTAGTCAACATAATTTCTTTGCCATTGTCCTTTTTGTAAGACTTTCCAACTCAAGAGACTAGTTAGGAAACCTCACTTTGTCATTTTGTCCTTTAGTCACATTCACAAGTCCTTTGATGACCAAAATTGAGACATAGATCAAGCTTAGGGTGGTTGAGTAATCTTCCTCTAAACTATTTAGACCTTTACATTTACATACCTTAGAAACATTCAAGTTATCTTAGTCCTCATTTTGCATACATTATCCCAAAAATTCAAAAAAAATAGTGTCATACCTTTCATAATAGTCGGCATTTTCCTTTGGAATTTTTCATTTCCTTTCAGTAACATTTTCATATTGCATTGCCATCCCTTATAATCAAAAATCCAAATACATAGTTTGCATTGTCATCTCTTATTGTCAAAAATCCAAAACCATAAGTCATCATTTAGTTGTCATTTTCATCCTCTTCCTAATTTGAGCAACTCCTTATATGGTTGAGACTAGGCCTCAGAGAAAAAGAAGACAAATGGCTAATTTTGGACAAGAAAACAAGACTTACATATTTTCCAATGACATGAATCAAAACATGAACCAAGACACATCTTTTATCAATCCTTTTAGCAACATGAACATGCCATCTTCGTCATGTAACCCCCTTGAACCATTCATACATAGAGACAAACATGGAATTGTATTTGAGGAAGACATAGAAGCTACAACACAAAATCCTAAAGTGGCCTCTTTTGTAGAATATATAGTTTTTCATGACAAAGACAAATATTTAGTCATACTTTTAGATCAAGGAGCCAAATTACCACAAGGATTTGACATTAATACTTTAAGAGAAGCCATTCCCAATCATGATTCCAACAACACAAACAATGCCTCCAACACTAGTCAACCTCAAAACAATGTCAACAATAACATAGGTGTCACCTCACAAATTGCTACAAGCACTATCAATGCTACCTCTAATGACACATCCAATCAAAACTCAGTCAATGCAACTTCCATTGGAGGAACACCAAATATGTCACAAGTCATGTCACAATCAATTCCAACAATGTCAACAACATCCTCACAGTCAATTGGAGCTACCTTTAGATCCTCATCAATGGGGGAAATCTCATCAAATCCTCTATTTGGAGCTTCATCTAGTGCCATGGGAGCATCATCATCACATCCTTTCTTTGGGTCTTCATTCAACCCCTTTGGTTGAAGTAAATGGCATATCTTTATTAGAGGACCACAACCAAATGTCAACACACCATCACAACTTAATACCAATGCTTCCCAAGGACAAAACACAAACATTCCCCATGGAAAATTCCAACAATTTGGACAAGGAAATTATAATACATAGTGTATTACTTCACTTGGACACCAAAATATTCATGGGAAAGACATCCCCCAAATATCGACTCAAATGGCTTGAAGGAACATTCCTACATATGCATCACACATCCATACCCATCAACATGTCCCTAACCAAAAATATCAATACAAACAACATTCAAACCAAAACACATCATACATTTCACAACAACACATTCCACAACAAAATTAGAACACCTCATTCCAAAAATTTAACACTCATGGAATACCCATCACTCCCATGTGTGATGCAACAAAAAATCCCATAATTGATGCCTTGACAGCTCAAGTGGCGAACTTGTAAAAAACCATAGAGACCATGCAAATTTCCAACAAAAGGTCACACATTTCATATGACCTATTTCCATATCCTTTCGACACTAGTCTATACATGCCACCATTCCCTCCAGGGTATGTAGCACCAAATTTCACTAAGTATAAGGGAAAGACAAATCCTATTGAACACATTCAAGAATTCACAACCAACTATGTGGACAATGTATATGAACATACTTACTTGATGAGACTCTTCTCTAAGAGTCTTATAGGACCCAAACTTGAATGGTTTTCCATTTTAAAGGGAATAAAAACATGTGACGAACTTGCAGAAAAATTTGTGTGAAACTATGCCTATAAGATCGACAAAGACACCTCCATCACTAGCTTTTGTACACTTACACAAGAAGATGTTGGTGAAAATCTTATCCCATTCTTCCAAAGATGGAGAATCCTAGCAAGTCGTTTCCATATTGACATACCTGAGAAATAGAAGTTTCACATGTTTGTCCAAACCCTCCTAGGACCATTAAAATATGGCTTGCAAGTGCACTGCTACATAACCTTCATAGACCTAGTCAAAAAGGGAGTCCAACTTGAGAATGATCTTATTGCTAAAGGAGAATTAAAATATAGCCCTAAGAATAAAAATGAAAATCCACCCACAGACAAGAGAAAATATTGGGTCAAGAACAAACATGTCACCAATGATGGTGTTGTCGATGCTAAGGCAATGAACACAATGGGTCTAGTGGTTACCCTTAAAGGAGCACCACCACAAAACACAAAAAAAATCACACAGACACCTCCTACCAATGTCACTCAAAACAATCAAAACAATCAAAACCAAATGCAACCTCATCAACCTAGACAATTTCCTAAATGTCACACATACACCCCTTTGGGTGAGCCAATCGAAGACTTCCTTAAGAATCTCCTTCAAAACGGTGTCATCACATTAGAAGACCCTAAGCCATATGACTCGGGACAATTTAAGCCATCTTTGTGGGATGACAATCCATTATGTGATTATCACCACACAAAAGGGAATAAAACCTCATCTTTTTGACAACTATAGAATTTGGTTCAAGACCTCATTGAAAACCACAGAATTCAACTAGGTGGACAACAATTTGCATCAAATGCAAACAATACTATTCACAAAAATCCACTACAAGACCATGGTTCAAATAATTCCTCCACATTAGGTCCTAAGACAAATAATAATCATGATAACTATACCCACACTGCATTCAACTATCTAGGAGGAACTATTATTAACCACATCCAAACTGATGATGAGTATGTCAATACAGTTACCATCAAAAGAGTGCTTGAATACAATGTCACTACTCATGGTGTAAAAGTCACCATAGTTTTCCCTCCTCCTCCTAGGCAGCTAGAAATTTCAATATTCAATCCATCCACTAAGCACTCACAATCTAGCTCATCCACAAAGAAGTTGCAACCTAAGAGTCAGTTTAACCTTATCGACCATCTAGGAAAAACACTTGGTCAAATTTCTATACTTGAGTTGCTACGTATTTCCCCCACACATAAAGATATACTTGACAAAACCTTGCAAGAGTCTATTGCCCCTCAAGACATCGATTTCAACCAGTTTGAAGACATGGTGGGTTACCTTGCTACCCACCATCATGTAACATTTTCAAACCAAGATTATTCATCACTAAAGTCCAATCATAATGATGCATTACACATTGAATTCTTTATCCATAAGCATAAGGTTAGATGAGTTTTAGTAGATGGCATAGTAGGACTGACCATATGCTCCTTGAAACTGGTTAAGGCTCTAGTATTTTCTAATTCTTTCATAGATGCAACAAAGAGAATAGTTATAAATGCATATGATGATGAAGAACGTTCCTCCCGAGGCATTATATCTCTTCCTATCAGAGTCAGTTTAGTCATTGTAGACACAACTTGCCATGTCCTAGATCTTGAATTTCCCTATAATATCTTGCTTGTCCGACCTTTGATTCATGTCCTCAAAGTTGTTCCATCTACCTACCACCAATTCTTGAATTTTCCTTTTGACGACACAAAAATCACCACATATGGAGGCCCTGGTCCCTTTCAGTATTGCACCAATCTAAGGGGTATTTCAGAACATCAAGTTCCCATCAACTGAGAAGCTCCAAGTTCCTCTTCTTCCAAATTCATTGACCCATCCACACTCACCTCATCATCCACATTCACTCCTTCTACATCTTCTTCCACACCACTATCCTCCTCACTTCCTAAGGTTAAGTCTACTATCATGATTCAGGACCTAGGTTGTGGAGAATTTAAATTAAACACGGCCTATTGCATCACCAAAATACCCAAGTATCCTAAGGTCTATGGTCGACCCTATTTTAGAATGGAACCTAAGGAAATTTTCATAGTTCCTCCATCATGCATTCTTATAAAGTGGGGTGAAATGAGCAAAGAAGACATCAAGGATTTATCAACATAGATTTATAAGGAACAAGAGGAACCATCCCCATTACTAGTTTAGAAATATGGGAAAGGATATGATATAATGAAGGTGAAAGGATACAATGGGACTAGTGGCCTTGGAAGAAATAAAACTGAAAGGTGTGAACCAATCATGCCTCCCCATAGACCAAAACTTTGTGGGTTAGGGTATGGAATACCCAAAAATGATGATTGATGTACCAATGGAATTCTGAATAAGAGCGTGAATGCTTCAGAAAGTCTAAAGACTATTGAGGAATCCCTTACCCAAACTGACTCCCATGAATGGGAATTTGTCTCCAAATGATCCCTAAGTGACTGTTGCCTTGATGAATTGTTCCTTGAACCTAGAGAACTTGATTATGAAGAAATATTTTTTAGAATGTTTAAAACTAATCTAACATCGAATAATGATAATCCTAAGATCCCAAATAAATGAGAAAACTAGGATAAACTCTTTTTCCCAAGGAAAAATGACAAGTCTGAATCATCTTCCAGTCCTATTGGCCACAACCTCGACATATTTGTCTAGCCATCTAACAATTACGACCTACCACATGACACTACTGACCCTAATGATAGTCTTTTTGTCCCTTATTTTGATAAGGAATATGAATCAAGCAAAGGAGAATATTGGATAGAATCTGACTAGAAACTCGATGATGACAACTTTATCTTCAACATCTTTGAATCCGTTTGCATGCTTTTCATGTCATCCCCACAATTCATCAATACTAATGATGGTATCTCCTTAGTCTACTAGTAACTAATTGATTGGGATCAACAAGGCCCATCAGTTATGGACATATTTCAGAATGATGAGGCCATTGAAAAATTCATGGGACTATGTGAGAGAATACCAAGTGGAGATCACAAGGCTAGATTTGATATTGACCTAGATTGTGTAGCTTACTTTGGGGAGACTGCTTTGTCCTCTAGTCACAAAATGAAAAATAAAAATAAAACAAAAAATGACACGTCTTTAGGTGAAAACTGAAAGGCACCTTCTGACAATAAAAAAGTAAAAATAAAGGATGTATCTATGGGTGAAAACCTCTCTGAGGCGCCCAAAGATGGAGGACCAAACTCTCTTCCCATGACTCAAGAGAGATTGGAAATGCTCCTAGAGGATACCATGGAAGTCAACATATCTACAATAGAAGATTCTAAAATTGTCCTCTTTGTGGCATCCTTGACAAAAGAAGAGAAACTTCAATTCCACAAATTCTTTTCAGAGAGTAAGATTAATTTTTCATGGTCTTATGTCGATATGCCTGGGTTGGATCCAGAACTATTCTTACACCATTTGCAATTACTTCCAAATGCTAAACTAGTGAAACAAAAGCTGCGTAAAATGTATCCTCAAATCACCTTGTTAGTCAAAGCAGAACTTAAGAAATTGTTGGATGTGGGATTCATACTCTCAATAGACTATGTTGAATGGATATCCAATCTTGTACCAGTCACAGAGCCAAATGGTCAAATCCTCATATGTATAGATTTTAGAGATTTAAACAAAGCATGTCCAAAGGATGACTTTTCATTTTCAAACATAGACATCATAGTGGAATTTATAGCAGGATATGAGATGTTGTCCCTCATGGATAGTTTCTTGGGTTATAATCAGATTCGTATTTCCCTCGAAGATGAACATAAAAGAACATTCACATGCCCTTTGGGTACATACTGTTGGAACATCATGCCTTTTGGTCTCAAGAATGCAGGCACCATGTATTAGAGAGCTACGATAACAATATTTCATGACATGATGCACGAGTTAATGGAAGATTATGTGGATGACCTTTTGACCAAATATTTGACATGAAAAGATCATTTGAATGTGCTCAAAAAAATATTCAAGAGAATGGAAGAGTACAAAGTCTATTTGAATCCCAAGAAATGTGTCTTTGGCATAACATCAGGGAAGCTTTTGGGATACAAAGTTTCTTGAAGAGGAATTGAAGTAGATCCTACCAAAGTGAAAGCCATATTAGACATGCCTCCTCCAAAAGGAATATGTGAACTAAGGACATTACAGGGCAAACTGCAATCTATTTTATGCTTCATAGCACAATTGGCCAACAAGTGTCAACCATTTTAGTATCTGTTGCACAAGGGTATTCCCTTTTTGTGGTCAGATAAATCTCAAGAGGCCTTCTAGCTAATAAAGGATTATTTATTATCACAACCTATTTTAGTGCCACTAATTGAAGGGAAACCTTTGATTCTATATGTTTCTGCAATAACTACAACATTGAGGGAATTACTGGCACAAAATGATCATGATGAGAAGGAAAGTGCCATGTATTACATTAGTCAAACACTGGTCAGATATGAGCTAAATTACACAACCATTGAACATGCTTGCCTAGCTGTTGTCTTCACAGCTTAGAAACTAAGGCATTACATGTTGAATCAAAAGACACATTTGCTAGCAAAGATTGATCCCCTGAAGTATCTTCTAATTTGTGTGACATTAACAGGTTGTCTGGAAAAATCGGTCATGATTTTGAGTGATTATGATATTCAATATGTAGAGGGAAAGGCTATAAAGGGACAAGTGATAGCAGAACAGCTGGCAGATGCACCTATACAAAATGATCACCCATTAGTAGTAGACTTCCTGGATGAGTCCATATTTCATACAGAACCTAAAGCACCGTGCAGGCTATACTTTGATGGATCTCATACTAGTCATGGCTCGGGAGCAGGAATATTATTTATTACACACCAAGGAGACTCCATCCCTAAATCATTCTGCATTTATTTTCCATGTACAAATAATGTGGAAAAATATGAGGCACTTATTACGAGACTCAGAATGGCCATAAAATGGAAAATTAAAAAACTTCATTTTTATGGAGATTCTTAGCTGGTCATTAACTAGGTCAATGATGACTATGACACCAAGGATGAGAAGTTAATGCCTTACAAATGAATGGTTGACAACTTTCAAACATAATTTCAAATGTTGAATTTTGAACAAGCCTCGAGAGTACAAAACAAGGCAACAGACACAATGGCTATGATTGGTTCTCTCCTAGACATTCCAAGCAACGTGCCTTAATTTGAATTCTTGCTAGAATAGCTTTTGGTCCCTGCATATAACAGTCTAGAATCAGAGATGGTTTGTGAGCTTGTTGGTCTCAATTCTCCATGGTGTGAAGACATTTATGACTATCTCAAATCCCAAACCATTAACCCCAACCTATCCAATAACCAATGAAAGTCCTTTATCTACAAAGCTGCTTAATACACCATCATCAGTGACACCCTATACTATTGTAGCTTTGAAAATACCATTCTTTGATATCTCAAAATTGATGAAGCACAAAAAACCTTATGCGAAGTACATGAGGGTATATGCAGGTCTCATTTGAGTGGTCCTACTTTAGCCAAGAAGATAACAAGACTTGGGTATTACAGTACAACCATTGAAACAGATGTACTTGAGTTTTTCAAAACATGTTGCCAATGCCAGATACATAGTGATTTGATTCATACACCAACATAGGAACTTCGGTCGATTACTTCTCCTTGGCCCTTTGCACAATGGGGACTCGACCTTGTGGGAAAAATCCATCCTACTTCTTCCAACCACCATAAATTCATTATCACCACCACCGAGTATTTCACTAAGTGGATCGAAGCCATCCCCCTTACATACATAACTGACAAACAAATTTCTAAGTTCATTCCTAACTATATCATTTAAATGTATGGTGTACCCTAGTCCATCATCATTGACAATGGGCATCCTTTCAAAAACCAAGATGTTCATGAGTTATGTGAACACTTCCATATCCAACATCACTTCTCCACACCATACTACCCGCAAGAAAATAGTCAAGCTGAGGCATCCAATAAAGCCATCATCAAAATTATTAAGAAGATAATCAATGACACTGGCCATTACTAGCACATCCAACTAAACCCTACTCTGTGGGCTTACCGTACCAGCATCTGCACACCCATAGGAGCCACTCCATTTTACTTAGTCTTCAGATCCAAAGCCATCTTGCCCATCAAGGTTGAAATTCCCTCTTTGTGAGTCTCCCTAAAGGGACTCATTGATGATGAAGAGTATAGAAAGTCACGATTGCATGAATTAGAAATGCTAGAGGAATGTCAACACAATGCATTGAATCATTTACAAGCATATCAGAATCGACTCTATTGTAGTTACAAAAAAAGGGTCATGGTTAGAAAGTTTGACATTGGTGACTTGGTCCTCGTGCAAAATCCCAAGAATCAATTTGACAGAGAAAAACCTGGGAAGTTTGAACCAAATTGGTTGGCTCCTTACATTATCACATCCTCTTTTGGTTTTGGAGCATATCAGCTAGCTACTCTAGATGGTGAACAATTGACATAGCCTATCAACAATTTACATCTTCAAAAGTTCTATGCATAGCATTAGAAAGTTGGGCTAAAAACCTTAAAAATACAAAAAAAATCAAAAATACAAAAAAATCATCACCCAAATGAAAACCTATCAAACATGCATCTTGGTGACACCAAAAAAATAAAAAAATGACAAAAATAGTAAAGAGAAATAATTCATCCAATAGTGTAAACCTGGTAAATAGGTGCTTTGGATAAGTACCATGGTGAAAACCTTGCAAATAAGTGTCATGCATAGTCAGTTTTTCTCTACCATCTACTATCACTCTATCTACATTAGTCTATAATAAAACACCCACTTTCTGACACCATCTTGACACCCCCATCAGGACACCCCACTATTCCTTGCATTGATGACAATGGTTGACATCAAGTCCTACATATCCTCCATTTGTCACCCCAAGCATGCCCTTCTATGCATCCTTCAAACTTGACTAGTATAGGACCTAACTAGGGGAATTTTCTCATCCTTTGATTGTAGTGGGTATCACATATGGCTTTTCCAATCGAAAAATGTCTTGAAAAAAGACCTAAAAATTAAAAAAATGTCCTAAAATATTACCAAAAGAATCATAAAATTTCCTGAAAAAAGACCTAAAAATTATAAAATGTCTTGAAAAAAGACCTAAAAATCAAAAAATGTCTTCAAGGAATACAAAAAAATAAAATATCTCCAAAAATAGAGTCGTATCTAGTCAATTCAATCATGTCAGTCAGTCTTTGTTATTCGTCAAACTACATTGTCTTTGTGCATTTGCTACATAGGAAAGGCTCAACTTTGAGTCCTCAAGGAATTAGGTCAGTCCTTTTAGGTTTGTCAAAATAAAATAAAATAAAAATAATGACTCAATCTTTTTAATTGGTCATGTCAAACTATGAGGTCTCTGAGTGTATGATGTAGGCAACGCCATTTGTTGATGAGCCCTCAAGGCCACACTATGTCAGTCCATTAGGGTTCGTGACACTGAACTGGCACACATGTCAAAAGTCTCACAGTCAAACAAGTCATTCTAAAATAGGAAAACTCCTAAACCAAACCCTTGTAATTAGTTAATCAACATGTCAATTCTATCTGCATGTCAACATCGACATGTAGTCAATTCTGTCAACAAAAGTCAAATTAAGTCAACTTTGGTCAAAACTTGTCAAAACTTGTCAAAACTATTAACTCTTGCTTATTCTTTAGATGGGTCCTTCTGAAGAATCGACATGGTCATTTAATTATACCTTAGGATTTTTCCTTCCTATGTATCATTACTGTCATCTGGGATTTTGAGGGATTCTCTTGACATCAAAATTATTTGCGATGTGTCCTTCCTAAATTTGAAAAACTTTGACAATCGACACTTTGACATCGTCAACCTTGGAAAATTTGGAATTTGACACCATCAAACCTAGTATCTTGACATTAAAACACTTGGAAATCACTTGGCACACACTTGGAAAACACCGGGAAAACACTATATTGGCATTTGTCTTTGGACCTTTCATCACATTACTAGTTTCTCCATGACGTCCTAGCAACAGTTTTTAGAGAAGTAGCGATGTATCCTGGGATTGACCTGTCTTGTTCTTTTTAGGCAGTCATGTTGCTAATTCCTTGAGGATGTCCTGAAAACATGATTTAGAGGAGCAATAATGTTTCATGACTTGTATTGCTTGTTTTTCTTGTCTACCTTATGTGTGTGGGTGGTTATGACAAAAAGACTAGGAAAATGTGCTCTTAGTATGAGTCATGATAATCCTTGTCTGTGACTACTTGTCTCATGTGATGGTATGACCCTGCACACCTAGATCTATGTAATATCATGGTTTTTTTCAGCTATTACAATAATCTACCGAATGATGATTAAGAGAAATAATTGTTAAGTCCTCTAGTAACATTTTGAAGGATTTGGTATTCACGCTACCATTCATCTCCTTTTGTCTTGTCACCTTGTCTTGTTTGTCCCATGATGATATCTTGTGACATACAAAAACATAAGTGCATACATGATCATATAGGCATGGTATTAAGTTTTTACACATTACAGGTAAATACATACACCATCCATATCATTTAAAACATATATATTATATCATAAGATTGCATTGTCCATACATATATAGTCATGCATCAATATACACAAACATGGCATCCATTACAATCATACATTATACATCCATGTCATCATCATTAAAACATAACATCATCATGGCATATAAGCATAAAATAAACATCACATCATCATGACATCTAATCAGAAGTAGATATCATAAAATGCATACTTGACATGGCATATAAAATAAATCACCATAGGAATCATAAATGCATAAATCACATCACATAGGAATCATATGGTAATCATAGCGGCATCATCATAATCATTATTTGATAAGAATATGTCATAAAACACCATCAACATATAATGCATCATCACATAAAATAAAGTATATAGGAAACATCAAAACTGCATTGCATATATAATCTCAAAAATATATAATGTCACAGGATAGAGTGATAAGATATCCCAAAAATAGAGCTCATAGGCTCAATAGTCAACATATAAAGTGTCATAACAATGAATGATTGAAACATGATAATAAGAGAAAAATGTGAAATTCCCTATGATGTGCTCTCCTCATCCCCTCAAGGAGTAGACCTAGGTGATCCATGCTCTATGAGTGGAACTGATGCCATCATCGCCACTACTACCTGCGTCTAAGAGGCCGATGGATCTATAACCAGAGGTTGATTGAGTACTGACCTGTGACCTGACCCAGTGGAACCATGGCTATGGTTGGACCTATGCCTTAAGGAGTGCCTATGGGAATGGTGAGACCTATGCCCTAATGTGTGCCCTGACAAGGTGGAACCACCCACACTACTCTGGTTGTGACTATCATGGGACCTGTTGCTATTCCATGATCCTAAACCTGTCCTACTATATGATCGAGATAACCTAGGCTCTCTCTAATTGGCTGGCACTACCCACTCATATAGCATACTATACAATCCTCTACTCTCACTAACTCTAGAAAACTACCTCACCACATCCTCGAATGGCCCTACACACAACTCTACAAATCTCGAACACCATCTCTTTGTTTGATCCCTCTCAACCTGTGTAACCTCTAACTCTGCTCAAAAGGATCTAATCTATGTAGTAGCCTCATCAAGCCTCCTCTGTAGATCATCCAATTTTTTATCTACAATTGCATCATGTGGTAGTGGTGGTCTTGTTTGCATGTCATCCTCGCCCTCTACCATCTACCACCTCAGCAGCTACTCTGCCTCATCTGTGGCATCATCATCACTGATATCCTCCTCATCTCCACTGAATCCCTCCTCCTTTGATATTTGTATTTCCATCTCCCCCTCCTACCTAACCTCCATCTCTGGTAGCCCCTCCTCCTATGGCCTCTCCCTCTCATGTCTCCCCTCCTCTTGTCCAACCTCAACATTAGGTACAACATCTGGCTATCTCTCTCCCTCCTACCTCACTATCTCTTCCTCTCTCTCCTCCTGCTCTGTAACCTCAGGAATCAATATGAAGGGAAATCTCTCCATGCACTACCTCACTCTCCTCCCCTATCTCCCACCATCACCTCCTCATCTTTGTCTCCCACCATCTTCACCATTGTCTCTGCCTCCTCCATCATTCCCTCCACCCCTCCCTCTCCCTCTACCCCCATCCCTCCCTCGACCTCTGCCTCCATCCCTACCTCCATGCCTACCTGCCCTACCATCTCATCGTAACTATGGTATCACTAATCTACGATCCACTGGTGCTGGCTCATAAGAATCTGTCAATGGAATTGGGCAATGTGTGTGCACCACAAGTTAAAATTTGCTATCATCCTTGGATTAGCAAGCCCTCCACTCCATCCCCACTATTGTGCCACTAAACTATCTATCTGCTGCTCAACAAATGACATTGAAATAGTGGGATCCCACATTGGCTTCCATGATGATCTAGCATACTTTGTTGTACCCATAGGTATGCCCTACTACTCACCAAACTGTCAAAGCACCCACTATGGTAGGGGCATCCCAATGATGAGATGGCTCTGTATAGTGCACCCAATCAAATATCTAAAATGTTTGAAAAAATTCAAATGATCAACCTCATCATCCCACTAACTGCAATCCCTATATGGCCTCCAGATGAATGACACTATTGTGTCTATCCTATGCTGCCACTAGCCTATCTCACCCACCTAGGTCTGCTATAGGGCACCTACATAATAATACACATACGACATACTAGCTACCAACCGTGGCCTCTGAATCAGTGGATGGAAGACAACGTGCTCCCAAGCCCAGATCATAAGAAGTATTGATCCGAATTAGGATCTAAGACGATTCCTTAAAGAATGCATAACAATTACAATTCCAATCTCCAAATTACTAAAATGAAATCAACACCATAACATAATTAAACTAATGGAATTGAGAAAAAGATAGAATTCAGAAGGAGACAAGAAAGAGAAAATGCAAATAGCTTGATAACGGAGTTCGTCGTAAAATGACTACATCTCTGGGTCCCTCTCCAATGAGTAGACCGATCCGATTGATATCTTCAAAAATTCGGCATTACAATAGTTGGCAAGCTCTTCCCTTCAAGCACGATGGAATTCCAACATTCTCCCGATGTACAGGAACAGCAAATTATCTCCCAAAACACTCTAAGTCTCCAACACTTGAAGAATTCTCAATTGCCCCTCTAAGCCTCTAATCTCCCCTTTTTATACAAAAAAATTACTCAATTTGGTTAACAACCAAATGATTTACAAAATCCACCTTATCTCTCCATTTTTACATAAAAATCTTGATAATCTCCTTTACATGGATAAATTAACAATAATATCCCCCCTTTAAAAATTCCAAGCCCCTAATTTTATTCTTTCTGGGCATTTGTTGTTACAAAATAAATCTTGATTTATTTTGTTGGGGGTGGAAAATTTAATTTTTAGGGAAAATATTGAGTATCTCCTTGAATTTGGGGATTCCCTCTTTATGGAAGGCTCCCCACAAAGTGTGGGCTACCCCCATATTAGGTGGCGCCCCCACTTTAGGTGGGTCGCTCCCCATAACATGGGTGACGTTCCCACATAATGTGGGTCGCCCCCCATGTGTGGGTGGCTTCCCACATAAAGTGGGCCCCCCCCTTAATGGGTGGGTTTTATCCCAACCTTTTAGGAGTTTAGTTTTATAATTTTTTTCATTTATTTTATTTTGATTTTTATATTTTTTTTTTGAATTTTTTTTTTTCCCAAAAATATTTGCCAAATGAAGAATTGAGGAGATGACAAGTGTCAAGGGCAGATTGGCCATCGTGTTGACTAGGCGTTGATGTCATCAGGTTGACCCAAATTTTGACCATCTGTAACTTTGTCATATGGACTCCATTTTTCATGAAACGAACTTCGTCGGAATCGTGATGATGAGCACTACACAATGGTGTTGACTTTGGCTGATTTTGACAACTTTGATTCTTGCCCTTTTTTCTGGTCTATTTTTTTGAGGGTTGACCATAGGTTTGACCTTACATATTTTGAGCTTCGGGACTCCGATTAACTCCGTTCGAGTTACGTTGGAGTCAGTGTTTCGCCCTTTTGCTAATGATGCCGATTCAGAAGATAAAAGAGAAACTTCAATTTTTGACGAAGATCCTCCAGAACAGTCCTCCCCACTGGAGAGCTTTTGGACCTCCGAAAGCTTGATTACTCGGAAAGTAAGTGAGGGAAAAGTTCCCTCACTTTACCAATCTCCATCCATTTTGCCTTGCTTGGATTCATCCCCTTCAATCCCACTCTGAGGTACTCAATTGCTCCCCTTCGTGAAGTCCTGGTTTTCCTGTCTAGGATGATGTCTTCGGGCAACTCTGACATGTACTCTGGTGAAAGATCATCAACTGATGGAACCTAAATGTCAGTTTCCTCGTCCAATATCATCAGAGGTTCATACAACTTCAAGTTCTCAACATTGACAACTGAATAGATCTGCATGTATGGAGGAAGATTGAGGCGAAATGCATTGGTTTCGATCTTTTCCAAGATCTCAAAGGGACCATACCGAATTGGCTTGAGCTTTCTTCCTTCGCCTTGCATTCTTTCCTTGCTGATATGTAACCAAACGTGGTCACCGACTTGAAAATGATGATCAGTGTGATGTTTATCATGTCGAGCCTTGTATTTGGCTTGACTCTTTTCCAACTGTGCTTCCACTGCCTGATGGATGGCTTGAACTTTTTGGATGAACTTCAAAGCCTTCTCTGAATCATGGCGTCCATCTTCAACATCATCTTTCCCAAAAGAAAAATCCATCGGAGTCTTTGGCACATAACTGAAACAAGTCTCAAAAGGAGACCTCTTTGTAGAAGAGTGTGTTGCATGGTTGTAAGCATGCTGCACATAGTGAAGACTCTCATCCCACAATTTGGGATGCTTGTTGTAGTAGCCTCTAAGTAGATGCACAACTGTCCTGTTTACTACCTCTGTTTGTCCATCGGTCTGTGGATGGAAGGTTGTGCTCTTCTTTAGTCTGGTGTCCATGAGTCCCCACAAAGCTGACCAAAATTCCCCTAGGAATCAAGAATCTTGATCTTATACAATAGAAGTAGGTAACCCAAAATGAACCCATACAAATTGGAAGTACATTTGAGCTGTCAGTTCAGCAGTGACTTGTTTTTTACATGGCATTAAGATACACATTTTGCTGAACCGATCAACTACTACATAAAGATAATCATGACCCTTCCTAGACATAGGTAAACCCCCAACAAAATCCATAGACACACTTTCCCATGGACGAGATGGAATAGGTAATGGTGTGTACAACCCTAGTTTTATGTTACTTGGTTTACTAGTTGCTCACATAATACAACCCTTAATGTATTTGGTTATAGTTTCTTGCATTTTAGGCCAGTAAAAATATTTCTGCAACTGAGTAAGTGTTTTACTTACCCCAAAATGTCCTGCAATCAAAGAAGTGTGAGCTTCACGGATTACATGTGCTTGTTCATCTTTTGGAACACATAACTTGCCCAAATGATATAAAATTTTATCTTGCACATAGTAATCTTTCTCTTCTATCTGTTTGCTTGCAATTAAAGCTGAATAAATATCCTTAAAGTTTTCATCATTAGCATATTGTTCCTGAAAACTTTCATGCACCATGGAACTACCTTTAAGGATGATCAAAGTATTCATAACAGGAGGCCTAGAAAGCATATCTGCTACTTTGTTATGGGTACCTTTCTTGTACTTAATTACTAAGTGAAACTATTGCAAAAATCCCATCCATCTAAAATGCCTACTTTGTTGCAATTTAGACTGTGATTGCAAGTATTGTAGTGGCTGGTGATCAGTGTGGATTACAGTTTCTTTCCCCATTGTGTAATGTTTCCATTTCTTAACACTCTGAACTAATGCATAAAGTTCCTTATCATAAGTAGGATAGTTACTTACTGCTCCTGAAAAGGTTTCAAAGTTGTAGCAGACTGGTTTACCTCCTTGCATAAGAATAGCTCCCATGGAAAATCCGCTTGCATCAGTTTCGATCTCAAATGGCTGGTGTAGATCTGGTAAAGCTAGAACTGGTGTAGTGCTTAACTTTTCCTTCAAAGTGTTGAAGGCCTTTTGCTGTGGACCTCCCCACTGAAAAGTTGTCTTCGTACTTGTCAATGCGTGCAATGATGATGCAATGTAGGAGAAGTTTGCAATGAACTTTCTCCAGTACTGAACTGCACCTAAGAAACTTCTGACTTCTGTTATAGTACTTGGCCTAGGCCAGTTTACAATAGCTTCGACCTTTGCAGGGTCTACTTTCAATTGACCATTCCCTACGACATAGCCTAAGTACACTAGAGATGTCTTTGCAAATTCACATTTAGACATCTTTACGTAAAGTTTTTCTTTTCTCAAAACATCAAAAATTTTCTTTACATGACTTACATGATCATCCCAAGACTTGCTAAATATAAGAATATCATCTAGATAGACAATGACAAAATCATCAATGAAAGGACGAAAGACATCGTTCATGACTCTCATGAACGTGGCAGGTGCATTACAAAGCCCGAAAGGCATAACCAACCATTCATAAAGTCCCTGTTTTGTCTTGAAAGCAGTTTTCCAAATGTCATCTTCTGCAATTCTAATCTGATGATAACCACTTCACAAATCTAATTTAGTGAAATAAACTACATGTTTCAACTGATCAAGTAAATCATCAATTCTTGGAAGAGGGTACCTATTTTTTACCGTTATCTTGTTCAGGGCGCGGTAGTCAATGCACATTCTCCAAGATCCATCTTTCTTTGGAACCAACACAATTGGAGAACCACAAGGAGATGTACTAGGAAGGATAACTCCTTTCTCCACTAACTGCTAAACCTGTTTCTTGATTTCCTCATTCTGCATAATGGACAAATGGTATAAGCCGATATTAGGCAGTGGCACATCCTGCTGCAGCTGAATTTCATGTTGTATTTCCCTCTTGGGTGGCAACCCCTTTGGTTCCTGAAACAAGTCATCATAAGTAGAAACAACTTTGACCATTTCAACCTTGTGTTTTGGGTCACACCCCTTAAATGCCTCAGAGTTATCTTCTTCTTTGGCTTTTACAAGCATTAACACAAAGTTCTTACTAGAGTTGACTAACCTTTTCATTTGACTAGCATTAACTAGTGTGAGATTAGTCTTGACCTTGTGTGCACGTACAATGTATTCTACCCCATCTTTAAAAAGATGATACTTGTTTTCCCCCCTATAAAAGATTTCCTTTCTATCAAATAGATAAGGACTCCCTAATACAAGCCCACAAATATCCAGAGGTACAACATCTACTTCTACTTCAATGAAATTAGCAGTGATGGCAAAACACAATTTGCACTGTTTTGTCACCTGCAACTGTGCATCATTACATACCCATCCAAGTGGATAGGGCTTAGGATGAGGAGTAGTAGTTAGATTCAATTTCTTAACAACCTCTTCAGAAATCAAGTTGACTTGAGAGCCCGAATCAAATAATGTATCAATCTTTGTGTGTTTAGTTACCACACGAATGTGGAACAGTTCATTTTGTTGTTTATCAACTTTAGGAGTGGATACTTTACTTGCATTACTTGTACTTGCATCAGAAGTGAGAATTATACTTTTCCCTTTACCTTGGATCCCGGCAGCAACAATCTTTGTCTCATCTCCAGAATCAGATCCAAGATCCTGTTGAATGATAGCAGTAGTAGTCTTTTTTTTTCCTTTATTGCCTCCAAATCTTTTTGGCCTTGCTTCTGGATGCAATTTCCAGCACCTCGATTCATCATGCCCCTCTTTCTTGCAATGCGAACATGTGGGTTTTTCACCCTCTTTCTTCACCGTAGTTGTCTTCTTTCCCTTACCTTTATCTTTTTCTTTATCTTTACCCTTAGACTTCGTCAAGGTTATTGGGATTCAAAACCAAAATTGAATGTCTAAGGTAGGAATGAAGACCTCCTATATACTTCAACAAAGTATCCTAGGTGTACAATGGAACATCTAATGCAATAGCCCTTTTACGAAATTCATGAGTGTACTCCTGAACAGACTGACCTTTCCCTTGCCTAAACATCTGCCAATTCATCATTAGCTGTTGCATGTAGCCTAAGGGATAGAATTGCTTTTTAAGAGCACTTACAAATTCTGTCCAGGACAAGTTGACTTTACCATGTTGGGAGATTTCTGCTCTAGTCCTACTCTCCCACCAAGTTAGAGTTGTACCCCCTAACCGAAGAGTAGCAAGTTGGATCCTATCAGCATCATCTACGAGGTTTTGGACTCTACAATAGACTTCAACTTGTTGAACCCAATCATCTAGTTTTTTAGCATTTAATTCACCACAGTATTTTGGTAAGTCAAATTTTACATCCAACTTAATTTTGGGCTTATGTGCACCCTTAAAAGGATTAAAAGGAATAGAATGAGTAGAAGAAGGAGAAGAAGGAGAAGACGGAGAAGAGGGAGGAGAAGGAGAAGAGGGAGGTGTCTTTGGAGGCTCAGGATCATCTCCTGATTTCTTTCCTTTGCCTGCACGAGCTTCATGTCTCTGCATCTTTTCTTGCCTCTCCTGGAATAAGACTTCGACCATGGCCTTCATGTCGAGAAAAGCCTTTTGAAATTCCTTCTTTCCAAGCTCAGAACTTTGTCCATCATTTGGATCTACCATCTGTGTTCGTGAATGAGCTCTTCATCTTCCAATCTCTGGATTATACTCTTCAAGCTTTCCTTTGCCTTGTTGAAGCTGGGAGCGTGTAAGCATTCGAATCTGCAATACTTAGTCAAAACACAGCTCTAATACCAATTTGATGCGAATTAGGATCTAAGACGATTGCTTAAAGAATGCATAACAATTACAATTCCAATCTCCAAATTACTAAAATGAAATCAACACCATAACATAATTAAACTAATGGAATTGAGAAAAAGACAGAATTCAGAAGGAGACAAGAAAGAGAAAATGCAAACAGCTTGATAACAGAGTTCGTCGTAAAATGACTACGTCTCCGGGTCCCTCTCCAATGAGTAGACCGATCCGATTGATATCTTCAAAAATTCGGCATTACAATAGCTGGCAAGCTCTTCCCTTCAAGCACGACGGAATTCCAACATTCTCCCGACGTACAGGAACAGCAAATTATCTCCCAAAACACTCTAAGTCTCCAACACTTGAAGAATTCTCAATTTCCCCTCTAAGCCTCTAATCTCCCCTTTTTATACAAAAAAATTACTCAATTTGGTTAACAACCAAATGATTTACAAAATCCACCTTATCTCTCCATTTTTACATAAAAATCTTGATAATCTCCTTTACATGGATAAATTAACAATAATATCCCCCCTTTAAAAATTCCAAGCCCCTAATTTTATTCTTTCCGGGCATTTGTTGTTACAAAATAAATCTTGATTTATTTTGTTGGGGGTGGCAAATTTAATTTTTAGGAAAAATATTGAGTATCTCCTTGAATTTGGGGATTCCCCCTTTATGGAAGGCTCCCCACAAAGTGTGGGCTACCCCCATATTAGGTGGCGCCCCCACTTTAGGTGGGTCGCTCCCCATAACATGGGTGGCGTTCCCACATAATGTGGGTCGCCCCCCATGTGTGGGTGGCTTCCCACATAAAGTGGGCGCCCCCCTTAATGGGTGGGTTTTATCCCAACCTTTTAGGAGTTTAGTTTTATAATTTTTTTCATTTATTTTATTTTGATTTTTATATTTATTTTTTTTGAATTTTTTTTTTCCCAAAAATATTTTCCAAATGAAGGATTGAGGAGATGACAAGTGTCAAGGGCTGATTGGCTGTCGTGTTGACTAGGCGTTGATGTCATCAGGTTGACCCAGATTTTGACCATCTATAACTTTGTCATATGGACTCCGTTTTTCATGAAACGAACTTTGTCGGAATCGTGATGATGAGCACTACACAATGGTGTTGACTTTGGCCGATTTTGACAACTTTTATTTTTTCCCTTTTTTCTGGTCTATTTTTTTAGGGTTGACCATAGGTTTGACCTTACATATTTTGAGCTTCGGGACTCCGATTAACTCCGTTCGAGTTACGTTGGAGTCAGGATTTTGCCCTTTTGCTAATGATGCCGATTCAGAAGATAAAAGAGAAACTTCAATTTTTGAGGAAGATCCTCCGGATCAAGTATCATGTCACAGCTGATGCTTTGTGCTCCCCTGTATGCAACCTCATGCAATTGATGGTACAACATCCCTAGAAGGCAAGGTCCCCATATATATATAGTCCTGTCTCACCGCATCCTCACTAGTACATCACCCTAGCCAATAGGGAATATGTGTCCTTGGCGGTCTGTTATCAATACTCCTACAACCAGTGTCACTAACATGGCATCAAACCGAGGGTATTGCTCCACCACGAACTTCCAGCAAATCTCATGCCCCTCAATCCCTAGCTTTGCACCAGTCTTGTCCTCATAGTATGTGGTAAATGTCTATTATCCCTAGTGTGGATCATACACAACCTGCTCCCCTTGGATTGGTAGGTGCAAGATCCAGTACACATCCTTGAGATTCATTGTAGCCTCTTCTATCAAAAAATGAAAGGAAGATGTCCTTGAATGCCATCTATCATGAAGTGCAGTCAACAGTCCCTTGTTTTCTCATATAATGGGCATATAGGCAACATAGTATAGACCAAGTCGTATTAGTCACCCTCGCTCCCTATCTCGAAGCTGGTCTTGGAACACATATGTTGATGGTCTGCTCTCCCATGTATAGATCAGTGCTAACTATCTTTGCATAGACATAAACGAGCATTAGCACATTATTGTGCATCATCCATACTGTCTATCTACTTCGAACTATTTAGAAATTTGAGCCTCAACAAAGTCAACCTTGATCAAAGTCAAATGCGTTGTGTTGACTTCATTTGTGTCACACTTAAATAGTTGTGTCATTTTGTAGTTCATTTTCATCTCAATCTAACTTTTGTATCATTTTCACTCACATTTGTGTCTTGACATGTCACTTGCATCATGATTCTTATCAACAATGTCACTTAATTCAAATGTTTCGCCTAAGTGCATGAATGCATTGCAATATTTTGAATGTGGCATAACACCTATCATCTATGGCATGACTTGGCCAATGCATCTTAGTTTTCCACAAATGTGTTGCACCTAATGAACATATCCTATAGACTCACTACATTTGTGTCACAATGCATCAGATGCATTGAATGTGCACATGAATGCAGCTTATGCACATGCATCTGTGTCATGGAGCATTTTTCTAACTACCCTAAAATCCTAGAAATGCGTGAAAAATGACAAAATGGCAAAGTTGATTCGAGCTACCATCTCTATGTCTGAACAATCTCACTTTAGAGCTCTAAGACTAGAATCACCATCCTCGTGTCTGCTCTCCTCGCTTTGGGCTCTCCAAATTTACTATTGTGAATGTGAAAATGAATTGACTTTTACCCCATTTTCAACCTATTTATAGGGTCAAAATGGAACTTTTCAAACTTTTTATTACTGCAGGCTCATTTGACCAACTTTGAATACCTCCTAGGCTGCCTTAAACTCCTCAAAATCTGAAATCGCCTGCACTATTATTTTTCTAGTCATCGAATTGACTTATTAGAACACTTTCCAAATTTTTCTATCATCGGGCCAAAATTTGAAAATTCTCTCGAGGGGGCATAGATACTTTTTACCTTTGTTGGGGCATGTTTTGACTGAATTCTCTTTGTCACAATGTGATAGGATGCATTATGACAAAGAGGGGCAAAATGTAGGCACATAAAAATGACCTAGGCCTACAAGCTCTATTATTGCCATTTTCTTCCTAGCATAATTAATATATTTTAATTATATCATTGGTCCACTTTTGACTATTAATTAAATAATTCATAAATAAATTATTTATTCATTTAATACATCACTAATTGTCTAATGGCTCTCCATAATTAAATAAATTTCTTAATTTATTTAATTATCTTTGTCCACCAATTTCTTCCTGATTATTTAAATAGATAAACTTTATTTATTTATTTAAATATGTCATTAATTCTTAAAAGTCTTCTTATAATTAAATAAATTCTTTAATTTATTTAATTATTGCCACCTTGACATCTCCCTCATTTTAAATAAAATTATAAAATGGCCCCACTTTATAATTTTTCTCTTTTAGTAAATAATTTAAATTAATTATTTACCATCATGTGACCCCACCTTTTTGAGTTAAATCAATTTTTAATTCAAAATAATCTTTTTCTTCCATAAATCAGGTAATTTCTAATATTATTTTATTTTCCATCTCTCTTTTTATGTGACATTCTTATCTCCTTGTCACATGCATTGTCAACCCTTGATTTGATATTCTAGAAGGAAAATCTTGTCCATTCATTTCAAATTTGACCTAATGTTTCCTTAACCCTAATTGTGGGTTGTCATATTGAATCTTGTCCATTGATTCTAGTGCACTTGTCAATCCTCAATCTTGGCCATTCATTCAAAATTGAATTTTCTATAAAAATGGAAAATTTTGCTCTCATTTTGTCATCTCATGTTATCTAGACCTCATGCTATCTACATCACATGCAATCTTGTTCTAGGAAATCGTGTTATCTTTTCATAGGAATACTTCATCACTCTTTAGAATTTGGCATACTTTAGTCATAGTTTAGATTTGCTTACTAGTTGCATACTTGCATAGTAGTACATCTTGTCATTCAAATCCTTCAACATTTTTTTTGTTCTTGGCATTGTCACATATTGCTCACTCAAACTCTAAGGGAAAACTTCATATTGTGGCAAATAGAGAAGATGTAATGGAGGTCAATCATGGAGGTTGAAGACTTAAGGTGATATCTTTCTTGTTTTCATGTTATTTCCTCCCTTGTACTTCATTATTACATTGGGTTATTATGTTTATGCACTAATTTGCTAACCTAAATTTTTCCCATAGTTACAATCCCATCCTTAAAAGTTTCTTAGATAAGGTCATACCACTAGAATGGGAACACATATGGCATCATGTACTTCTATTAAGGTGGCTTGTAAAAAGGCACAGGACAACTAAGAGGGGGTGAATCATTTGTCACCAAATTCAAACAAAAAACTTTAAACACTTATCAACTTCACAACCACACTATTATGTTATTGACTATGAACATGAAAGGAAGATAATAGAAAGAAAAATCAACACAATGAACACCATATTTTACATGGAAAAGCCAATAAGGGAATAACCATGATGAGGATTAACTCACAATATAAAGTAATAGAAAAACTAAATACAAGAGGCTCACTGCCAAGGGCTCAACGCCTACAGATATGACTCACTATCCAATAGGGAGGCTCATTTCCTATAGATACAAAATATAATTGAAAGATGCACTGTAACAATTTACACACATTTACAGCCTTGATTAGAAGATTGTAGAAAACTTTAGCTCACTGCTTTCAGGAATCTGACACAATAAAGTACTGCTGCCTCAACTCACTTTGACACAACTCTTCTCTTCTCTTGTGACTTAGTTACTTTATATGATTTAATCCTTTACATATCAACTTGCATTTATACCATCTTCAACCTTTGAACCAAGTTCGGCTACATATGCTTCATTTCATAAACTCAAATTTGGTTAGCAATTCAACATTCCTTTGGTGGAAAGGAATGAGAGTGGACCAATTAAACACTTAACTAAGAGAAAAAGCAACATCTTTGATCAACCACATGCTTCCTTAATTAAAGTTTTAATTCTTCATATGAAGTGTAAACACTAGGGAATCCAAACCTAATGAAAACACAAATGAACATTAGAGTGCACACTTCCTAACATGAAGATAACATGCAGACATTGTAACATGCTTTATCATGCATGAGAACACATCTTAGATACCTTCATATACATCCACAACAAGTGCAACAACCTTCAAACACCGAACACCTCCCATCAGTCGATATGGACTATGAAAACACATACAACTCTGAAATTCAACTTCTAGAGCACCAAACCAAAAACATATCTGCCAGAACCCAGAGAACATTATTAGAAGACATATTCTAGATTTGTAAGACCTGAAACAAATCAATGGAGGACTATGGAGTAGCAGAGCATAAAAATTTCTCTTAGTCAACAAAAAACAACTCTATCAAATCAGTTCACACACTGATGAACACAACTTTCACACTCCATCAAACTAGGAGATACAAATTAGGAGATGATACCAATAGATCCCCAAAAAAAACCATTCATATCTGCACAAGCATAGGATCAACATAGAAGAAACACAAAGCAAATACCAAAGTACTTTTTGAACACATACATAACTTTGACTTCACTTTTTATTAATTTTCTCAAAAGCACTTGGTAACTCATCATTTTAGCACATCTGCAACATCATAAGGATAGCTCTAGATACTCATAGCATCTCAATTGTACATGCACAGTCTGGAACATTTTGAAGCGTGTTGACATGAATGACAACATTAATGACAACACCACCAAACTTGATCATACTTGCAAAAATCTCACCCTTTATCATTGATGACAACAAATTATGTGAAAAACCATCAAAGACAACTCTCTCCTTTATTTTCAGATTAGACAACTTGTGCAACAACACTACATTCTCAACATTCTAGAAAAAGACCTTCTCCTCTTCTACTATTTTTCACATGAATCTCTCTCCCCCTTTGAAATCAATGGAAAATATCAAAAATCTTGGAGCACTCCCCCTTACGAGTGCCCCCATGCAACTCATACTGAAACAATGAAAACTTTGTACTCCCCCTATAGAGTAGATCCATTCATCAATCTAGATAAATGAAGAATCTATGGATTCACTGGATTGATCCACCTCCATGTGCACCTAGTTTAGAGGGCCAATGACCTCCAACTTCTCCCTAAGATACTCAAAAGTATCCTTCAGAAGAGCCTTAGTAAATATATCTGCAATCTATTCCTTTGTAGACACATACTCCAACCTGAATTTATTCCTCAATACCTTTTCTCTCAGGAAATGATATTTGATAGATATTATTTTTTTTTTCTTGAATGCATTATTGGATTCTTTGAAATGTATATAGCACTTGTATTTTCAAAGAAGATAGGAATACGCTCATCACATATCACTCCAATATCCTTTAGTGTTTTCTTCATCCATAAAACCTATGTGCAACAAGATGTTGCAACGATATACTCTACTTCTGCAGTGGATAAAGAAACTAAGTCATGTTTCTTGCTTAACCATGAGACCAACCTTCCACAAAGAAAGAAAGAACCTCCACTGGTACTCTTCTGGTCATCCACACAACAAGCCTAATTTGCATTAGTATAAGAACCTAAGGTGAAATTAGTATCCTTAGGATACCATAAGCCATAATCTAGTGTACCTTTAAGATATCTGAATATCCTCTTTACAACTATAACATGTCTACTTTAGGTTTTTCCTAAAATTTGGAAAGGAAACATACTACATGCACGATATCTAGTTTGGTAGCAGTAAGATACAACATTCCACCACTCATAGGTCTATATTTGCTCTGATCAACTTTAGTAGATTCATCATATTTACGCAACTTACATCTAGTCACCATAGGAGTACTAACCAGTTTAGAGTCATCTATTCCAAAATTCTTTAACAACTCTTTCACATATTTTGATTGTGAAATTAATATCCCCTTATTAGTTTTATTTACTTGAAGGCCAAGAAATAAAGTCAACTCACCAATCATGGACATTTGAAATTATTTTTTCATTTCCTTTTCAAATCTCTTACACATACCTTCATTTCCTACAAAGATGATATCATAAACATATACTACCACTATCAACATTTTGTTACCTTGCACTTTAAAGTAAATATTGTTGTCAGTAGATCCTTTCTTGAATCCTTGCTATGTCAGGTATCTATCCAATGTTGTTTACTATGCTCTAGGAGCTTGTTTTAGTCCATACAATGCCTTCTTCAATTTACAAACCATATTTAGTTTGTCTAATAACTAAAATCCTTTAGGTTGTTCCATGTATACTTCTTCTTTCAGTTCACCATTTAGGAATGTAGACTTGACATCTATCTGATATACTTTTAAGTCCTTGTGGGAAGAAAATACCAAAAACATCCTAATATCTTTCATTCTTTCCATAGGGGAAAATATCTCTTCAAAGTATATGCCTTCAACTTGTGAGTATCCATTGCATACAAGTCTTTCTTTGTTTCTTATGACTTCACAATTTTCATTCAACTTATTCCTGAACACCCACTTTGAACCAATTGCATTCTTATTCATAGGTCTAGGAATCAGCTCCCATGTTTGATTCTTCTCTATTTGTTGCAACTCTTCTATCATAGCTCTAACCCAACTCTCATCTAGACATGCTTCGCACAAAGACTTAGGTTCTATTTTAGAAAGTAAACATAGATTTACCTTAGCTGCTACTTTACTTCTTGTCTTCACACCTTCACTCTTATCTCCAGTTATCTATTCCTTTGGATGATTCTTCTAGACATAATTAGGATTCTTAAGAACAAGTTTTGGTTTATTTTCTTCTTATTCAGTCTATTCTTCTTCCTCTTCCTTATTCTCTTTAGGTAATGGTGCACACATAGGATAATTTGGTTCAACTTCACTTATCTCAATGGGTATGTTCATATACTCATCAACTTTCACATTAGCACTCTCAACAATCTTCCTCAATCTTTTATTAAAGCATCTATATGCTTTGTTGGTAGTTAAGTATCCAAGGAAAATTCCTTCATCACATCTAGCATAAAACTTCCCAAGATTCTCATCATCTCTTTTAATCTAACATCTACTTCCAAACACCTTAAATTATTTCTTATTAGGATCCTTACTGGTCCATAACTCATAACAAGTATTTGTGATATTTCTTCTAATATGAGCTATGTTAAGAACATAAACAGTAGTGTGTATTGCCTCTCTCCAGTACACATCAAGTATATTTTCTTCTTTCATCATGGTTCTTGCAACTTCTTGTACAATCCAATTCTTTCTTTCAACCACTCCATTTTGCTGAGGGATTTTAGGAGAAAAAAAGTGTCTCTTTATGCCATGCTTTTCACAAAGTGCATTAAAATCACTAGAAGTGAATTCTCCACCTCTATCAGCTCTCAAACATTTGATTCTTAGGTTCACTTCATTTTCTACTCTTGCTTTGAACACTTTAAACCTATCCAAGGCCTAAGTCTTCTCTCTCAAAAAAGAAACCCATGTCATTCGAGAATAATCATCAATAAGAAGCATGGAATACATATCACCATTTAGGCTTCCTATTCTAGTAGGACCACAAAGGTCTGTATGAATTAATTCCATCATTCTGGTAATAGTTTTCTCTTTCCCTTTGAAACTACATGTTGTTTGTTTCCCTAACTGACAACTTTTGCAAATAGCATTAGCAGGCTTTATGATTTTAGGCAGAACTTAGACAACATCTTTTGAACTAATCCTAACTATATTATCAAAGTTTACACGTCCCATTCTCTTGTACCATAGCCAACTTTCATTAACTTGAGATACAAGGCACTGACCATAGAAATCCTTAAGTTGATAGATGTTTCCTTGAGTTCTCCTTCCTACAACAACCATAGTTCTAGATCCTTTCCTGATCTCATAGATATTATCCTAAAACACAAGTTTGAAACATTTGCTACACATCTGTCTAACACTCAAAAGGTTATGCCTTAGGCCCTTTATATAATATACGTCATCAATGTTGTGAATTCCATCAAAACTAATTGTACCTTTCCCAACAATATTTTCTCTAGAATCATCACCAAACATGACCAAACCACCATCACACTTTTCAAGTTTAGTGAACTTACTTTTATCTCTGGTCATGTGATTAGAACATCCATTTTCAATTACCCAATAGTCTTCATCTCGTCCAGCATAAAAGGTGATGACCAAAGTACCTTCCATCTCATCCTTATTGTTCTTTGAATCACTTTTTCTTGCACAATTTCTAGAGTTAGCAGACATAGATTTATTCTCCAAAGCTAAGAACAAGAATTCACTATCATCACCCTCATAATTAGTTTCATCATTAGAGATTTCAGCTTCTTCTCTAACATAGTACAATTTTTTCATTTATTATCCTTTCTATCTTTATGATCTCTATTTTTCTTATGTACAACTCTATTCAAACATCTTGAAGCATAATGACCAATATTACCACAACTAAACATTTAAAGGGAAACATACCTTTATACTTACTAGTACCTTCCTTCAACTTCCTTGTAAAGTTCACTTCAAACTCATCTAAACCATCACTATCTAGATCAACCTCAATCTTTGTTATTTTAAATGTTGTTTCTATATTTTCCTCTTTCATTCCAAATTTTCTCATCTCAAATGCAGTCAAGGTGCCAAATAGTTTTTCTTTAGTATATTTCTTAGGATCATACATTTCCTCAATAACTGAAACATTGTCACTATAACACTTTGGTAGGTTCATTAGAATCTTCTCAATTATATCTTCATTAGCCAGAGTGACCCCTTGATTACTAACTTCATTTCCTACTAGATCAATCCTCTAGAAATAACTTACAATATATTCACCTTATTCTATTTTAAAATTCTCATATCTATGCTTTTTCGTTAGCTTCTTTGTCAATTTCACTCTATCATTTCCTTCATAAATATCTTCTAGCTTCTTCCAAACTTCATAAGTAGTGCCCAAAAAAATAACTTTTGTTCACTCAATCCTGGATAAGGCACTATAAATAGCATACCTCACTTTTTCATTCTCCTCATAAGCAAAAACCTCATCTACAGTAGTAGGACCACTTGTCGATGCAATATACATTGTCTCAATAGCCTTCCAAGTCTTGTAAGCAAGAGAGATAATATAGCCTCTAATTTTCACTTTCCAGTCACTATAATTAGATCCCTCAAACATAGGGATCGCCAACTTATGCACCATTAGATCTACCTTAAGTGGTTAAGCTCTACACCAAGGAACCAAAGCTTGGATACCAATTGTTAAATGTGCAAGACAACTAAGAGTGTGGGTGAATAAGTTGTCACCAAATTAAAACACAAAAAATTAAACACTTATCAACTTCACAAAAACACTATTCTGTTATTGAGTATGAACATGAAATGCAGATAAAAAAAAGAAAAATCAACACAATAAAAACCAGATTTTATGTGGAAAACCTAATAAGGGAAAAACCACGGTGAGGATTAACTCACAATATAAAATAATAGAAAAACCAAATATAAGAGTCTCACTCCCAAGGGCTCACTAGCCAAATACGAAGGCTCACTGCCTACAAAAAGGACTCAATATCCAGCATGGAGGCTCACTACCTATAGATACAAAAGATAATAGAAAGATCCACCACAACAATTTTCACAAATTCACAACATTGATTAGAAGATTGCAAAAACCTTTAGGTCACTACTTTCAAGAATCTGACACAATAAAGTACTACTACCTCAACTCACTTTCCCAGAATTCTACTCTTCACTTATGGCTTACTTCATTACTTTGTATGATTTAATCCTTCACATCTTGACGTGTGTTTATACCATATTTAACCTTAGAAACTTTTTCCAAGGTTAGCTACATATGCTTCATTTCATAAATTCAAATTAGGTCAACAATTCAACATTCCCATGGTGGAAAGGAATGAGAGTGGACCAATTAAACACTTAACCAAGACCAAAAGCAACATCTTGGATCAACCACATGCTTCCTTAATTAAATTTTTAATTCTTCATATGAAGTGTAAGCACCAGGTCAGCCAAACCTAATGAAAAGACAAATGAACATTGGAGTACACACTTTCAAGAAAGAATATAACACATAGACAATGTGAAATTATATATCATGAATGAGAAAAAATCTCAAATACATTCAGATACATCCACAACAAGTGCAATAACGTTCGAACACCAAACACCTTCCATCAATCCATCTTGATTATGCAGACACATGCAACAACTCTAAAACTCAAATTTTGGAGCACCAAACCACAAACATTTTTGCCATAACCCAGAGAAAACTATTAGAAGACATATTCCAGATCTATAAGACCTAAAACAAATCAGCAGAGGACTATGGAGTAGAAAAATTACTCATAGTCCATAGACAAGCAACTCTGTCAAACCAGTTCACACATCGGTGAACACAACTTTCACACTCCATCAAACTATAAGCTAAAAATTAGGAGATGAAACCAATAGAACCCCAACAACAACCCTTTGGATAAAATTTCTCATAGTCCACAAACAAGCAACTATGCCAAACCAGTTCACACACTGGTGAACAAAAATTTCACACTCCATCAAACTAGAAGCTAAAAATTAGGAGATGACACCAGCAGATCCCCAAAAACAACCCTTCAGATCCAAAAAAACATATGATCAACACAAAAGAAATGTGAAGCACATTCCAAAGCACATTCTAAGAACATACATAACTCTAACTTCACTCTATATTAATTTTCTCAAAATCACTTGGTAACTTATCATTTCAACACATTTGCAACATCATAAGGATAGCTCCATGTACTCACAACATCTCAACAACATCTCAACTATACATGCATTATCTGCAAAATTTTGAACCACATTGACGAAAATGACAACATTAATGACAACACCACCAAACTTGCTCATACTTGCAACATGGTCAAGGCTTTCTCATGGTAGATACATTGTAGTAATGTCCCCTCAATGCTTCTGCAATAAAGGGTATCACCTATGATCAAAAATCAAGATGCCTTTTAAATAAAGGTGTTTTTAGGGTTGGATTTTGTTGTGCAGCTTTCACACACACACCCTGCTGAAAGCAGGGACCCGCTTTTTCTTGATTTTCTTTCTTATTTTCTTTCATAGGTTCTTGAATTTTCTCCCCTTAAGGGATGAGTTACTCGGTATTGGTCTTGATTCACCTAGGTGCTTAGTGATGAATTTGCATTTATGATGTCATCTTGTAGCTTCAAATGATGATCTATGTCTTAAGAAATAGGCCTCTGGTCAAAAACTTGAAATTTAGGAGAAAATAACTAAGTTAGAGGGAAGTTCAAAAAATCTAAGCTAGCTTAGATTACCTGAGCCTTAAATCAATCGGATAATTCGAGGTACATTAGATTATCTGAAGTTCAAGCCATGGTCATATTTCTAGAGTCTTGACCATCCCATCATGCATTAATTGAGGTCATTTATTCCATTCAAATGGTGATAAATCCAAGTTTCACCCTCACTTTGGTCATTTTGATTCAAACAAGCTTGAAAAAAATAGAGTGCTCTCCTTTGGACAATGAAATTGAGCTTAGTTGAGAGAATCCATTTTCTTGAATGTGATCATCAGTGGATTTGGCATTTTCCTCATTGATTCTTTGGAGTGTTCTTTTGTTTTGCACGCTTTGAAGGTATGCTTTATTCATTCTTCACATGTGACATTGATTTCATTATTGACCTCTCGTTCAATCCCTTCTTGATATTGGGAATTTGTATGATTTCAAGTTTTCCCACATATCTTATGGTTTATCATTGCAAATTTAATTCTCTAGGACATGTTTGGTTGGGAAAATGAGGGTTTTTGTTTGAGTAATTTGATCTAATGAATGCATTTTAGGGCCTCTTCCTTTAATTTTTAAGTATAGAATTCAAGAGTGGATGGGTTTTTCCATGATTTCCAATGTGATTCAAACCCTAGTTTCAAAACTCTACCTATGATTCATGAATTCAATTTTTTTATATCTAAAAGTTAAAAACATCATGAGGGTATGTGTAGGATCATGATGGGCCAAAAAGTGGCAATATGACAGGTATATGTATGGTATGTGGTTGACGACTTTTGATTAACCCAAAATTGATGAAATGAAAAGGGTTCTTAAAGGAGATTCTCAGCTTTCCACCAATATAAATTATGCTTTACTTTGAATTTAATAAATAATTATTATTCATTTTCTATTTGAATTATGACTAACGTCCTGATTGATAGGCTGATTGAAAAACATCTATATCTTTCAAATGGTATCACATTTTTTGAATCTGAAACATGTGTTGCATTCTATGCATTGCATACTATATGATTATTAAAAAAAGGAATTTCATGAAGTTTTGACCAAGTTAAGGTGGTCAAACATATGATTTTTTATATTTTTTAAAAGTTGTAATAAAAAATTCATAATTAATTATTTACTTGGAAAAAAATTACAAAAAATATGCATCACGTTGATACATGAGTCCTCTACTTATATCTAAAATCTTATAAAAAAATATTATCATTTTATTGTGGTTAGGGTGGTCGCACAGACACCTACTTATTTTTTCCCTGAAATTTAAGTACTATTGCATTGAAATTTCAAATTTTCACCAAATAGATTTTATTTTTCTCTAAATAAACCTAGTAGTTTAGAAACTACATTCAATTTGCTACAGATTCTATTCTTAAATATTTTTAAAATAATATAGATAACTTATTCAAATGTTTACATCAAGTTTCCTAACTCTGATTTTTCTAAAAGCTTTGCCACTTAAGGGCCTTTTTTTCCATGATGATCCTACACATACCCATGAAAATCATGTGAATGATGCCATGAAACTTTATGAATGATCAATCTCTTCAAGTGAATTTGTGATTTTCATCATTTTGGTGCTATCATTCTTGATGCTTAGTCGATTTTGAGTGTTCAGGTGAAAACTCGATAAATCAGAGCTAGCTCAGATTGCTCGAGCCTTTATCCGCTCGGATAATTCGAGGTGCCATGAATTTAACCAAACCTCCCTCATTTCAAAATTTTCCCTATTTTCACTTATCGAATCATGATCATGACCTTCAGCTAATCTGAGTTATGGTGAAATTTTTGAGCTTCTTGCACACTCCATTCTTAGTACATCTAGTCGAGTTCATGTTGATTGGAATGATAGATAAAATGTCATAGCTCGATAATTTGATTCCTGAGACCTCATTAATTTCAATTCATAAGGAAAAATTTGACCTAATCACCATCAGGTGGTAGAGTTCAATAACTTCGAGCTAGCTCAGATTATCCAAACCCTAATCCAGTCAAAAAATCTGAGTAGGCTCGAATTCTCTGAGTTTCTTCTATTTTGGCTTGAAAATCAATAAAAGGTTAATGTATGATCATGATGATTAATTATAATGATTTAATGTACTTCAATGATGAGAAAATTGACCATTTTAGGGTAATTATTTAATTGAATGAGTTTCATGTATGATGCAATGACATTGTGAAGGGTTTACCATGGAGTAATAATGAATTCATTATGATTATTATCTTGAATTGTATTGGTTATTAGGATATGTTATGTTGATGCTTTCATTTTGGTGATTATGTCTCTTTCTCTAATAGATGCAATCTAAAGAAAGTCCTAACAAAACCACCAAAACCAAGGCTGCTTTAGCACAAGAGGAAGTCAGAAAGAGACAAGAAAGGATGAACTATGATTTTAAGGGAATTTGGCCAAAGACCAAGATTGCCTCTACATGGTCAAGGATTGCAGATACCAATATGGGCCATGTGGACTACGATGACTTCTAGTAGAGAATGTTTAGGAAAGAACCAACTAAGTTGGCTCAAAATATCACTCACACTAGATTGGCACAAGCAACAAGATTCCCACCCACACAACTATTTCTAGAGCTATTCTTTGAATGTGCAAAGCATTATGACTCTAGGACAAGAATTATAATTGGGCCTCAAGGTAGAGTTATGGAAAACCTAACTAAGGAATCAATTACAGAGGTCTTCAACATTGCATCCCATCACAAGCTTATTGAAGAAATCAACATTGGGGAAGCTATCAAATTCTATGAGAAAGACCCCAATAGAGCCTTGGAGATAATGAACAATGCTTGGATTCTCAAACCAAAACCCCACTACTCAAATTTTCCCAAGTAGCTGCATAGAAGTGACTTCAAGATGGAATACCATGACCTTATAACTCTTTTGGGTAGAGTTATGGGAGTGGAGGAGGAACATATATTTCAATCTTGGATGTTCCATCCCATTACCCAGATTGTAGCAAACAAACACTATCATTGGGAAAGGATCATTAGCAATAATCTAGATGCTCAACTAAGGAGTGTGTAGGAGACTAATAGGTTTACCATGACCTCATATCTAGTGTATATTCTAACACACAAGACCAAGTACAAGGTTCTTAGATACTAGGGATTCCTAGGGTAGGATAAGATATGGGATGTAAATATCCATAGTTACAATATAAGACATCCAATTATAGAAGACCTAATGATGCTCTCTTTATGAATATTTCCATATTGTTGTAGGATGCTCTTCACATTCTAATTTCCTTGGATTCCATGGAGTTAATTAAGCAATATGGTCAATGATTCATTCAATTACAAAGTTTTACATACATTTGGGTGCAAGGATCTCCATTTTTTCCTCTCAAACTGCCTAGGTATCCCACCAATAAACTCCTGATGCTAGAGTTGACAAGATAGATGGTTGGTTTTGAGGAAATCTCACAACAAGGTAATATTAAGAGGAAAGGATTTGGATCATAATTCCCATTGAGGATAGGGGTCTTGGAGGCTTTCCTCTCTATTCAAAGTTTTTGACATTTTGAGAAGGAGATGACCCTATCTTAGTTGTATTCCCACAATGATAGAAGTAATTTTGATCCTTATGGAAAGGCCATGAAGCAGGCTAAGAGGAATTTTAGACACATGTACCACATTGAAGACTATTGGGCCAATTGTAGGGATGAATGGGAAGTCATTAAGAGAAGGTTTTCAAGGCTAACTTTGAAGTCAATCAGGTTATACTGAATTGTGGAAGTTCCTGATCAAGTGGAGGATGATGATGTAGACCTTCTTTAGCACCATGACTATGAACCCTACAAAAGCAAGTCACTTCCTCCAATTAATTGGTCTGAAGTGGAGATAACTAACTTGAATCAAATTACTGAACCTATGAAGAAGTACTCTAGGTTGTGGGTTAAGCACAAAGTTTTAGAATTGAAGGAAAGGGGTGTCAGATTAACCTATTATTTAATGGGGGAATTTGAGTCTCAAGATGAAGAGGAAGTTGAAGCTAAGAAGGAGGATGAAGTCACTGAGCCTCATGATGAAAAAGCTCTTGAAGAAACAGTATCCATTAAGAGAAGAACTAGGAGCCATCTACAAGTGAAGTGAGGAATAAATCCATCTCCTAATGTTAAGAAGGTTCCCTAGGACAACACCAATGTTGAAGAAGGAGAAACCTCACAACCAATGAGAAAAATAAGAATACTAGCAGAGAGGAAGAAGGCTACAAAAGCAAAGAAGAATGAAGCTACCACAAATGCTCCTTCTATTGCAAAATTTTTAGATTTAGAAATTTTAGGGGAAAAACCCCAATTATATTTTAGGAGAAACTCTCCTAAGTAGAATATTTCTCTAGTGGAGGGAGTGAGATTTGTAGAAGAAGAAGTGCAAGATGAAGAGGCACCTATGGATGATGCAAAAAAGAGAGCAACTCTAGGAAATAATTCTCCCATTTCTTCTCCACATTAAAATGTACAAATTTCTAAGGAAGCACTTTTAGAGGAAGGAAACATATCTAATAACTCTAAACAATTGAATGAAGAGGATGACAATATTTCTACTCCTGATAGTGGAGAGTAGAGAAAGTTTGTACCAGAGATAAGACAATCAACTCTCAGAGCTGAAAGTAAGAACATAGAGTATGAGGTTATTCAAGGTAATGATTGATGAGCCACAAAATAATCCTGAGGAAGGAAATAACAAAGAAGATGTTGATAGTCCTAATCAGGACAAGGAAGAACAAGAGATTCAAACAAAAATTGAGCAAGATGTTAAAATAATTGTGGTTGATAGTCCCAACAAGGAGGTGGCAACTAAAAAAACTGCAACCCCATAATGGATTGAAAGGAGGCTTATTAATAAGCCAATTATTATACAAGAGGAGACACCTAGTTGGGATAAATTACTTGAGCAATGGGGACAACCCAAGTAGAAGAAGTGGGCTAGGACAGTTTCTCAAGTTTCTAGGGATGAGTTCAATAACAAGGTCATCCATGTGGCTATTCCTCCAATAGATAAGTTCAAGGATGAGGTCAGGTCCTCCAATTACAAGGCACACACAATCAACCTAGGGCCGACAACTAGGGAGCAAGAAAGGGAAGAGTTCTAGGAGTCTTCCCAAGAATTTCTAAGAATATTAGATAAAGAGACAAAGGAAAAAGAGAGGTTGGAAAAGCAATTAAATGATGTGTATAAGTATGTGCAACACTTAATGAAGCCTCTACAAACTATGGGAAGTGAAGGGATTGTGCCAGAAGGATTATTTCCCAAGAAAGCAGTAACATAAATTGAAAGATTAAAATCATCCATGTATTGTACTCATAGTTGGCTCCTCGATGTAAGCAGCAAATGAGATGAGGAAATTGAGAAAATCTTGAAGATATACACCAATTCGTTTGATTTTCTTGAGCACATTTCACAATTTGCTATAGATTGTAATAAAATTGATGAATCAACTATTGATGAATTGAAGAAGATCCTGCAAGTGTCAAAGGAGGAGTTGGCTAAGATGGACATCCATTCTCAAGATGAGATTGGTAGGGTGAAGGAATGGGTTGAAGTTTGGAATTATAGGAGAGAACTTCTCACCAAGGATTTAAAGAAGATAATGAAATTACAGGGAAATATGAAAGAAATATATAATAGTTGTATAAGTTTCCTAGAAATCATGACTAGAAGGAGGAAATTTGGGCAGAAAAACATGAACATTGATAGAATGTAGTGTTGGTAGCATGAAATCTATGCCCCTTCTGATGGTTCTCCAATCACCAAAGAAATTTTGGAAGATGTAGCTATATACATTTTAGAGTTAGACAAATACCAAGAGCTATAAGTGGAATGGAATAAAGTTATGCCACAATATTTGGAGCAATTTAAAAATCATAAAATCATAATTAAATTTATTCTAGTTCCAGACCCAGAAGATATGAAGGAAATATTATAAAATACAAAGGAATTATTTAATAAATTGGGAACCAATCAGGAGGGAGAGAAGGAGAATAATCAACAACCATCCACCTAATTTATTTTTCCAAACATGTGATCCTAGCCAGCTAGATGGGAGACCTCAAATTTTGTGCCATCAAAAGAATCCTATTGGAAGATCTAGGCCAACTTGGAAGGAGCCTCAAATATTAAATGAAATTTTGTTATTTTATTAAAAGAACTTTCTAGGCTGACTTGTTTTGGCTGACCTTTTGATGTAACCCTAGATTGGGCCGACCTAGTGGGAAATTTCTATAAATTGGGCATCATGCCTCATTTGTAAGGGTTAGAAGTTAGAGAAAAGCTAAGTGATAGTTACAGGAGCTAGAATTGAGTTAGGAGTTAGAATTTTCTAAGAGCAAGTGTTGCTACATTGGATACTTGAATTGTTGCAATATTGGGTGATTCAATATAAGTAAAGACATTGTGCTATGGTGCTCTCTCTTGTGTTGTCTCCTTTTGTGTGGTTTTTTTATTCCATATCTTTGAGATTGCTTTTATATTGTTGGTTATATGTTATATTTAGATTTAGATGTGATGTAATGGTGTTCATGGTTTAATTTTTGATATGTCTGAGCAATCCTTGGCCCATACTTTTAGTAGCTTGCTAATTGTAAGTTGTGTAAAGTTAGCCTGGGCCTTAAAATTGTGTTGAAGTTCAATTGTGGGTATTTATTCATTTCAGTTGTTAAATAAGGTTGGATTGGGTGAATGCTTCATGATCTAAAAATATTGCATTCCTTAGAAGATTGCACTATTTCTGTAATATTGCAAATTAGATATGGGTTAAGCAGAAATTAGTTTTGAAGGATTGGTCCACTTTAAGTGTTTTTTCATTTGCATTGTTGATCTTAGAAGTTATTTTAGTTTTAATATCTCTCTAAAACCTTATCTTTTGATTTTTCAAGTTCAAAATCTGAGTTATATTTAGGATCCAAAGTATCACCATATTGCAAGATTTGATAAGTTTGAAGTTTCTAGCATTTGTTTTTTAAGGTCCCTTTGTGATTACCAACAATTTCACATTATCACTGAGTTTGTTTATGCATTTTGAAGACCCGACCTTAGAGATCTTGGGGTTATCTCTTGAGGCTTTCTAATAGATATTTACCTTTCAAGAGAGCTAGGATACTTGTATTCTATCTAAGTTGTTTTTGTGCAAAAAACACCATGAATAGATTGGAGCTAGAAGGAGGGCCTGAATAAGCAAGATGGATAATTTTCTATTTGTCGTTTCTCTTGAGATATTTTGAAGGACAACAAGATCTACACCAGGAGAGGAAGAATTTCAAGAGCTACATGCCCCAACTAGGTTGAGGAGGACCAAAAGAAGGGGAGATTCATCATCTACCCCACCATTTTGATCATCCCCATCATCCTCACCTTCACCAAGTCCATATTCATATGATTCTAAAGCTATTCCCATTCTACAACCCCAACAAGTCATTAATCAACCTTTACCACCTCCACCACCACCAATGTATTTCTTGGAAAACAACCCATCACCTTTTTCCTTCAACAAATACAATGTTATGCCCAAGAATCCTAAACATTTATACTCTAAATTTCATATCAATGACCCTAATAGAACTATAGAGTAACACATCAGGATTTTTCAAACCTACCTTAGAGATCTAGAGGGATCAATCACAAGGATTTTGCATGTAGAATTTTCCCTTATTCTCTAGGAGAGGATTCATTTTATTGGTACAATCATCTGCCTGCTAGGTTGATTCATAACTAGACTAAACTAGAGAATGCATTTTTGTAGAAGTTTAAGTTCCCTATTAGTGCTAATGAGTTGTACATGTAGTTCACTAAGGTTAAGAGAGAAGTTAACGATCCTATAGGTTCATTCAATAATAGATTTCATCGAGCATATACCAAGTTGTAGTCCCCTTATGCTTTGGATGATGCTATTTCCTTGGAAGTATATTATGAATCCCTTGATAGTCTTGCAACCACTTTTCTTAAATGGAGATCAAATCCTACAAATAGTTTGCTTGATGCATACACAAAGGCTGTCAAGGTCAAAACTGATCTGGTACAACACCTGTCTGGATCTTTTCCATCCTTAGGGCCCACTACTCACCCAAGACAAATTCAAGGAATTAACCAAGCTCTTACTAGCCATGGCCCCATTATGAATCAATTTCCTTTAGTCCCAAATCCAGGTCTTCTAATGAATCAAGCCCCACTAGTAACTAGTTATCCACAAAAAAGTGTCAGTTAGCCCCTTCACCCACAACAATAGGCTAGTTTTCTCGCATACCTATAGAAATCTAAAGTACCAAATCAGTCTATGAGTTCGGGAGTAGAAGTTGGGTACCCCCAAAACAATCTGAATTCAACCCCTTGTAGTAATCCTAACAAGGAAAGATTGGATGAGTTGATAGAACAGGTTAAGAAGTTGAACATGGAAGTGGCATACTTAAGGAACCAAAATAGTCATCTCCAAGGTACTCAAAGGAATATATAGTCTAATTATAATAGGGAGAGTCGAGATTATACACAAGGACATGGAAAAAAATTTGACAGAGGGAAATCGTATGGTTAGAATTTGATAGAGGATAGACAAGTGGACAAGGATTTGAAAGAAGACAACCACCTAGGTAGAATAGAACATGGAACACAAGGTTGAACAATGGAGGTGTCCCTACTCCATTGGATCAACCTCCTAGTCAAGAGAAGCCTCCAAGTGGTGTGTATCTGGAAGAGGTAGCTTTATCTGGATGGTGTAGAGTCCACAAGACAAATGGACATTCTGAGTTGGACTACCCTGAGTCCAGACTACTTCATCCATCTTCTAGTTTGAAGTGGAAAAAAATTCTAACAATTAGGAATTGGTACCCTTTGGGCCATATGACTCCTCAGTGATGGTGTTGAATCATGCTCCTTTCCCATGAAGTGAGGAGAATAGGCCAGAAGAAGAGGTAAGTGAACATGATGATAAAGAAGAACAAGTTTACAATGGAGATGGAGTTTCACAATTGTTCAATGAAGAAATGGAGAATGACAATGTTCCTCTAGATGAAGAAGAGAATGGCATTGAATAATTTCTTCTGTTCCAATAGCCTACAAGAAGAAATGACTTCAAGAATAGGCCCAATAGAAATCCACAAGTTGGAGGCCCATTCACTACATCAATCCCTTTGGATGATTTCACTACACCTCCAGATCCCAATGCAAGCAATAATCCATCCTATCCTCATGTTCCTATGCAATATTTATCGAAAGGAGGTCAGTCTAATTTTGCTAAAGGCGGGAACATGGATGAAGGCAAGGAGAAGCTAGTGAATCCTCCCAAAGACTTGCATATTGACATTAATGTGGAGCATTTAAGTGATTATGTAGCTGAAGAACTCAAGAAATTAAAGGTAAGTCTTTCTAATTTTGAGTTACTAAGAGTTCCTACAATTAGAAATGTATTTTCAGGAGCCTTTAGGCCTAATGAAGTCCCCCAAGAAAAGAAAACTAGTGAAGTGATTGGAAATACCTCTAGTTCTCAAATGCCAAAAGATAGAGGTCAAATCCAAACATAGTCTAGAGATAAAGGGAAGGAAAAGGATAAAGGTTAGGTTTCACAAGTTGATACTCAGCTAAGTTTGTTTCAAGGTAAGACAAAAACTCCCCCTTTTCTGATTTCAGTTTGCCTCTTTGGGAAGAATCTACACAATTTCCTGCTAGATTCAAGGGCTTCCATGAATGTTATGCCATTTGTTGTCTATAGAGCCTTAGGGATTACTCTAGTAGTCTCCCAAAATAAGGTCACTCAACTAAACAAGATGAAAGTAAATGTATTAGAAGAACTAAATATGATTACCATGCAAATTGCATCAGACCCTAGAATCCAACAAGTCATTAATATTCAAGTGGTAGACATTCTCGATACTTATGGTTTGATTCTAGGTAGAGATTTCACTAAGTCATTAATATTCAAGTGTTAGAAATTCCCGATACTTATGGTTTGATTCTAGGTAGAGATTTCACTAAGTCACTAAATGGATATGTATCAATAGATCACTCTCATATGTGGCTCACATGGAAGGTAGTAGCAAATCAAGTTAGAATTGAAAGGGGGCCTAGAATGAAGTATGTAATTACTGAATACCAAAATACTTCAAATGAAATACTGGTATTAGAAGTTAGTCTAGGGAGTTATGTATTGGTTGCTCCTATTTTAGAATCATATGTAGAGGAAATTTTTATGTTGTAAAGTACACCCAGCTAGTGTACATATGAATCTAGCGGCACTGGGGCATTGGTTGAGCCAATAGAGGAAGGTGAAGACTAGGAATACAATCAACTCAACCTACTAAATTAATTTCAAGAATTTATCCAGAAATGCATAGAAGATCAGATCCAATTGGCAGAGACATGAATTTTGAAGAGTTCCTTCTTCAAAGCTGGTGCAGGGTTCACAATGTTTCTCACTGAGAGCTAGAATGTTGCTTATGCCAAAAAGTAGTTGAGCATATATAGAGTTGTATCAATCCAACCCCAATTGTCAAAATCAATGTATAAAGTACTCAAGATGATCCCAAAGGTAAAATCTTATTGCCTCTCGAGGAACCTCCTAGTAGTAGTAGAATGAAAGACAAATAAAAAAGAATAGGAACTGCTAGTTGTTGGACTCTTATATTTGATGGATCAAAATAAAAGCAAGGTGCTAGAGTTGGATTTGAGTTAATTAGTCCTAAAGGTAAAACCTTCTTTGCTACTCATAGACTCCAATTCCATTGTAGTGATAATGTAGTTGAATATGAAGCCTTGATTCACAGATTGCTAATGGCGTTAAGAAAAAAGGTTAAAATTCTACAAGTGTTTGGAGATTTGGAATTGGTAGTTAGGAAATTTATAAAGAAATATTCCTCTCGTGATAGAAAGATGACCAATTATAGGCATAGAGTATGGGATCTTATTGAGGGATTTGATGCTTTCAACATTTAGTTGATATCATGTAGCAAGAACCAAACTGTAGATTCTTTGGCTTAGGAAGCTAGTACTTTACAACCCTTGTCACTTTCAGGATTGAAGAAGTTTACTATAGAGCTCACACCAGTACCATTAGTGCCCGATAATGTAACTAATTTTTAGGTGTTCAAGGATGACAAACACATTCTAGATTTTATCACTAGCTTTGATGTGTTTACCTCTTAGATAATTAATGAAGCAGAGCCTCAAGAAGTAGAGATGGACCTAGAAGAGGTCATCAATATGAAGACCAACATTATTCCAAGAGGAATGGTGCAACTAGAAATAATTTTTGATCTTGATAAGAGAAAAGATCAGGAACAAGAAGCTAAGAAGGAGTCTATTAGCAATCAGTGTGATACGTACAACATGGGGACTCAAGATAATGTAAAGAATGTCTCTATTGGAAAGGTGTGTACTCCAAAAGAAAATAGAGGAATCATAGATGCATTGCATGCATATCAGAATGTAATAGCTTGGAGTTATCATGATTTGTATACTTACAGTACTTCAATTATTACACATAGCATTCCTCTCAAGCCAAGTGCCAAGCCCTTCAGGTAGAGACAAAGACCCATCAATGCTTTGCTAGAACCCATCATCCGTAAGGAGGTACAAAATTTATTATCTACTCGTATGATATTTCCAATTAGACATTCAACTTGGGTAGCTAATTTGGTTCCAGTGAGAAAGAAGAATAGGAAAATCATACTTTGCATTGATTTCAAAAATATCAATCGGGCATCAGAAAAGGATAACTATCCAGTCCCGTCTTTGGATGAGTTATTACATATTGTTAATAGATCCAAAATGATGCATTTTCTAGATGGACACTCTAGATACAACCAGGTTATGGTGAAGTACAAAGATAGGCACAAAACTCTTTTTACCACTAAGTGGGGAACTTTTTCCTACTAACGAATGCCCTTCGGGCTAATCAATGTTGGAGAAGCTTTCCAAAGTGCCATGGATATTGCTTTCAAGGAAATTATTGGTAAATACATTATCATTTATATGGATGATTTAATAGTCTTTTCCAAGAAACAAGGAGATCATATTGCATAATTATGCAAGGTATTCCAAAGGTGTAGGGAATTCAACATTTCACTTAATCCCAAGAAGTGTATCTTTGGAGTCACTGAGGGGAAGCTATTAGGGCATATTATCTTAGAAAATGGAATTTGTATTGATATTGAATGAGTAGATTCCATTCTTAAGATCCAACCCCCTACAAGTTAAAAAGAAATGAAGACATTTTTTAGGAAAATCAACTTCGTGAAAAAATTCATTACTAGATTTGTAGAGATTGTTAAGCCCTTGAATGCGATGCTAAAGTAGGATGCAAAGGTTGAGTGGAGTGCAGAAGAAAAAGAGGCCTTTATAGAAATTAAGAGGGAAATTGTTGATGCTCAAATATTGGTAAGTCTTGATTATTCCAAACCTTTTTATATATACTCTTTTGCATCAAATCACTCCTGTGCTAGAATGTTAACTCAAAAGTATGTTGTAGGAAGTGAGAATTCTATAGTATTCATGAGTGGCCCTTTAAAAGATGCAGAATTGAGGTCTCCTAGTGTAGAAAAGTAGGCTTATGCTTTGGTCAGGGCTATAAATAAATTAAGGCATTGCATCTTGAGAAATAAGGTCTTTGCAATAGCGCCTGATCTTGCAGTTAAACTTTTGTTGATGCAAAATGAATTAGGAGAGAGCAGATTGAAGTGGGTGACCATGATGCAAGAATATGATATTGAGATTTAGCCAATGAAATTAGTGAGAGGAAAATGGTTAACTAAGACAATGGAAGAAATGGGTCTTGATCTCATAGCATAACACTATCACCTCCAAGATGTTTCTCCAGGAGAATGGTATGATGATTTTACCTATTATCTACTGAATTAGCAACATCCTGCTCATCTAAATGTAGTGCAATGGAGAGATTTGCATTTTAAAAGTGGTAGCTTCATGTTGAAAGGTTACATTTTATACAAGAAGAATCATGAGGGCATCTATCTTCGTTGTCTGGGAAAGGAAGAAGTTGAAGGAGTAATGGTTGAATTCCATGATAGGTATGACATAGTCCATGGTTTTGCACCATATACTACAAATTAGATCCTAAGGGTGGGCTATTATTGAACTACTTTTTTCAAGGATGCACATAGCCATGTGAGGGCCTACCATGTGTTTCAAACTACAAAAAGAAAGGAGAAGTATGCAGCCCTTCCACTTCAACTAGTTATAGAGGTAAAACCATTTGCACAGTGGGGATTGGACTTCATTGGTTTGATCAATCCACCCTCCTCTATGGGCCATAGGTAAATTCTAACTATAACTAATTACTTTACTTGATGGAATGAAGCTCTTGCTTATAAACAATGCACTTCTGAGGTGGTAATCAATTTTCTAGAACCAGGTATTATCAATTGCTTTGGTTGCCCATTTGCTTTAGTTTATGATAATGGTCTTGTATTTGTGTCATTAAAATTTTCTAGTTGGGATTTTGACCATGGAAACATTGCTAAGTTTTCCTCCAATTACTACCTGCAAGGTAACGGTTTGGTTGAGTCATAAAAAAAAATATTTTCATAGTCATCTGTAAACTACTAGAGAGGAACCCCAAAGACTGGCATACACAACTCAGATTTCCTCTTTGGGTAGATCGTACTAGGAATAAGGCCTCTATAGGAACCTCTTCTTATCACCTTATGTATGGTCTAGAGCCTATATTCCTAATCCACCTGAAGATCCACACTTTGCGATTTATCAATGATTAATATGATGAAGGGGATAAGTGTGAAGCCCATCTGGCTAAACTTTTGCACCTTGAAGAGAAAAGAGACGAAGCCTTAGAGAAATTCACTAAACATTAGGGCGTAGTTAAGAGATGGTTTGATAGAAAAGCCAAGGTGAAAGCCTTAAGAATCTCTAACTTGGTTCTCTATTGGGATAAAGCACACAACCAAAAAGGGGAGCACAAAATTTTTGATAAACTTTGGTTTGGACCCTACCAAATTTTAGAGATACTGGGAGACAATGCTTTTCATTTGAAAACTCTCACTTGAGAAGATATCTCGTTGCTTTCCAATAGGCAGGATTTGAAGCATTACTTCCAATCATGAGCTGCCTATAGCTCTCTTCTTGTAAATAGTTAGGTTAGGGTTCCTTCTTTCTTTTTTCTTTTCTTTTTTTTTTTTTTCTACTTTTGGTTAGTTTAGGTCTTCTTTGGTATAGGTTAGGTTTTCTTTCAATTTTTTTAATTTTTTTTTTGGGTTCCCCTTTTTAATTTTGGGCATGTTGTACTTGCACAATAGTTATTACATTATCAAGGATTGTTTTGGTTATTTCTTTACAAACTCTAATCATCCTTCTAGGGTCAATTGGTGGAAATAATTTATTTGGTGTCACATGTGCTAATGCTCAAAGTGAATAAGTCCCTCAATTAAGTTAAATCTAGAATATGCTTGGGTCTTACATTTCTAAACACAACGTAAGAATTCCAAGGTTGTTAAAGGTTCCTTATGAAGTCTGGTCAAGTGAAAAATCTCATTTCTGCTTCAGCACCACTGTGGTTCTTAGATTTGAGTGTGAGCTTCATTGCTTACAAGGTGAAAGGGAAAGTTTAAAAGATCTTAAGAGAATATCAAATGAAAAGAAAAGAAAAGAAAGTATTGAAAATCAAAAGAGAATATTCACCTTATCAAGATTTTTTGAGTATCTCTATGAGGGCTATGGAAACCTAGCTAGCATTAGAGCTATGCGTGGGAGTACCACAACAATAACCTTGTTAGGGCTATGGATGCCTAACTAGCAATGAGGCTCTATCTAGGATTATTTTGGAGTTAGAATCTTTACATAGCTTGATAAGACTAAATTTGGAACCTATAGAAAATAAGGGAGGGAAATGAATACATTTGCACATAATTTGTCTCTAACATAGGAAGGGTTTTCTTTTTCATGGAATTTGAAACTCTATTTGTGGTTGACTTTATGCGAGGATTGAAATAAGAGATTTTGGGTTCTTGATTCTAGTTTGTCATTGAAATTTTCTTGAGCATTTCCCCAACAAGAGTTTCCATTTGTTGTTTAGTTTTTGTACACATGCCCTGCTGAAAGAAGAGACCCTCTTTTTCTTGCTTTGCTAAGTTATCGTTTGCTTTCATAGGGTCCTAACTTTGTTCCTCTTAAGGGAAAAATCACTCAGTCTTGTTCTTGATTCACCCAAGTGCTTAACGATGAATTTTAATTTAGGATGCCATCTTGTAGCTTCAAGTGATGATTTAGCTCTTAAGAAATAGGCCCCTAGTCAAAAACTTGAAATTTAGGAAAAATTGACTAAGATAGAGGGAAGTTTAGAAAATCTGAGCCAACTCAAATTACCTGAGCCTTAATCTGGTTGGATAATTCAAGGTACCTAAAATTATCCAAAGTCTGAGCCTAGGTCATATTTCTAAAGTCTCGATCATCCCATCATGCATTAATTAAGGTCATTTATTACATTCAAATGGTGATAAATTCAAGTTTCACCCTCATTTTGGTCATTTATTCAAACTAGCTTGAAAACATAAGAGTGCTCTCCTTTGGACAATTGAATTGAGCTTAGTTGAGAGAATCCATTTGCTTGAATGTGATTGTCGGTGGATTTGGAATTTTCCTCATCGAGTCCCCTATTTTTTATTTTGTTTTGCACTCTTTGAAGGTATGCTTTATTCGTTCTTTTCCCGTGACATTGATTTCACTATTGATCTCTCAGTGAATCCCTTCTTGATATTGGGTGTTTGTATGATTTTGAGTTTTCCCACATATCTTAGGGTTTATCATTGCAAACTGAATTCTCTAGGGCACATTTGGTTGGGAAAATGAGGGTTTTTCTTTGAGTAATTTGATCTAATGAATACATTTTAGGGCCTCTTCATTTAGGTTTTAAGTGTAGAATTCAAGAGTGGATGGGTCTTGCCATGATTTCCAATGTGGTTTGAACCCTAGTTTCAAAACCATGCATGTGGGTCATGAATTCAATTTGTTTAGATCTGAAAGTTAAAATCATCATGAAAATCATGTGAATGACATCGTGAAACTTTATAAATGATCAAACTCTTTAAGTGAATTTGAAATTTTCATCATTTTGGTGCTATCATTCTTGATGCTTAGTTGATCTCAAGCGTTTAGGCAAAAACTTGATAAATAAGAGCTAGCTCAGATTACTCGAGCATTTATCCAATCAGATAATCTAAGGTGCCTTCAATTTATTGAAACCTCCCTCATTTCAAACTTTGACCTATTTTCACTTGGTGAATCATGATCATGACCTTCGGGTAATCCAAGGTATGGTGAAATTTCTAAGCTTCTCGCAAACTCCACTCTTAGTACATCTAATTGAGTTCATGTTGATTTAAATGATAGATAAAATTTCATAGCTTGATGATTCAATGCTTCAGACCTCATTGATTTCAATTCATATGCCAGAAGTTGACCTAATCACCATCAGGTGTTAGAGTTTGGTAAATATGAGCTAGCTCAGATTATTTGAACCCTAATTCTGTCAAAAAATCTGAGCAGGCTCAGATTCTTTGAGTTTCTTCTATTTTGGCTTGAAACTCAATAAAAGGTTAATGTATGATCATGATGATTAATTTTAATGATTTTATGTACTGCAATGATGAGAAAAGTGATCATTTCAAGGGTAATTATTTAATTGAATGAGTTTCATGTATGATGTAATGAAATTATGAAGGGTTTACCATGCAATAATAATGAATTCATTATGATTATTATCTTGAATTAATTGCATTGGTTATTAGGATATGTTATGTTGATTCTTTCCTTTTGGTGATTGTGTCATTGTCTCTAACAAATGGAGGCTAAGTAAATTCCTAACAAAACCACCAAAACCAAGGCTGCTTTAGTGCAAGATGAAGTCAAAAAGAGACCAAAAAGGATGAAGTATGAAATTAAGGGAATTTGGCCAGAGACCAAGATTGCCTCTGCATGGTCAAGGATTGCAGATACCAATATGGTCCATGTGGACTACGATGACTTCTAGCAAAGGATTTTTAGGAAAGCACCAACTGATTTGGCTCAAAAGATCACTCACATTGGATTGGCACAAGTAGCAGCATTCCCACTCACACAATTATATCTAGAGCTAGTCTTGGAATGTCCAAAGATTATGACACTAGGACAAGAATTATAATTGGGCCTCAGGGTAGAGTTATGGAAAACTTGAATAAGGAATCAATTGTAGAGGTCTTCAACATTGCTTCCCATCATAAGCTTTTTGAAGAAATCAACATTGGGGAAGCGATCAAATTCTATGAGCAAGGCCCTAACATAGCGTTGGAGATAATGAACAATGCTTGGATTTTGAAACCAAGACCCCACTACTCAATTTTTCCCAAGCAACTACATAGAAGTGACTTCAAGATGGACTACCATGACCTTATAACTCTTCTGGGTAGAGTTATGGAAGTGGAGGAGGCACATATATTTCAATCTTGGATGTTCCATCCCATTACCCAAATTGTAGCAAACAAAACTATCATTGGGCAAGGATCATTAGAAATAATCTAGATGCTCAACTAAGGAGTGTGCAGGAGACTAACAGATTTACCATGACCTCATATCTAGTGTATATAATGGCACACAAGACCAAGTAAAAAGGTCTTAGTTGCAAGGGAGTCCTGGGGCAGGATAAGATATGGGATGTGTCAGCCTCCTACAATGATCTCATAACTGGGATTTTATGATCATGATTTTGAGACTAGACATCTAACTTGTATAGCTACTCAGTCATTGTGGAGGTGCATTTTACTTGTCAACCTAGGGATGTGAACTTGAAATGGGTCAGCACTATATGTGCACTTGGAATTCTCAAGTATCCATCTCTAATCTACAACTAAGAAACACATAGTACTGAAAGTAAATTGTAGGAAGGAAATAAAGAAAATGATAAACATTAACCAAAAACTAAGCTAAACTAAAATGCATAACAAGAAAAAAGAATAAATATATGGGAAAACAGATAGGAAACTACTCTATTTTCTTTGGCTATAGGAACAAACACATAATCGACTTCTAGTGGCTACAAGAACAGTCAATGACAGATTTCAAGCTAAGTATAGAATAGGAAATAATGAGTAAGCTAATTATTCTAAAGAAAGGATTACTCACCAAGTGGGCCCCCTTGGATGAGTATCCACTAAAACTAATACAAATGCAAATACTCAAATTCAGACTATCATCTCATTCATTGAAAATTATGTAAATAGAGTAATCAGCATGGCTATATTGAAAAGGAGAGTATGTTGAATACATTACCAGTGCCATTTCCCACAATAAAGAACTAAGGGATCGAACCTCCCCAAAAGGAGATTAAAATCCATATTTATTCTACCAGCTAAACAGGGTGGTCAACTCCCACTAACTAGGAGGATGCCATTTAGGGACAGCAAGGAAAAGAGTGGTAGAGTAGTTATGCCTACAGGGAATCTAGTCAGAAATGCATGCCCAAACATGGGCTCAACACTGTAGTAACACCCACAATTGCTCAATACCATAAATACAAGGTGGTTACAATTAATTGTTGTGGGGAATTTGCTGCCACCATCCTTCAATTGTCTCCATTGAATGATTCCCCTACAGGATCATCTATCGGTTTCCTTTCCCAACTTAGCATCCACCAATTTGTCTTACATGGCAATGTTAGTATGCATAATAATTGTACACCTCAAATCACCTTAGAGAACATTCATCAATCACACGCAAAATTAATATAGATAATCTACATAATAGGTTAGTGTCATTAAAACTTCACAAGGATAGGATAAACCCAATGTTGGTGATTTGAAAGAAACATTATACAAAATATTAGCATTTGATGACTAAAGTTCATGACAATGATAGAAAATGGACTACAAATTCTAACCAGGAATTAGCCAAAAACTAGGCTCATCACCCCCCATAGCTTAATGTCTTGTTGGTCCTCCAGTAGTGGAAGGGTTGATCTTTTGTTTGGTTAAGGCTCTGAATTTTGCAAATGCAAGTTGGCCAACATTTGTTGCTATAGTATGTGAGTCTGTATCTCAAGTAAATCCCCCTAGTCTATCAAATCTATTCCACCTTTTCCTTTCTGGATTAGCATCATACCGGTAGAATATGTATTTTGGTACATGCCACATGAGAATGGGTGGCTGGAAGGTTAAGGGAAGCCAAAATACCCCCTTTTCTCTACCAAGTTGGATATACCTGTGAATTCTCTTCAATGCTACAACATGTTATGAATAGAATGGGGTTTAGCTTGGTTCAACTCATCTGTTAAACTATTCCATCGCTGAGCTAGATATCCTCTTATGAGCTCCTCCTTTGATGTTGTTTTAACCTCATACTCAGTATAGTCTACATGAATCCAGGGCATGATTCTATTACCATAGCTTGGTTTGAGAAGCATCCTGAGCCATTCTCTATGGATATCCCTTGGGTTACTCAACTCAACCCTAATGGCTAAGGGGATATTGGATTCCATTCTCCTATAAGCATTGTTCTGCTCACCCCAATTAATTTCATTTGGTGCCCATGACATAAATTCTCTCAGTTGAACATCCCAAACATATAGCAATGGGTTCTAATCATGATCCTATGTGACAGCATAATTGTGCAAATAAAATTCACATAACATATTTTTCATCTTAGGAGAAGCAATTTTGTAGGAATTGAATAATTTAGAAGGATTTTCAATGGAGGGATTTAAATCTTTTTTTTTTTTTATAACTTGAAAGAGAGATATTTCTCTTTCAAGTGTAGGGAATAAATCCTTGCAAGAGCTCTACATTCAAGAATTTTTGGCACTAGGGTCACAATGTCATCTACATTCTTCTTCAAAGTAGCAATCTCCTCATTTTTCTCCTCAATAATCTCGTCCCTCTCTTGGATTTCTTTTTTTAGTTTCTTCTTCTCCTACTTCCATTCTCTCCCCTCCTCTCTATTTATTTCCATAGATTTAGATTTTCTACATGAATTGTAAAATTAGGAGGGTTATGAATTCCTACCAATGTTTTTGTTGATGGTTTGTCCTCATATGGTATCATTTGCATGAACTCGGGTTGTTCAGTTGTCTGCAGCTATAGGGGTGCTATTTCTTTGCCCTCTTCTTGTTGCAGGAAATATTTCCCTTGTTCCTGGTTTTTTTCTAGCTCTTACTATGCTTCCTACTATGGTTGTAGGAAGTCCTGCTCTTGTTCCCCACTCTACTATAGGAACCCCTTCTCATCCTCAAAATCTTCTGTGATACTAGCAAGGTCTTCCAACGTTACCTTTAATGCTTCCTCAAAGATATATTCTTCCTTTTCTTCAACCTGCTCTTGTTCTAGCAAAGCTTTGATGTCACCATGTGATGTCTCATCATGCCTAGGGTTTTCCTGTGAAGGTACATAAAAAGTTGGTCCAACTAGTTTTGATTTCCTAGAGATGCTCTTACATTTTCCTTTTGTTGTAGGATGAATAGGGTCAACCTTTCTTTTCCTAGCACTCAAAACCTCTTCCTCTATAGGTTGGGTTTGGGATTTTTCTTTTTCTTTTCTTATTTCAACCTCTTTCTTCCATGCCCTAGTTCTTATTAGGGTTTGTAGGGGGACGTCATCATTAGAATCAGACGAAGAGCTTGCTTTTTATGAATGTTCTACTTCAGAGGAACTAATGTTTATGGCTTCTTCTACTACTATAGGAGGATTTGTACTAGAATTGGCACCAGAAGTTGAAGCACCAGGGGTGGCTTCGACTATGCTTAATCTTCTGCTAGACCTATGAGACTAAGGTATAGGCCTAGGTGGAAAATGCTCAACATTGACAAACCCTTCTTGACGGTAACTTTGGTTAACTTGAACAAATTCTTCCCAAGCCATTCCAGATACATCATGTAAATATTTCTTAACTAGCAATTTTATCAAGCAATGGTGGGAGATAGAGTTTCCCCTACCTTTTTGTGTCTTGACAGCCATGATGGAGAGAAGATTATATAAGATATTAGGCATGTTCATCCTCCTTCCATGACTCATGTAGCTCAAGAGCTTGAAATGTACTAAATGAAAGTTTCATAGTCATCCCTCATAGATGATATACCTTACAATGTGAACAACTACTTGCTTCCATGGTTCAGGCAAAGACATTTTTTTTGCCCCCTGCTTGCCAATGCTAATTGGTGGTATGCCATGTACTGTGAATTCTAATCTAGCCAATCTAGCATCCCTAGAGGTAGGGTAATGCTCACCATTAGCAGGTAACCCTAAAAATTCCACAAATCTCACCTCAGTCGCCACCACTTCTAACCATTTTACCGTGGCCTTTCATTATGAGAATGTTTGAATGAATTCGAGTGCAATGCCCTTCTCAAAGCCATCTAGCTTCATGAAATAATCAAACCATCCATAGCGTTGAAATTCTACCAAAAATTGTACATCTTGCAAAAAATCATCATGAACTGAGGGCTCATTCTGAATTAAGTCACCTCCCATTGTCTGAAATTATCACTTAGCAAAAATTTCCTTCCTCTACAATTTTTTAGAACCACCACCTTTCTACTAATTTTTTACTGCCAGTGTTGACTGAATTTCCTTCTTTGTCTTCACTTTTTACCATTTATTGCTTATACTTAAGATTATGGCAAGGAAATTAAGGCAAGGAAAGGGGTGGTAAATGAGAGTGATAATGGAAATAATTGGTGGCTCAGTTAATAATACTTCACACATGCAAGCTATATTTTCAAATCAACTTTTTTAAATTTCCTAGTGTAGCCAAATTACGATTTGACATACGAGCAATTTATTTGCATTTTTTAACACCTCTGCCTAATTTTGGACATGTTTCAACACATGTGGGAAGGGAGTGGTGGCTTGATAGGAAATACTGACATATTATGTAATCACCTATAATAACGTGTGATGATTAAATGAATGCGCTTAAAAGGTAATTAAAAGATGAGAATTACCATGTACATACCTAAGCATGTGAAGGATGCATTGTAGAGATTGTGGAGATAAATTACTGATTTACCTTTTTTGAAATGATTGAGAAATTAATTAAGAGTGAGGTGAAATGAAATGATGGAAGAGAGAGAGAAAGGTGGTACAAATGGATGGATAGGTGGATGGGTGATGAAGTGGATTTCCACTAAGGTGGAAATATTTATTATGAAAAATGCTTATATTAATTTATCCTAAAGGTGGAACAATAGGTCCACCATTTTCAGTTGTAGGAAGCTCATGTATTGAATGCTAGGTGAATTGTTGTAGGGGCCCTTCCTTGGAGGCTGGCTCAAGTAGCTTGAATTTGTTAGGGTCAATGATGGTGGATTGAACAACTCTATTAGGAAAGATCTCAGAAATGTCGAATGGTCCTAACCACCTTGTCCACAACTCTCTTGCATTTACTTGATGCTTTAGGTCATATAACAATACCCAGTCACCTGACTGAAACTCATTTTCCTAATAATACCATCCCATCCTCTGATTTTGTACTACTTCAGTGTGGTGTAAGGCTTCCCTTCTCATTTCATCCAAATCATTTGGCTACATGACCAAAATAGGAATATGGGTCACTGCTACCTTAGAAAATGCTTTATAACAGTCCTATGTCCATTGGAGTTCAACATCTCATGTTAGGTGAGTGTATAATGGAAAGGGGAAATGGCCTTTCTTAGTGGCAGCATTAAATTTTTTGTAATCAACACAAAATCACCACTTCCCTCCCTTCTTTGGGACAATTACTAATAAAGACATCCACTGGTTGTTTGAAGTAAGATAGATAGATCTAACAACTATCAATTTTTGTAGCTCTATTTTAATAACTACTCTTATTGCAGGGTTGATTCCTTGTTGAGGCTTCCCTACTAGTTGAAAATATTCTTTGATGTAGGTTTGTCGAGCACAAAACTTAGGATATGGTCCCTTCATATCATGGTAGTCCCATGCAAATGCATGCTAATGAGACTTCTGCAATTATTTGAGTCCATATGGTAGCATGGTATGGAATATTCCTATTGTTGTAGGAAGTTTCCTTGTAGACAGAGTGGCTATAGGAAGAGTGACTACAGGAAGAGTGATTGCAAGAAGATCGAGGGGAAGCATTCAGACATAAGTAAAAAATGATGTCTGTCCCTCTTCATAACAGTTCTAGATTATACTAGATAACACCTCTTCTTTGTCTTGAAACTACAACAATAGATTTCTACCTAGTATTATGAGTTGCACCACTGAGTTAACTTCCTCGGCTTCCTCATTGACATGTGGCCATAAAGAGAAAATCATGAGGTATGCTAGATTCTCCCAAGAATCTATAAGGTCTATATCATCGGGATCCATAGTGGAACTATTAACAAGTTGTAGGATAGTAGGAGGAGGCCTCATACATGCAACATTTAGCTGTTGCAGGATGTGCTTAATCATCACATTGTTTATTGCCCCTAAATCACTTAGGGAATTCTTTACTTGAATCCCCTAAAAACTACTGCTACAAGATTATTTGAACATTTTAGTTGGGAAGGGTCACTTTTCTAGCATGATGTCAATGAGCTATCTCATCACATGGACTGTAGTCGAGTATTTCTTCTTTTTTCTGGCTTCATGAGATAAGTTTCCTTGATAGATTTTCCATATATAGGAATATATTTTATGGCTTGAAATAGGGACATCTGAACACATATATGCTTTCACTGATCTATGATGTCAAAATTTGTATCTTCCTTGTCTTCCTTATACTTGGAAACTTCTAATTCCTAGGGGAATGGTGGCTCTTGTCCAGGATGTTTAGGTACTATTGGATGAATAGGATCATTCAAAGGTTCTTGTTCCTCTTCTATGGGTAGCTCAATGATGATGGGTGTGGAAGGAATTGACATAGTGGTTCCTGAACACAAGTGAATATTACTTACACTCACACCATATGCAAGGAATTCATTTGAATCAACAAAGTATATTGATTGTGTTTGTGGTGTGTTATTTTGGTAGGGTGTGGGCTAAGTTGGTAGTTGAGTAAGTTTGTGTACATTAGCAGGTAGAGGCATTATGGTAGGTTGTTAGGTTGAGAAGGTGGCTGCATGCCTGGTTTGGCCCTTAAAAAGATAATGGATCTAGTAACATACCTTGTTTTGGAACCCAAGGCTTCCTCTATGCATAAAGGTGGCCTTAATTTTCCTCAATCTGAATTAGTTTGAACTCAAGTGGAATCTTGTTGTTGATGTTAGTTACCATATTGCATTTGTAGTCCTTTTTTCTATAATGAGGGTAGTATTCTACCAACGTTGCCTTTGCCTCCTTGTGTTTTCCTTTGGATTGAAGTGTACCCAACTGAGTAGCTATATTATTTGTAGCATCCTACTTGAGGTCTGTCAACAAATCAATAATCTCCATCCTTGGAACTCCACTAGTAGAAAATTGGTAAGTTCTCTCTTCTTTTGAAGCTACTCTGGAATAGTCCTGACATATTTCCTTGATATCTTCCCAATAAACTTGAGTGATATCTCCTCCTACCATTAGGTCCAAAGCATCAACATAACTCTTGTTGATTTCTAACAAGAAAAGTAGTTTATGGGATTCTTCATTGGGCGTATGGTGTGGAGATTCTTGCATGTAGGACAAAAACCTTGAAATGTAATCTCCCAAGCTCTTAGCTTCCTTCTGCTGCATCCTAAAGACATCACTTCCTTTTGTATCACTGCCCCAACAATATTCCTTGTATTTTCCAAAAAACTTTGTCTTCATGTCCTCTCAAGTACCCATGATATTTCTACCTAGACTCATAAACCATCCTAATGCAACTTCTTTTAAGGTGTTAGGAAATAGCTCAAGCCCAAGAGCATCAATGGTGTAGTCATAATCCTAGCAAAGTAGGTCATATTCAAACAAGAAGGTATCATTGATGTTTTCAAGATGGATTCTCAAGGAAAAGGGCTATCAATCTGATTTTGATCTTAAGAGGAAGCTTCAGAACTAGTTAGTTTAGGATTGCCTCAACAAGAAGGGAAATGGTTCTTCTTCTTTGTTTCTAGGAAAATTTGGAATCTCAACTAGTTGTGGTAGCAACTCAACATTAGCTAGCTCACACAAAGAATGAGAAAAAGAATAGCAGATCATTACTCATCTAAACAAAAGGGGGTATTCTAAGAAGAACTCAGAAGAAATACTTTAACAGAGAAATTATCAATGACTCTGAAGAACCTCCTAGCTTGACACCATCCCTAGAAACGATTCCAAAAATGTCTACCTCCTACAATGATATCATAACTAGGATTTTACAACCATGATTCAGAGATTGCAAATCTAACCTAAATATCTATTCGGTCATCGTGGAGGTACATTTAACTTCTCAACCCAAGGACGTGAACTTGAAATGGGTCAGTACTGCATGTGCACTAGGAATTCTCAAGTAGCCATCTCTAATCTAAAGCTAAGAAACATGTAGTATTGAAAGTAAATTGTAGGAAGGAAATAACAAAAATGCTAAAAATTAACCAACAACAGAGCTAAACTGAAATGCATAACAAGAATAAAGATTTGGGTGAATAGAGAAGAAACTACTGTCTTCTTTGGTTGTTGGAATAGACACAAGATGGACGTCTAGTCGTTGCAGGAATAGTCAATGCCAAATTTTGAACTAAGTACAAAAAAAGAAATGATGACTAAGTTAATTATTCTAAAGAAATGATTAGTCACCAAGTGGTCCCCCTTGGATGAGTATCCACTAAAACTAATACAAACTCAAATACTCAAATTTAAACTATCATCTCATTCATTGAAAATTATGTAAACAGAGTAATCAACATGGTTATATCGAAAAGTAGAGTATGCTCAATACATTATTAATGTCATTTCCCACAATCAAGAACTAAGGGCCCAAACCTCCCCAGAAGGAGATTCAAATCCATGTTTATTCTACCGGCTAAACAAGGTGGTCAACTCCCACTAACTGGGAGGATGCCATTTAGGGAAAGCAAAGAAAAGAGCACCAGAGTAGTTACGCTTGTAGGGAATCTAGTTATATATGGATCCCAAAATGTGGACTCAACGCTATAGTAATTCTCGCGATTGCTCAATGCCATAAATACAAGGAGGTTACAATTAAATGTAGTGGTGAATCTGCTACCGCTGTCCTTCAGTTGTCTCCATTGAATGATTCCCCTACATGATCCATTGTCAGTTTTATTTCCCAACTTAGAATCCACCAATTGTGTCCTACATGGCAATGTTGGTACGCATAATAATTGAACATCTAAAATCACCTTATAGAACATTCATGAATCCCATACAAAATTAATATAGATAATCTACATAATAGGTTAATGTCATTAATACTTCACAAGGATAGGATAAACCCAATATCGGCAGTTTGAGGGAAATATTATACAAAATATTAACATTCGATGACTAAATTTTATGATAATTCCAACAAATGGACTATAAATTCTACCTAGGAATTAACCAAAAATTAGGCTCAGCAGGATGTTTATCAATAGTTACAATATAAGACATCTAATTATAGAAGAGCTAATGATTCTTTCTTTATGTATATTCCCAAATTTCTGTAGGATGCTCTTCACAGTCAAATTTCCTTAGATTCCATGGATTTAATTAAGAAATATGGTCAATGGTTCATTTAGTTCCAAAGGCTTACATACATTAGGGTGCAAGGATTTCTAGTTGTTCCTCTCAGACTACCCAGGTATCCCACCAACAAACTCCTAATGCTAGAGTTGACAAGACAGATGGTTAGTTTTGAGGAAATCTTACAAAAAGGTAATATTAAGAGGAAAGGATTTGGATCATAATTCCCATTGAGGATAGGGGTCTTGGAGGCTTTCCCTTCTATTCAAAGTTCCCAGCATTCTGAGAAGGAGATGACCCAATTTGAGTTGTATTCCCACACTAATAGAAGTAATTTTGATCCTTATGGAAAGGCCATGAAGTAGGATAATAAGACTTTTAGGCACAAGGACCACATTGAAGACTACTGGGGAAATTGTAGGGATGAATGGGAAGTCATTAGGAGAAGGTTTCCAAGGCTAACTTTGAAGTCAATAAGGCTATACAAAATTATGGAAGTGCCAAATCAAGTGGAGGATGATGATGCAGACCTTCTTCAACACCATGAATATGAACCCTATAGAAGTAGGCCAATGCCTCCAATTAATTGGTTTGAGAAGGGGATAACTAACTTGAATCAAATTACTGAACATGTGAAGAAGTACTCTAGGTTGTGGGTTAATCACAGAGTGTTCGAATTGGAGGCAAAGGGTGTCAAGTTCACCAATGATTTAATGGGGTACTTTGAGTCTTAAGATGAATAGGAAGCTGAAGCTAACAAGGAGGATGAAGTCATTGAACCTCATGATGAAGAAGCTCTTAAAGAAACAATATACATTAAGAGAAGAACTAGGAACCAATTGCAAGTGAAGCAAGGAGAAAATCCATCTCTTAAAGTTAAGAAGGTTCCCCAGGCTAGCACCAATGTTGAAGAAGGGGAACCTCACAACTAGTGAGAAAAATAAAAATACTCACAGAGAGGCAGAAGGCTACAAAAGCAAGGAAGAATGAAGCCACCATAGATGCTCCTTCTATTGCAAAAGTTGTAGATTTGGAAATTTTAGGGGAAAAACCCCAAGTATATCTTAGGAGAAAATCTCCTAAGAAAAATATTGCTCCAGTGGAGGGAGTTAGCTTTGTAGAAGAAGAGGTGCAAGATGAAGAGGCACCTATGGATGATACAGAAAAGAGAGTAGCTCCAAGAAATAATTCTCCAATTTCTTCTCCACATCAAAATGTATAAATTTCTGAGGAACCACTTTTAGAGGAAGGAAACATATCTAATAACTTTGAACAGTTGAATGAAGAGGATGACAATATTTCTACTCCTAATAGTGGAGAGTGGAGAAAGTTTGTATAAGAGATAAGACAACAAATGTCCAGAGCTATAAGTAAGAACATAGAGTCTGAGGTTGTTCAAGGTAAAGTATCATGGTCCCCTGAGAAGGTAATGATTAATGAGACAAAAAATAATCCTGAGGAAGGAAATAATAGAGAAAAAGATGTTGCTTATAGTCCTAATCAGGACAAGGAAGAACAAGGGAATCAACAAGAAATTGAGAAAGATGTTGAAATAAATGTAGTTGATAGTCCTAACAAGGAGGTGGCAACTAAACAGAATACATCCCCATAATGGCTTGAAAAGAGGCTTAGTAAGAAGCCAATTATTATACAAGAGGAGACACCAAGTTGGGATAAATTACTTGAGCAATGGGGAAAACCCATGCAGAGGAAGAGGGCTAGGATAGTTTCTTAATTTTCTAGGGTTGAGTTTAATAACAAGGTTTGTTGGTTTTTTTTTAAAATGTAACTAGGTTTGTCTTCTAATCTACCTATGGAATTGCCAACTCCAATCAAAGGCAGCTCAAAGGACCTAGACCAACTGACGAGGACTTTAAAATTCCTCCTACACTTCAGGATCTACAAGACCTAGGAGGGTGATCCCTTAATGTGTTTACAACCTCTGCACCATTATTATAAACAACATTAACAATAGCAGATAATAACACTTAATAGCTCAACACGATAGGATAATATAAACTAGAATTGGCTATCCATAGACAATATCAACTATCTAGAGCATGAGATAACTAAACATAATCTATTGTATAAGATAGTCATTGATTTTCAATTTGTAGCAAGCTCTAGGAAAAGACAAACAAATACTGAACTACACTAATAAGTACAACTTAGATCAATGCCATATATCCATTACAGGAGTCAAATTCATAAGCATCTAGAGGTTTATAACAGATTTAATACATGACATATAAGATCCCTAACAATATTGTATTACAATTTCATCAATATGCATTCTAACCCAATACTACTTATCAAATCCTTATAGAGAACATATCCACCTATAATCCCATTTAAGCATTTTAACTAATTCATTGAATTGAAGCTAAAATAGAATCATACACACCATGACAGTGAGATGGATAAAATAACCCTTAGTTATTTCATTCATAGTTTATATATGCATGTACAATGGAGAGACATGAGCTTGAACTTATAATTTCAACTCAAATGCTAGTGCTGTCATACAACATTAAATCCCCATGAACTCAAAACCTATTACAAGATGACTCAAAACCTAAATTGCATTTCTCTAAAACCATCATACTTTACAATTTGCTTTGCAACTTCACCTAGACTCGACCATAAATTATCTAACTTTCTAGCCCATACTTATGGCCTTGAAATCCTTCTTATAGAGAATGAAGGAGCAAACAAGCATCGGGCCAGAAAGTACACATGTCACCAGCCAATTGGAGCACCTGGTGATATTCTAAAAATTGTTACAATAGCCATCACCCTAGAGAATATTCTTGTTCATCATGCTAGCTAAGGAAAGTTGATGCAATAACAAAAAACCACAAGAAACCCATGTCGAGAATTCCATCAACACAAAACTGGAACCATTGTAATTGCATCATTTGATTTTCCACTTGTTAGTAGTCCATTATTTTTACTCTTCCTCAGCCAAATACTTAGTTACCCATTTTTGGTATTCTTCATTAGTCGGCTAGTCAAAATTAATTACCTCATCCACCTTGGCATTACAAGGTGTGTATTTTATCGCTACCTGATTTGCATCCCTTTCAAAATATTCCAAAAATGACCTAGTGCCAATAATATTATCCATACAACTCATAAACAAATCATATTTTGAGTCATCACTAATTGAATTAATTTGATCATTGATGACCTCATTTGCTTGATCCTGCCATTGTTGGAGTGAACTGATTTTCCTCTGCTCATCAATTATATCAGGTAGCAATGTGTTACCCCAATCATTGAAATTATTCACCAACTCCCTAATCTTCCTACTCAAATCATCTAGTAAGGTCTGAAAACCCTACAATAACTTAACTAATACTTGAGTAGGCTTTAATGATTGGGGCATATTATTTGTGTCAAACCTTGAGGCCTTATACATGATCTCCAAATCACTGGCCCCGGGATCCAATTTTCAATCAATGTTATCACTACCTCCTGATCCCTATCAATATTCTTTATTGCTTCTAACAACAAAGAATATAAAGAATGTATAGATATCAATTTACTATCAAATTTTTCATTTAAATGCCTCAAGATAGTAGTAACAATCTCCTTTTTCTTTAAAAGAGATCCCTCCTCACCTCTAATGATGCCTGCAATTCATCATTTTTTTGCAAGAGCTACTTCTTTGTAGGATCAACAGAGCACTCTGTTTCTTCTTCAATTTCCTCTAAAGAAGGGGTGAGGGTAGGATTCTAACTAGGAGATCCTGGTGTGGAAACAATTGGAGAAGCAAGATGCACTGATCCTACTGTGGAAGGTAATTTACTAGTTCCTGGAGCACTTGATGTCTCCCCAATCTGCTTGTACCTAAACCTTTCCACCTCAATCTGCAACTCAACATTATTTTGTTGCATCTTGTTGTATTCCTCAATCAAGAGGTTATAATTCTCCATTAGGCTCTTCTTTTTAGCCTCCTCCCTTTCAGTAGTCTTTTGGGCCAATTTGACCACATTCACAGTAAAATTAGTAGCCTTGGTGGTTGAGGTCTCTGAAGCTCTCTTTATTATTAATCCTCCTCTAAAATTTGGATTAATATTATAAACATCTAGTTTTCTCCCTTGTGGGGCCAATACCCAAAATTCTAGGGTTTCATACTCTTCATTGAAAGTAGAGTATTGAAGTGCTACCTTGACTTCTTCTTCACTAAAGTCTTGCAAGGGATGCTTGGACTTTAGAATAGCATTAAATGCTTCAAAATCTACAATATCCCATTTAGACAGAATCAATACACTAGCCTGACTCACCAGTTTTCTTCCTTCTTCAGGAGTGATGTTCTTGAATTCTTCCATCAATTCATCCTTCACCTCCTCATCATTCTCCTAGTCTGACCTATCAGGTCTTAGTTCTCTTCTTTTCTTACATTTATCTTGATATTCTTCAAATTTCATCCTCCATACCAATTGCAAGAATACAAGAGTTTTTACAAATGTATTTTCATCTAGAAACTCCTTGCATGCTTCCATTCTTGCATCTTGTACACTCTTTCCTTTCATATCTAAATCAGATAAAGCCAATTCAGTTGTTCTAGGAGGGGAAGGCATACCAACTTGCATGTACTAATCAGTCAAAATGATTTCATAAATCAAATTCTCCTGTGGTTGATCAATTCTTTGCCTCTTAGGGCTTGGATCAGATGGTGGTGATGATGGATTGTCTTTTGTTCATGATTCTAAATCAATAATTTTGATTGCCCCGGGCACTTGAATTTTGGACCTAGTTGTGGAGGCACCTTCATTATTTTCTTTCCTTTTCTATCAACTTCTTCCTCATCACTGTTGCTATCCTTTTTCCTTCTATAAATGGGCCACCTTTTTGTAGGCTGATATGTTGGCCCTATTTCAATTGGTCTGACACATTTTTCTTGTACACCCAAGCTTAGTTCCAAATTTACCTTTTTGGTTCTTAAAGTGCCCATAATCTCCTTGAAGTTCTTCATCAAAAAATCAATTTTCTTATGGTATGGACTAAACTCCAATAATGGATCATACTTGGGATCCACTTTTTGCACAATATATAATATCTTATCATAAGCTATCCATTTCTCCTTTTTCAACTCCTACTTATTTAGGTCGAACTCATTTCTAATCAGGTCCTCAGGGAAGTTAAACTCATGCACAAACTTGCCAATTTTTATTCTTTGTCTGAAAAGAGAAAAGAAACCCTTAGGATCATGCTGCCACTTTGGACCACATCTCAAATGGTAATCATCAAAGAATTTATCAAAATGTACCCAACTTCCCTTTGAAAATGCAAAATCAGACACCACTGTATAATTAGGGAAAAATGTTCCCTTACCCCTCCCAGTGAGGTTGTCCTCATGAATACAACCTATTTTCCACAAAACTTCTACAAAACCCACTCTTGGTGGCACATTGTATGGTAGTATATGAGGGGCTCCCTGGAAACCATATACTCTCAAAACATTGCTGACTAGGTATGGGATAATGTCACCTTATTTATGGCAGACTTTTAATTTTGGCTTCCTCCCCTTTGGCCTAAGGAAATCATGTAATTCCTCAAGGATCCTAAGTATATTCACCATCAATCTAGCCCTCAATCTAGAATCAAAGCAATTATCAAATTCCACATAACTTGTTCTTTCCTTATTATAAGATAAATTTGCAACCCATATCTATATTGGCAATCTTTCTCCATCAACCGATTGCCTTAATTTCATCCTCTCAGAGAAGAAATCAGAATTCTTGAACAAGAACATATGTATTAGCATAGAATACCAAAGAATTGAGTGCCAATATCATTTTTCTGTAGCTTTGACAATCCTTCATGTATCCTCTCAGCCAAGAAAGGGGCAAAATCATAGGTCACATAAAAGTTAGGGTGTTTTATTTGCACCCCCATGAACATATAAGTAATGGGAATCAATGCACCAAGATTGAAACCCAAGATCTAACATAATGAATAGAAAGTAGCCAAGAAATGATTTGTAAAACAATTTAATCTGAAAGGTTCCTAGTCACCAGGGCTGATATGAAATCTTGAACCCCCTGCCCTAGCCAAATGAGGTGGAAGCAACTTAGCTCTAAAAAGAGACTTCAATTTTGCATATTCCTGCTTCATCTCCTCAAGATTGATAGGAACCAAGTCTTCACTCAGTTCACTCAGGTCAAATATCTGCTAGACCTCTTCTCTGTTAATACTTAGCAGAACACCTGCATCATTATCTCTAATTACTCATGTGACAGGGTCATATCTTGCAGCCACTACCCTAAGTAGGTCTACATCAGGTAACACATTTGGTACAACCAGCTTCCCCATATGATACATCTATCCATTTGAAAAGGGTGAGAAAAATTCCTCTATCCATACCACAATATGAACATTTCCAAACTAATGAGGGGAACCCTAGCATTGAAAATGTTGGAGAAATTATACACTAACCCTTCCCGCAGGATTTTCCCTCACACTAGAACCAATCCCTTCCTTCTATCATTTGTTGACAAGGGAAATTGATCCAGGAAATCATCGTACATGTCTTTTTTCAAATATTCAATCTAGCCAGAATGTTGCTTGGGTGGTGCCATCTCAGACAAACTAGGGCTTCTTTACAATGTTATAATTCAAATAGCTAGGACTAACCAAAGATAGAAAATTACAGAACAAAACACTACAATTTCTCACAACTATAATTAAATTATAGCCCTAACACATTCATCAACAAGATTAAAGAAAAGCACAAAAAATATTTTCCCAAATTGAAGTGCAAAATGATCGGGAGGCACAGAAAATAAGCTCACAGCTTTATTCGCGGAAAACCCAAATTCTGGCCGCAATGATTCACAACTTCACTTTCAGCTTTGAAACTACTTTGTAAAAAAATTGAGTGCCTTGTGATGCACATAAATTAGGAGAAGTAATTTTATTTCATTCAAATTGTGCCAGTAAATTTCTCATTTGCCATTAAAGCTCACTCGCACACTGCATGAACGGCTCCAACCATATTTGATACAAATTTAAATCTTAGTCATCCATCCTTCAGTTTGATCAAATCATCTAATAGCTACCTTCAAAAAAAGATGATGCAATCATCAACATGGCATTAAAGGGCCCACCATACCATACACCACAAAGGAAATCCATGTGGCGGTTGCCCACAACATCACAATTGGTAAAAATCCTGCAACTTTAGATCACGTGATGGTGGGTAATAGTAGATCTTGAAAAGCGGTGATCTTGTTCCTTCAAAATAGTAGTTGGCCTTATCATTATCTATTGAACACCTTTTTCGCTAAGATCATAACATCTTCGTTGATTTGAAGCACATGCATCTCACAAGCATTTTAGTAACCTGCAACATAACACATTAAAGTTGGGTTAAATTATTTCATTATTTCTTCGGCTCCACTAGATAAGACACATGGCAATCACTCGCAATATCATGATCAGTAAAAACCTTGCAATTATGGATCACACAATAGTGAGAAATCATAGATCTTAAGAATCAGTGATCTCGGTCCTTCAACATAGTCGCCAGCCTTATCATTATCTAGCAAACAACTTTCCCATCCAAATTATAATAGATTCATCGATTTAAAACATGTGCACCTTGAGAACACTTTAGTAACCTGCCTTTTAATGTATTTAAGGCCAGATTAGTGTATTTCCTTATTATTTTGGCTTCATCAGATGAGACACGTGGCACTCACCCATGATATCATGATCCATAAAGATACTGCAGCTTTGGATCATAGGATGGTGGGCAACCGTTGATATCTGATGAAGATTGATCGACGAAACACAAATTGATCTCCTTCGGCCATGCAAAAAAAAGGACATGTGGCATCCTCCTGTGATATCGCAATCAATAAAGATACTGTAGCTTTCGATCACACAATGGCAAGCAATCATTGATATCGGAAGGCAATTTGATCAATGGTAGAGCAAATACGACCCCTTCTGTAAAATAAAACATTCATTAAAAGGATAAGGGGACATCACTAGGCGGATGGAAAAGGACGACATAAGTTGTTTTTAAAAGATGAAACATAGGGTCAACCAAGACTTAGGGAAAATAAAACTCGTGGAGGAAATAAAAATTAAAACCAAAGGGACCAAGCTTAGATAGAACGATGGGGAATAAGTTGTTTTAAAAGCCTTCCAAAAGTAATAGCAAAATAGATCCCACCCTAGGCGTAAAGTAAACATAAGGGATTTACATGAAGACAAAGCTAAAACCCCAACCCTTAGAAAGTTTCCAACACCATGAAAGACTAGCGACATAAGGCAAGGCATGAGTGACAAACAAGGAGAAAAAATTTGAAGCTCCATCAAGGTCATCCATGTGGTTGTTCCTTTAACAGATAAGTTCAAGGATGAGGTCAGGTCCTCTGATTACAAGGTGCAAATGATCAACCTAGGGCCTACAAGGGAGCAAGAAAAGGAAGAGTTACAAGAGACTTCCCAAGCAATTCTAAGAAGATTCGATAAAGTGATAGAGGAAAATGAGAGGTTGCAAAAGCAATTAAATGATGTGTATAAGTATGTGCAATACTTAATGAAGCCTTTACAAACTATGGGAAGCAAAGGGATTGTGTTAGAAGGATTATTTCCCAAGGAAGCAGTAACAAAAATTGAAAGATTAAAATCCTCCATCCATTGTACTCATAGTTGGCTCCTCGATGTAAGCAATAGAGGAGATGAGGCAATTGAGAAAATATTGAAGATATACACCGATGCCTCTAATTTTCTTGAGAACACTTCATAATTTGTTGTAGATTCTAATAAAATTGATGAATCAACTGTTGTTGGATTGAAGATCCTATAGGTGTCAAAGGAGAAGATGGATAAGCTGGAAATCTTTTCTCAGGATGAGATTGGTAGGGTGAAGGAATGGCTTGAATTTTGGAATTACAAGAGAGAACTCCTCACAAAGGCTTTAAAGAAGATAATGAAATTGTAGGGAAAGATGAAAGAAATATATAATAGTTGTATAAGTTTCCTGGAAATCATGAATGGGAGGAAATTTGGGAAGAAAAACATGAACATTGGTATACTACAGGGTTGGTGGCATGAAATATATGCCCCTTGTAATGGTTCTCCAATCACCAAAGAAATTCTAGAAGATACAGCTATATAAATTTCAAAGTTAGAAAAATACCATGAGCTGTAAGTGGAATGGAATAAAGTTATTCCACAATATTTGGAGGAATTTAAAAATCATAAAACCAAAATTAAATTTATTCCAGTTCAAGAACCAGAAGATATGAAGGAAATATTAGAAAATGCAAATGAATTATTAAATAAATTAGGATCCAATCAAGAGGGAGAAAAGGAGAATAATCAATAATCAACCACCTAGTTTTTTGTGCCAAACATGTGATCCTAGCTAGCCAGATGGGTGACCTTGAATTTTGTGCCATAAAAAAAACTATTGGAAGATCTAGACTGACTTGGAAGGAGCCTCAAATATTAAATGCAAAATTATTATTTTATTAAAAGAACTTTCTAGGTCGACTTGTTTTGGCCGACCTTTTGGTGTAACCCTAAACTGGGCTAACCTATTTGGAAATTTCTATAAATTAGGCATCATGCCTCATTTGTAAGGGTTAGAAGTTAGAGAAAAGCTAAGTGATAGTTGCAGGATCTAGAATTGAGCTAGGAGTTAGAATTTTCTAAGAGGAAGTGTTGCTACATTGGATACTTGAATTGTTGCAATATTGGGTGATTCAATAAGTAAAGTCATTGTGCTTTGGTGCTCTTTCTTGTCTTGTCTCATTTTCCATGGTTCTTGCTATTCCATATCTTTGAGATTGTTTTGATATTGTTTGTTATATGTTATGTTTAGATTTAAATCTGAAGCAATGGTGTTCATGGTTTAATGTTTGAAGTTTTGGAAAATGGGAACATTGAGAGGGGGGTGAATCAATGTTCACTGATTTTGATTTCCAAAAAAGATCCAAAACAATTAACAACAATAATTAAACTTCATATAGCATTTGCAATACAAAATCGATGAAATCATGTAGTCACATTAATGAACACCATAACACAAGATATTTTTACATGGAAACCTTGCTAGGTGAAAAACCATAGTGGAGATTAATCCACAATGTTTACTCTATTAAAATTAAAATAGAAAGAAGAGGAATGCACTTGCACTTAGGTGCACTGCCTAGAGCTCATTGCTCAATAGGAAAAAGTTAAGATTACAACAAAATTTTGAACTAAGAAAACAAAATCTACAAATGCTAGAATTCAGTTCCACTGAAGCTCACAATCAAATTCTGGATCTCTTAATTGGATCACACTTCTGCTCTACTCTGCATACCAAAACTATTCTGTCCTCAAACAACTGATCTTCTCTTTTCACTCTCTTCTTGATATTCCTTCACTACTGCATTATATCTACTACCATGACTTGCATATCACAAACAAAATGGTTTACCAATCTCCTTTATATACCTAGTAAACAGAAATGCAATGTATGTTAGCCTCACAATAAAATATAATATTTTTTCTTATGTTGGCTCAAATCACTAATTAGAATCAATGCGTACCCACACAAGTCTGCTAGACTTTAGTAGGGACCCAAACCAATATTTCAAACATAGGAAATAGAAAAATACATACTCCACATATATCCATGATACGTCATATGAAACATGTCGGCCACAATGGAAAATAAACCATGAAACATGCTACCAAATCTCTTAACTCAAACTCTGACTTAATACTATACCACAAAACTCATCATAGGATAGTGTAAATGCTAAGAAATATTTCCTGGAGATCCACACCATGAAATGATGATCTAGAAAAGTGATAAGTTCAACTTTCCAATTGGATGTCATGTTCTTCATTCTTTTTGCTGGTAGATTATAGAGTCTTAGTTTCCTTGCTAGTATAAACAATGCTAATACTGTGGATCATATTGCTAACTATGGTTGCCATCAATGAAAACACAAGTAGCCAAAAATGATCTCTTAGAGCCATATGCGAATAATCTCCCCCTTTGGAATTGATGACAACACTTAGTGAAAATTTGACTAAGTGTCAAAACTAAAAACTCAACAAGACAAAAATTACTGCTCCCCCTATGGATGTCAAGGAAATTTTTCACTACATTCTCTCCCCCTATTACATCAATGAAAAACATCTACTATATCCACTCTACACTTTTCTTCCTATTCTCTCCCTTTAATATTTTACTGCACTTACTCTTACTCCATTCTCTCACCAACTGATGATGTTAAAATTGATCAAAATTGGACAACTGTTGTAAGAATTCAGAAAATCATTTTATACTTAGCTTTCATTTCTGGAAGGAATTTCTTCCAAGAGTCTACCGCAATCCCAATAGCTATGATCAAGTTGTTATTCTCTGAAGTTCTATTGATGATTTGAATAAGAGACTCAAGAATGGTGATTGCATCTTCTAGTTTTTCTCTTGACCTAAGCACTTCAATCATCTACTCTAATCTCCCTTCAGTTATGTCTTTCACTTTCCAAAAGGCATCAATAAGAGTATTCCTAGAAAAGTGTACCTTTGCATGCTCAACTTGTAGAGCATGAACCTTTTTCTTAGCATCTCCATTCTTGTCCAAAGTCATACTATAATCTTGTCTAGTTCTGACAAGCTCTTTTTCATTTTCCTCCAACATATCCTTGTACTTGCCTACCACATGACACCACTTAAGATAGTAATTGAAAAATTTATTGGAAAAATCAATGCATTGTCTCAACTCATTCATTTTCTTCTTCAACTTGGAAATGGATAGCCTAAATTGCATCTTTAAATGTGAAATTATTTCCTCCTCTTTTCTATCTAGAGGCATAGATTCCATGGCATCCTTGACACACTCAATTAGTTCTTTCGGGAGAACATCTTGCATACTCTCCAGCTCAATATTATTTTCAGTAAAGTATCTTTCTTGAGTGTTTTCAATAATATCCTACTCATAAGATGGCCCATTTAACCATATGTCTGATATCTTTTGTATCCCATCTTCATCCTGAATGATTTGCACTATCTTTGACTTGAACAAAGCACCTTCTCCATCATTGTCTTCAGCTATTATAATTTCCTATTCACCTAGTTTTGCTTGATCTCTTGGAGTAAATATTCTTCAAAAACTTCATCCTCTACATCCACGACCAATTGTCTTTTCCCCTTTTCTTCAACCTTTTTTGTACTTGGGCATCAGATGAGTGACACCACCCATATCACTTCCTCTCTTCTACATTTTCTCTACCTTTCCAGAGGATAATCCAACATCAGTTAACTTTACTCGGAGAGGGACAACACTTTCCCTGAACCTTTCTAACACCTTTCTAAAGAAGCTTTCATACACTTGTTCAAATTTTCCAAAATAATTATAATGATTAAAGATTTTCTTACAAACCAACATATTTTCTCTCCACAGTACATTGTCCTTCATAGGAAAACAATTTACAAAGTACATCATAATACATAAATTTATATAGTGCCAAACCTAAAGGGGTAGTTGATATCCTTCATTAATTGAACATTCTCCATCAGTTGATCCTTCAACATACTACATAGGTCAAAGTCTTCATTTTCAATTATCATTTTATGAGCGCTATATGCAACACCTACCGAGGTTGATCCTTCTTGGTTTCTGAAGAAGATTTTATATGTGATTCCATGTGCAACATACCTTGTCAACAAATATGTAGTCATCACAATTACCAGAGCCCTCTGATCTCCTATTATTATGGTTAAGGCTTTGACCTTAACATTGTTAATCAACTTCTTCTTCAGGGTATGTGTAGGATCATAAAAAAAACAAGCCCTTAAGTGACAAAAAATTCAAAAAAAATAGAGTTATAAAACTTGAGGTAAAAATTTGAATAAGTTATCTATATTATTTAAAAAATATGTAAGAATAGAATCTATAGAAAATTGAATTTAGTTTCTAAACTACTAGGTCTATTTAAAAAATATATATCTATTTGGTGAAAATTTGAAATTTCAATATAGTAGTACTTAAATTTCAAGGGAAAAATAAGAAGTAGGTGTTTTTTTGACCACCCTAACCACAATAAAATGATAATTATTTTTTATAAGATTTTAGATATAAGTAGATGACTCATGTCCCAATGTGATGCATATTTTTTTGTAATATTTTTCTAAGTAAATAATTAATTTTGAATTTTTTGTTACAAATTTTAAAAAATATAAAAACTCGTATGTCTGACCACCTTAACTTGGTCAAAACTTCATAAAATTCATTTTTTTTTCTTCTAAATCCTATAGTATGTGAAGTATAGAATGTGATACATGTTTCAAATTCAAAAAATGTGATATCATTTGAAAGCTATAGATGTTTTTCAATCAGCCTATCAATTAGGACTTTAGTCGTAATTCAAATAGAAAATGAATAATAATTATTTATTAAATTTAAAGTAAAGTATAATTTATATTGGTGGAAAGCTGGAAATATCCTTTAAAAATCCTTTTCATTTCATCAATTTTGGGTAAAAAAAAATCGTCAGCCACATGGACCATCATATTAGTTACATATTGCCACTTTTTGGCCCATCATGATCCTACACATACCCTTCAATAAATCACCAGCATGCATAAGTATGTTAGATTCCTAATCACATCCTTAGAAATTTGATAAGGTTTGTCTAGAGTGAGGATATCACCGTCCACTTTTCTTAGAAAAAATAGAATTATCTCTACATTTACAAAATGAGGATATTCGCTCCATATATCCAAATTTTTATGCTTTGATCCTTCAAGCCTCTTGAGATAGGTGCGCGATTTTTTTTTCTTTCATCCCTAATATTTTGAATACTATACTCGTCTAGAGCTACAGTTCCTTTGTTTTCCTTCATGTTTCATCTTGACCAAAGTTCTACTGATCATAAAAATAGATATGAAATCAATGATCAATAGAAATACCTAGAAATTCGTTGTTAGGATCACCTTTTGCACCTTTGAAATTTTACAGAAAATTCTCTTGAAGTGTTCTCCTTCAATGCATAATGATGAATTAGGGTTTCAAATTCCCTCTTTATAACTTCACTTATTTTACTTTCTACCACATAAAATGTGTTGCCCTAGAAGTTCTGGTCACTCTGCAAACTTAGACAACAAGCGAAGAAGTCAACTACAGACCTATACCATTTCATCTAATTCAACATATGATTTCTAATGTGTCCATTTATGAATAACACAATGACTGATGACATTCACCGATTCGGTGCCAATTATACATAGGGGGACAAGATATTTTCATGGAAAACTCCCCCTAGGCTACTAGCCTGATATCAGTTACTGGAAGAGTTACCAGAGGGAGCTTCTGGTACAACCTTGTTTCCTTCATCAGGCTCACTTTTCTTCACCCATGTTTTCCTCATTTTATCTCTTATCTCTTCCACATATGATTTTTATTTTCCTTTGTTTTCTTTCTATGAATTTCTTCCTTGATAAATCAAACCTCTATTCCTAAAAAATTTTGCAAGGTGTCCAAGATTGTTACAATTGAAACATACCAAACCTTTCTATATATACCAGCCATTCCACTGATTTCTTATTAACCTACAATGATTAGAAACATGTCCAAATCTTCCACAGGTATAGCATTTAATGTTGTATTGATAGGCATACTTTTGCATTCTAATGCCTTATGACCAAACTTCTTAAATTTAAAACATTGAGCAGAAAATGATGGAGTACTAAGGCTTATCCTTCTTCTACACTGAGAAGCCATATGTCCAAATTTATTACAAGTAAAAAAATATCCATTAAATCTTTGAGCATTGGGTTGCCTTACCAAATGTTTTATTCCTTTGTTCTTCTTTTTTAGAGTTCTTCTATTTAGATCTAGAGATTTCATCCTTCTCATAGCTGAGACCTTGCTTGTCATTTGTATCCTTCTAATTTTTGTTTATCTCATCAAGCTTAGCATAACTTATCGTAAAATTTTCTTTGAATTCATTTGCAGTAGCAAGCTCATTTCCAAGAGTAACTATTTGTCTCTCAATATTGTGTTCATAGTTTCTAGCCTATTGCAGTTCTACCTTTAGCTAAATGGTTCTACTATTAATTTTGATGCATTCTTCATATTTTTCTTTCATGGAGTAGGAAATATTCTCCTCATTCTTCTTCCTTTGTTCAATATCTTTGGTAAACTTCATTGCCACATATTCCATTTCAACTTTTAGAGTTGCATTTTCCTTGGCTAGCTTCTCACATTCTCCTATTATTTCTTTTAGGGTTTTATTCAGATGGACATCATCTAAACCTTTGCTTTCTTTTTTCTTCAAATGATCACACTACTCCTTCCTCTTTTCCCTTGACTCATTTATCTTATCCTTCAATGATTGAATGGATTTTTCAACATCTACAAGATTTTCCTTTAATTCCATGACCTCCGCTTTAGATTGATCAAGATCATCAACTGCTTTGATACTGATTGTTGGACACTAGGAACAATAAGAGGGGGGGTGAATTAGTGTTCACTAATTTTAATTTCCAAAATAGATCCAAAAAAATTAAAACCAATAATTAAACTTCATATATCATTTGTAACACAAAATAGATAAAATCATGCAGTCACATTAATGAACACCATAACACTAGATATTTTTACGTGGAAACCCTATTAGGGGAAAAACCACAGTGGAGATTGATCCACAATGTTTACTCTATTAAAATTAAAATAGAAAGAAAAGGAATGCAGTTGCATTCAAGAACACTGCCTAGAGCTCACCTCTCAATAGGAAAGGCTCATTGCCTTACAAGCAAAATTAAGATTACAACAAAATTTTGAACTAAGAGAACAACATCTACAAATTACAGAATTTAATTCCACTAAAGCTCACAATCAAATTTTGGATCTCTTAACCAGATCACACTTCTTCTCTACTGTGCATACCAAAATTATTCTTCCCTCGAACAACTGATCTACTCTTTTCACTCTCTTATTGATATTCCTTCACTATAGCATTATATCTACTACCATAACTTTCTTATCACACACAAAATGGTTTACCAATCTCTTTTATATACCTGCTAAATAAAAATTCAATGTATGTCGGCCTCACAATAAAATATAATATTTTTTCTTATGTCGGCTCAAGTCACTAATTAGAATCGATGCGTACCCACACAAGTTGGCTAGACTTTATTAGGGACCCAAAACAAGTTTTAAAACATAGAAAATAGCAAAATACATATTCCACTTATATCCACAATACGCCATATGAAACATGTTGGCCACAATGGAAAATAAACCATGAAACATGCTACTAAATCTCTTAACTCAAAATCTGACTTAATACTATACCACAAAACTCATCATAGGATAGTGTAAATGCTAAGAAATATTTCTTGGAGATCCACACCATGAAATGATGATCTAGAAAAGTGATAAGTTCAACTTGCCAACCAGATGTCCTATTCTTCATTCTTTATGTCAATAGATTATAGAGTCTTAGTTTCCTTTCTGATATAAACAATGCTAATACTATGGAGCATACTGCTAACTCTGGTTTCCATCAATGACAACACAAGTAGCCAAAAATGATCTCTCAAAGCCATATGCCAACATTAATTTTCTAAGCAATCCTTGGTCCATACTTTTAGCAGCCTGTTGATTGTAATTTGTTGTGTAAAGTTAGTCTAGGCTTTAAAATTGTGATGAAGTTCAAGGGTATGTGCAGGATCATTGTGGAAAAAATAGGCCCTTAAGTGGCAAAAAATTCAGAAAATTCAGAGTTAGGAAACTTGACGTAAAAATTTGAATAAGTTATCTATATTATTTCAAAAATATGTAAGAATAGAATCTGTAGCAAATTGAATGCAGTTTCTAAACTACTAGGTTTATTTGTTTTTAAAAGAAATCTATTTGGTGAGAATTTGAAATTTCAATGCAGTAGTACTTAAATTTCAGGGAAAAAATAAGTAGGTGTCTGTCTGGTCACCCTAACCACAATAAAATAATAATATTTTTTTATAAGGTTTTAGATATAAATAGAGGACTCATGTCTAGATGTGATGCATATTTTTTTGTAATTTTTTTCCAAGTAAATAATTAATTATTATTTTTTTATTACAACTTTTTAAAATTATAAAACTCGTATGTCTGACCACCTTAACTTGGTCAAAACTTCATGAAATTTTTTTTTTCTTTTTTTAATCCTATAGTATATGAAGCATAGAATGTGATGCATTTTGGATTCAAAAAATGTGATACCATTTGAAAGCTATAGATGTTTTTCAATTATCTTATCAATTAGGGCTTTAGTCATAATTCAAATAAAAAATTAATAATTTATTTATTAAATTAAAATTAAAGAATAATTTATATTGGTGGAAAGTTGAGAATATCCTTTAGAAACCCTTTTTGTTTCATCAATTTTGGGTAAAAAAAAAAGTCGTCATCCACATGGGCCATCATATCACTTACATATTGCCACTTTTTGGCCCATCATGATCCTACACATACCCTCAATTGTGGGTATTTATTCATTTCATTTGTTAAATAAGGTTGGATTGGGTCAATGCTTCATGATCTGAAAATCTTTCATTCCTTAGAAGATTGCACTATTTCTGTAATATTGTAGATTAAATCTGGGTTAAGTAGAAATTAGTTTTGAAGGATTAGTCCACTTTAAGTGTTTTGTCATTTGCATTGTTGGTATTAGGAGTTAGTTTAGTTTTAAGATCTCTGTTAACTCTTATCTTTTGATTTTTCTTTAAAAATATGAGTTATATTTAGGATCAAAAGTATCACCATATTGCAAGATTTGATAAGTTTGAATTTTGCAGCATTTTTTTTTTATAATTGCCCTTTGTGATTACCAACAATTTCAAATTATCACTGAGTTGTTTATACATTGTCAAGACCTAACCTTAGAGACCTTGGGGTTATCTCTTGAGGCTTGTTGATAGAGATTTACCTTTCAAGAGAGATAGGATACTTGTATTATGTTTGAGTTGTTGCTATGCAAAAAACACCGTCAACATAGCCGATATCCACTAAGAGGGTTGCTCTGCTAAGGTAGGTGAATATATCATGATACCATGATGATCCAAGATCAATGATGACACATAAAAATCTAAGTTTTTGGATTTCAAAATTTGGTTCAATAAGTTTTTCTACCAAGAATTCACATTGAAGAACATTGTGTGGAATGTCTAACAATGATCCAATTGTTGCCATAACATCTATTACTCTATTGTTCATGTGAGGAATCTTCTCAAAATTTATATCAATGAAAAGGTCCTTGAGACTTTCTACCATCTTCTCATAAGGAGTAAGCTTTTCATTCTTACTTTGGTAGTCATCATTGAGTTGGTTGATAACCAGTTGGAAGTCTCCATAGACTTTCAATTTTTGTATCTGAAACTAGACTGCTATCCTTAGTGGAACCTATAAAAATGGGGGATTAAATGTGGAGTCACTAAAAAAAAACCCTTCTACTTTTTCTGACTTGTTTGGGCCCTCCTTGTGATTTTGGCTTAATGTTTCCTTGATTTAGTGTTGCAATGGAGCTAACACATTCACATTAGGTCTTGGGCCCTTGTCCACTAATGGGATTTTAATGGTGCCTTGCAAAAGTGTTAGAACACACTATAAAACTTTTCTAGGGTTTTATCAAATAAGTTAAGAATTTTAATTATAATCAACCTAAATCTTGCCTTATTTGGAGCATTGTAAAGTGTTGTAACACACTTTCACATTCCTATAGGCTTCTCATTAATAATTAGGCTTTATTATGCTTTAATTGGCCCCATTTTACATCCACAAGCCTCATTTATTGTATCTTTTCAAGGATAATCCTGACACCAGTCAATGACCAATCATAATTAAGGTGTTTCTAGCTTGTGTGGCCCAAATTTAGTGTTTGGGACTCATTCACCACCTTGGGAGAATGAGTCCCACCTAGGTCTTTTTGGGCCTAATGCAAGTTTCACACATTTCTAAGCATTTTTAATTTTGTTGTCCCATACATTATGTGTGATGGGACTCATTCGCCACCTTGGGTGAATGAGTCTCGTGTGACCAAAATTCAAATTTAATTCAAATTTTTGGTGGGATTTTATTCTCCTAGATCTGATGTCATCTTTTAGTGTTGTAATTTTGGGAATTCTTGCATAATTAAGTATAAATACAAGGTTCTTTCACTCATATTCAACACCTAGCATTCAAGAGAGTTTGCAAGAGCATTTGAGCATTCAAGGCATTTCAAGGGTAGATTATCAAGCATCTTAGAGCATTCTTCAAGTGCCAATCATCATGCTAAAGATTTCATTCTTCATGTTTGTTATTGTGATAACATTTGTGATGTATACTTCATGATCCAAGCAAGTGTTTCAAGAAAGATCCATCTCCTTGAAGCTAAAGTCAAGAACCACATCTATTGCAGCCATTTCAAGCATATTTGTAGCACCCTATTGCTAGGGTTTGGTGAGACTTTGCAACATTATATTTTGTTCATTCATCATTTCCTTTTATATTTTCTTTCATTTCAAGGTTTAATTACCAACAAGCGGTTTGACCAAGGAAAACCCCCATTCACTAACCCCCACAACATTTTTTCCTCTTCTTGTGTGTAATTTACAGAGCTAGGTTGCATATATTCCAAGAAGAAAAGGTGGAGAAAATTTATCAAGTTATCAAAATCCCTAAAGTTGTCATAAAACCTTGGAGAAGCTTGGAGAAGGTCTATAGGTGGAATTTTGTAGTTTCAAATTTGGAAACCAGTCAAAAAGAGTAAAGCAGACCAAGAGGAAAAAAATATAGTTTAGAACTTCTAGAAAAGTAGAAGTGGACTGATTCACCACTATTGGTGAATGAGTCCCACTGTACAAGCCTAAAAGACAATTTTGTATAGATCTAGATACCCTTTTTGCAGAAATTTTTTCCTGCATATTTTCTGGGAAACTAGGCTGATTTTCCCATCTTGGCAAATGAGTCCCAGTCAACATCAATAGTAGAATTTTCAATGGTCCAAACCTCCATTATGCCTTCTTCACTCTTCTAGGTGCACACTCAGTTTCATAGCTTTATGTTACATTTTTTCACATTATTAGGCCATTTGAGTTAGTTTGCATTTCACACTATATTTTCCATTTCATTATCTTTTCCAAGTTTACACTTGGTGGTGAACCCCTCATTAGCTATCATTCGGTCACTTAGATATTGTAGCCCTATTGCAAGATCTCAATCTCCTTTGCATAGAGATTTCTAGGGATATCCTTGAGTGGAGTCTCTTTGAAAGTGGGTGTGAATACATTATATCCTAATCCATTATTCCACATTACATCACACACCCTATTTTTAAGAAGTTCCAAAATGCTATCATATGGCTTAGGACATAGAGCACACCCACTTTAAGCTATTCCACTCAATGATAACCCTAGAGATATCAATGCAAAAGAGAAAAAGATCTTGCAATAAGGTTGTCTTAGGGACTGATTATAAGCGAATGAGGGGTTCACCACCAAGCTAGGGCTTGGAAAAAATTACGAATTGAAAGATCTAATGATAAAATCTACTGATGCATAAAACTTGAATGAATGACCTAGAAATGCATATGAATCAAAATAGTAAATAATAAAATGAGAATTTTGCACCTTGAAACTTGTAGAGGCTCAAATGAAGACTATAAATGCTACAAATCTTGAAATTTAGGCCTATTGGGACTCATTTACCAATCTGGATGAATCAGTCCTAGATGAGGGTTTTGACACAAGAATGAGTTTCAAGAAAAAGGGTATTAAAAACTGCAAAAATCTCAAAATTCACCTAAATTGGGACTCATTTTGCAATCTAGAAAAATGAATCTAGTTAGGGTTTTCTAGAATTTCAAAGTTTGAATTTTCTCTTCAATATCTTCTCTTTCTATTCATCTTTATTTCTAGATCTAAAACCTTGATTTCAGACCTTTAGATGACATGTTGGTGAAGATTATGACCTTGCAAATGGGGAGAAAAATCCAACAACTTTCTCCAATCTAGTAATGTAATCTGCAATGATCCTTCAAGTCTTCAAGGCACCTAGATCTACAATTACACAAAGAGAGAGAGAGAGAGAGAGTTGAATGTTAGGGAATAGGGGTTTGTCTTGGTCAAAACCCTTATAGGTAATCAAAACAAATGATGAGATAATGAAATGAAGGTATGAAACATGAAATGAAGAACCTTATAATATGTCGCATACGGCATGTTTAAAAGTTGACAGTGATGCTACCAAGGCACATAAAAGAGAAGAAGAGAAGTAGTCTCGAGATCCCCCTTCCTCCTCTTTTTTTGTTCATCCTGATGCTTCCTCTAACCTTGCTATGGCACCATCAAATTCCACTCCATGTTTTGTGGGAGAATCCTATGGTTCCCACCTAACGAAAGCCTAAGCATTTCACATTCAACCTTCTTGACCTACCCATGAAGCCTAGACACATTTGATATGGTAGGAGAAAGGGTCCCTATGGAGATTCCTCTATGCTTCAGCCTCTATGGTCCCCTACCGCTTTTTCTCCCAAAACAATAAACGAGGAGAGGCCCACTGCTAAAGCATTGAAGCCAAATCCCCTTGCTATTTCTCAACTTGCTCCTCTTGCTCCCATTTAGGATTTTGTTCCTCTACCAAAAAGGTTTGTAGTGGACACTCCCATGACCAAGTAGGAGCCTTTTGTTCCTTTGTAACCTTCAACCTCTAGTTCAAAGATTCAAAGTAACTGCCTTGCACATGAGTACAAGCATTGGTGAAAGGTTCTCATAGTTGAGCATACCACCTTGTAGAGAAAGGAAGAGGAAGTGACTGCCCCTACATATAGGCCTCCTGCTATGTCCTCCTCTCTCCTCTCCTCTACTTCCATTCAACCTAGTTTTGTCTCACTTTTGGCTTCTGCTATGAGTGCACCTGACCCCAAAAAGGCACAAAAGTTTATTTCTCCTTTGACGATGTCTCCCTTGTTGATGTCCCTTATGGACATCTTGTCATTCCCTAAGCCTGTGAACATGCCAAGTACCTCTATGGTATCCACTGCAGCTTTATCCTCCTCTTTTTCCTCTATGCCTCTCACCTCATATGTGGGGAGTTCACATCCCCCAAAAAATTCAAAGGAAGAGGTTGGCCCCTCCAATAATGGAGGGAGTAAGAGGATCCCACCTTCTCCAAAAGGTGGTCTTGTGTTGGCTTATTCCGTCCTACTAATGAAACAAACCTCGACTTCCCCTAAGTTTTTCACTGCTCCTGAATCATTCAATGAATCTTAGGAACATTCCTCTTCCTCCATTGAGGTAAAACATGGAACTCCTATAAAGTGCTTGTTTAACTCTCTGGATGAAGTTTCAACCTTGTTAGTGATCTTCACAAAGTTACTAACCCTACCTCCACAAGAGCCTAATGGAGGGGACCTTATGGGGCTCTCTTCCTTAGCCATTGTTGTAAGAGGATTGGAAGCTCCTCCCCTTAACATTCTACCACTATTGGATCATCCTCCTTCTCCCTCTGATGATCTAGAGTGGGAAGTAGATGATCTCCTAGTCAATCAGTGTTGGGGGGCCCTTCTTTATCTTTAGATTAGATGAGTGTGTGTTTGTTGTGATTTTTTTCCCCATGATCGTGCTATATGTTCCTAGATAACCCTTTTCACCCTTTTTGGTGCTTGGATACAAGAGTGATTTTATTTTCGTAAACCTTCTTATATTTGTATAACCATTCTTCCATGTTTATGACTTGATTTTTGGAAAATTGGGGATGATGCAAAGTGTTGGGGGAATTTAGGCTCCCCTTCCATGTTGACCCAAATTTTTTATTTTTTCTTTTTCTTCTTGTGCATTCCTCACATGGTATTATATAGTAGGGGGTTGATGATAATTCATTTATATACTATTATTATACATATATATATATATATATTCATTCGCAATTCTAACCCTAAAATACCAAAACACCCCTATGTAATTTGTTCGTGTTTACTTTCTTTTCCCTCTTTTTCTTCTCTCTTCTTTGCTTGAGTTTTCCCTCTCATGTGTGACAACATCCTTCAATGATGCTTTGATTCTTAGAAAATGCATTCATTGTCAACAAATATTTTGTCAAAAATCCTCATGAACACTTCTTTCTCAAAACTGCATTCGTGACTAGGACCCCTAACAGAACACGTTTCCTTTATTGCGGGTTCATAAAGAAAGAACTTGAGAACCTTCCTCCAAGGTGGGAGCAACTTTGATATTCCCCTTGCAAGGGGGCATTTTTATTCCTTTCAAATTCCTTGATGATGAATCAATTTTAGAAAGAATGTCCTCTTTCATACCTTCAAACAATGCATCCCTTGAGTGGACCCTCTCTTCACACCAGGTTCCCAAGGGACCCCTTTGGAAGCTTTACAGTTTAATCAATTTCTTGTATGATTTATTTTAGACATGTTATATCTGTGAGTAAGAATATCACTTTGTAGGTGTTCCTATAAAGCCACTTTCTAACTTTGTGGAGTCTCTTTCTCTAGGTTTCCTTCATGCGAGAGATCTTGGAGGACACCTTCCTCGTAGGTCTATGAGTCTATGAGGCACATACACCTCTGAGCTTCCACCATATGAGAGATCTTTGGGGATGCTCCCTTATAGGTTTGCAAGTCTGTAAGGAACTTTTCTTGGTTTCCTTCATGTGAGAGATCTTGGAGGATACCTTCCTTGCATGTTTATAGATCTGTAAGGCACTTTTCTCAGTTTCCTTCATGTGAGAGATCTTGGAGGATACCTTCCTTGCAGGTTTGTGGGTTTCTAAAGCACTTTTCTCAATTTCCTTCATGTGAGAGATCTTGGAGGATACCTTCCTTGTAAGTTTGTGGGCCTATGAGGTGCTTACTTCTTGGGGTTTCCTTCATGTTAAAGATCTTGAGGGTCACCTCCTTGCTCATTTGTGGACCTATAAGATGCTATCATTCTACAACTTCATAGTTCCATGGGACTATGGAGTCCTTTGCTTTCCCTATGCTTTTGAGTTTTCTATATTGTGGTCTACTTCCTCGATGGTTCATGTATAAATTTTTAACCCTAGGGTAAAAGAAAGAAGTTGGGTACGCGAAGAGAGGAAGTTTAAGCGAAAATAAAAAAAATTGCACAAAATGTGTACAGGTTTTTAAAAAAATGCATGTGTTACAGATTGGGTACCCAAGCATAAATCTAAATGCATATGCATTCAGCTTCAGGTACACAAACCAAAAATGTGCACGCGTTATGAAACACGTACACGTTTCTTAAGGGTGATTATTTTTTTAAAATTGTGACTGTGTTTTAATTTATACTCATAGTTTTAGCCACGCCAGAGAAGAGGAGATGAGATTGCATATGCATTTCGAAGGGACCAATTCAAGAAAATTTTCACTGCCACCTCCTCTCGTCGACACAATCAACCTCAGTGACCTCCAGGTTGGTTGAATTCTTCCTTTTTTTCACTTTATATCTTGCATTTTAGTTTTGTAATTGGTACCTTTTTTTTTCTAGTTTGTTTTTGTTCAATATTTTATAATTTTTAAATTGAATTTAAGAAACCAAAAAACATCAATGAAACAAAGAATGTTAAATTGTAAATCAAAAACCATAAAAACTAAACCTAAATTAGACACATTAAAATAAGAAATAAAAACCCTAGAAACCTTAGGTTCCAAAAAATACAGGTCCCTAAAAACCAATTTACCTAGGTTAATTCTTGGACCTAAACCCTAAAACATAAACCTAAAACCCTAATAGTTCACATAATTTTAGAAGTATCTAGGGAATGTTACCTAGATTCAAGACAACTTTCATTGAGATTGAGATTGAGATTGAGGCTACGAATAATTCATTTTAGGATTTTTCAGTTATTGCTACACTTCAATGACCAATTTATAAAACACCCTTCTCACATTATGTAGTGTCATAAATTAGGGCTCATTAGAGGTTTCTTACATTTTTAATTTTATATAGATATGTTTTCATGTCATCAAATCTCTAAATCTAAACCCTAAACCCTAAAGCATTCATTTTGTCATAGGACCTTAAAATGAAATTTGGTTTCCTTAGGCAACTCCGCCAAATTTTATTCCCTTAAGCCATGGACCATTTTGTCCTAGAACCTTACTACAAATAGATCCCCTTAAGCCATCCTATCACCCTAAATCATAAATTGATGTCTTAATGGGTCCTAATATGACATTTCTTAAGGGGATCAAAGAAGTTCACAAAATTTGGTGAATAGAGCTCAAGCTCATCTTTGTTTATTTTGTAAATTTCAATTAGGTCACTGGAATATATATATGTGTCCCTTTGAATGTATTCTATTAATTTTTTATTCTTATCTTTAGTATTCTTTGAAAACAATGAATGAGATTATAAATTAATGTTAGTGTTAAACTTATAATTTGTTCTTAACAACTTTGTCCCACTATAGAGAACTTGTGTCTCTTATCATGAAATTTGAAAATTTAGATAAATAAATTTATTTCCTTGGATTTAATTAAATTTTTTCATACTTGATTAATACATGTACTCAAAATCCATATACCTTAGCTCTATAGATATACTCTTGTTGGGAAACAAGAACTATCTCAATCAACTATTCCACAAGAAAATGTTTCTCACTAACTTGCATGTCCATTATTCCAAGGGCCACCTAAAATTCACCCCAAATTCCCTAAACCCTAAACCTTGAACTCTAAAATCTAAACCCTAAACCCTAAAGAATTCATTTTGTTGTAGGACCTTAAAATGATATTTTGTTGACTTAGGCAACTCCACCAAATTTTATTCCCTTAAGCCATGGACCATTTTTTCCTAGGACCTTACTACACATAGATCCACTTAAGCCATCCTATCACCCTAAATCATAAATCGATGTCTTAATGGGTCCTAATATGACATTTCTTAAGGGGATCAAAGAAGTTCTCAAAATTTGGTGAATAGAGCTCAAGCTCATCTTTGTTTATTTTGTACATTGCAATTAGGTCACTAGCATATATTTATGTGTCCCTTTGAATTTCTTGTATTAATGTTTCATTCTTATGTTTAGTATTCTTTGAAAACAATGAATGAGATTATAAATTTTAATGTTAGTGTTAAAATTATAATTTCGTCTTAACTACTTTGTCTCACTATAGAGAACTTGTGTCTCTTATCATGAAATTTGAAAATTTAGATAAATCAATTTATGTCATTGGATTTTTAAATTAAATTCTATGTCATACTTTATTAATACATGTATTCTTGTTTGATATACCTTAGCTCTATAGATATACTCTTTTTGGGAAACAACCACACCTATTAGTAAACTTCCCCTTGCCCCAAAAGATAAAGCTCTAGACCCATAAAAATAGAAGAATAATTTACTTATTGATGAATTAGTTAATTAATGATAGGCTTGATATTTATGAGCTCCATTGAGCATTCTTGTCTAACAATAATCCTAATATAAATAGAATCTAGTATAATTTTTACTTGAATTAAACTACATGGTTTTCATCATTTACCCATTTTGACACTCATTCTTGAGTTATTCATAACCTAAATTAGCTTTGGGACCTTTCCTTCTACTTTTCCACCTTTATATATGTAATAGAAGACACTCTAACAAACTCCTAACCTCCTATTTTAACACCCAATTTGAGAAATCAAAGTTATATATTTACACGTGTCTTATTTTTCATCATTCTTTAGTCCTATACCTTTATCTTAAGTCTTTACCTTAATCCATGTGGTTTTATTTATTTTTAAATAAATCAATTAATTTATAGATCATCAAATTTGGCTACAGTTTAATTATCAACTGATATCTAGCTAAAAATAAGTTTATGGGGCCTTCTTTTAGGGGATTCACTTAATAAACCAATTACATAGTGCATGCATTTGAATAGGTTTCTAATAAAACCCCCTAATTTCATTTCTACCCTTCATATTAACAACCACACACTAGACTCAATTTAATGTTTGTACATGTTATGGATTTTTAATGTTATGGATTTTTTAGTGTTATAAATCGAATGGTTGTTACATCCCCCTAAGACTTAATATATTTATGATATTGGAACCATGGATGTTAATATTGTTTCTATAAGTTCCTTTCATGTGAACGTGAAATAAAGGAATAAATAATTGTTTTATTATTGTTGCAAAGTTGTAAATGTGAAAGTGAATGATTATTTTAATATGTGAATGTATTTGATGATAATGATGATGATATTTTATGTAAAATGAAAATTATGTGACAAGACTGGTCTAACTCTAGTTTTCTTTGGTCAAGTGGTTGTAGGATCGACATCATATGAATGGAAAAGGGACTATCATTAGGGAGAGGACATAGTTTACAAGGGTCTATTTATCATCAAACTTGGGGTAGTGTATTACAATGCAATGATATAACATTGGCCTTGGCTTATGTAATATAAATATTGATCATTAAGTCAGAATTAAAATATAAAAAATACTTAATAAGGATATTTCAAATATAATAATAAATGTTTAAATATTAAAGTTTAAATAATAATAAAAGACCATTATATATCAAAACAAAATAAATGTATTATTTCATTGTTGAACTCATGCGGGAGATGGCTAATGGTTCATGGGGGAAGAGCACTCCGCCACTCCATCAGGAAACACATGGAAGGCAAAGAGTTTTGGGAAATTCTAGATTGGAATGCAAAAATAAAACCTCTAAATTTTGGTCTCTCTCTATCAAGAATTCATCATTCAAATATTATTCTTCATTCATTCAATTTTCCAGTCATACGAACTCTACTCTGTTCAAGGAAAGTTTGATGGTAAGTAATCTTTCCACCATAGCTAGGGTTCTGTTTTCTCATCCATTGCTGACCAACTTCCTGAGAAAACCAAGCATCATCTTTTTTGTATCAGAAGCTTCCTAAGATCATCTTCCTCAGACTACATCTTCTTGGTGTGGGATTTTCAATTGAGATAAGCTAAGGAGGAATTCAAGTGTCAATATTTGTGTATCAACGACCAAGTTGTACATGGTTTTTGAGCACAAGATTCTCCACATTAATCAAGTTTTAGACACAAAACCAAGAACCTCAAGAAATTTTAGTTTGGTATTTTCTTCAGAATCTATTTAGTATTATATTATTGATCTTTTTTTTATAATTTCTATCAGTTAAAAGTTAAAATATTCTTTTGTTTGGTATTTTTCAAAATTTGGAGTGAAGTATTTATCACCGCCTCTTGTAGAAGTAGAGCTCAGTAATTGGGTTTGAATCTTTTAATTATTTCTTGAATCTGAGTTAATACTCTATCTAAGCTTCCTTGCATCCATTCTTCACCATTATTTTGAAGCTGACTATATCTATAATTTGTCTTATCACTATCGAAGCAACCTTCAGGGTTTTTTTGTGTTAATAAATCTCTGACATAGTTCATTTGATATATAAATCCATACCTCCAATCAGAATCTCTGAGCCTTGGAAACAAGATATAATTTTTAATCACTCTGTAGTAAAACTAGAACCCACTTTATTAACTTGGATTGGAGCTTTTCCCTGCTTCCTGAACTTATTCATTAAGTGTTCCTTTTCCGATCTCTCTGTTCCTTATATGGTATTACTGGTTAATTGAACCTATGAATAACCCAATATTTTTGGATTTCTCATATGTTAATCCTCTTTGCCTTACTCAAAATCTTCACCACTCTTATTAGTCTAGTTTGGTAAAAGTATACCTTTCCATTCCATGATCTTTGAGTTGTCACTGAATAATATGAGTTTGGAAGAGTAATTGAACAAAACAATTTTCTCTCTCTCTTTCCATTAAGACAACAACTAATCTAATTTAAGGAAAGATCCTAATAAAATTACAAAAAATAATCCTAGTGTTGAGAACCAGAAAGCTAAATAATAAAATCATGTTGCACAAATAAGAAACTTGAACCGAGACTTGTCATGTCGAGCAAGGGTGAGTGCCGAAAATATAGTAGTGCTAGAAATATCAGCATAGTAGTGCCAGAAATATTGACACAATAGTGCTAGAGCATTAAAAATCCTTGCCCAAGGTAGATGCCAGTTAGGCAATGTTAGCTTTCATGTTCTAGATATACTCTAGTCAGAATGATCCTTCTAGTTAGGAGGAACCTACAAAGGAGGGATCGACCAACAATATAGGTACATGGACACCAGGCTCAGAGACCTGATGGAAATTGATCCTTGTTTTTTTCCTTATGAAGGGTTGGGTTCTTGAATTGAAGAACATAGCAGACTAGTAGGTCTTGGTTGGGCGGTTAAGCCCCTGATGATAATCCATTTTTCCTCAAAGATAAAGTAACTCAAGAATTTATGCTTGAAGATGATGTCAATTAACAAATTCTCTCGTACTTATTTCTAGGTATTGCTTATAAATTTTTATATTTATTTACAACTAAGCAATTTGTGTATTTATGGAAATGTTCATTGATGAATCAAAAAATGTTGTTAGTTATTTCCATTCAATCGGAATGTTGACTTCTTGGAGGTAGTTCTAAAATAATAATGTAATTTTTTTTTTATAGAAAACCCTAGATTGACAGTTATTCTATTATGATTCATTGTGAAACTATTAGAAGTTCTATTTCAGATGACTACTATGAAATTAGAAGTTAGTTGCATCTTTTGAATTGGTTGGAAAAAAATGGAACCCTAGTTTTTGAAATAAGGTTTTAGTTGCAAATCAGTTGAAAGTTATTTAATTGTTAAATTTGTAAACCGTAGATCAGATAGGTTGTTACAATGGTCTTTAAATGAAATTTATTTTGAATTTGTGCACAATCAGTGTGGTTTTTAAATAAATTTCAAATTGTGTGCATTATTTAAGTAGTTTGTTGATATATATTTTTTAATTATTTAACATGCAGTTGCCATTTAATTACTCACATGGATCCAAAATTTAATAAAGAGGATTTTATGCTTGATCCACACATTCTTATTGATCCCATACATCCAAATCCACTGCTAGAACAAAACCCACACCTCCAAACTCTTCACTACCTAACCCCCACTCCCTGTAGTAGATCAGGATCAATTAAGAGAGAGCATCAGAACAAACCTTATTGTGATTCAAGGAAATATAGATCTAATAAAAAATGAGCCTAGAATCCCTTCCCATCTCTCATGGTTTGCATCTATGATGCAAAATATTGTTGATTATGTTTGATCTATTGATGCAGACCTAGATAGGTTCCATCAATGGAGAGAAGAGAGGAGGCAATTCTATATAGATGGATTATCCTATAAAGAAATCAATGACCTTAAAATTACCAAAAAATTCATATGCCAATATTTTATTAACCCCCAAAAAAACCAACCAATTCCACCCACCAAAAAATGAATTTCAATTTTATGGTGTAGGTACCCATAGATAGCTGCACAATTTTGGGATAGATGGTGGATGGTGTTTGATAATCCACCACATGGAAACTATGAGGTGCCCCTATAATTTTTGAGAAAATTATGGGTTGAGTTTGAGTTGGGTAAAAAACCCAACTATTTTGATATGAGGTCATTTCAGGAAGTTGGGCATGGCTCGCCCCAATATGGACTAGGAGCATGTGTTGATCCTCAACAATGCACTCTAATTACTCCTATTGTTCATCCTCCTCCTAGCTTTCCTGTTGCATTTCAACAGCAAACCATGCTATCAACATTAGGAGCATTGAGTTTTCTTTTAGGACATCTCACTCATCAGACTACACACATGGCGACTGAAGTGGCCAATAGAGAGCATGAAGGCTCAGGCTATAGGAATACTCAAGCATCCACTTCAGTTGAACCACATGCATCTGGGATGGAGTCATACATGAATTTACTATATTCTAAGGATCATCTGACACAGGTATGTTCATCTTTTGAACTTAAATTTAATTGAAGTTTGAAATGTGAAAAATTCATGTAAATAATAACACCAAATTATATATATATAATATAATATTAATTCAATAAGTGTTTGGTGTAGACACATGATCACATGGTGCCTGATCGTCATGTCTATATGTTGAGTGTTGTAGATTTTGGCTCACCTTTTGGATAGGTACTTAAACTAATATATATTAAATAATTTATGTGGATATATCTAATTTAATTTGCATTTTTACATATGTGTGAATTGATATATTATATCTAGATGCAGGGAGATCATACAATACCTAGTACTGACCAACCACAAGTTGTGGTGAGTGATCTTGAGACATCATCAAATCATGTGTGTGTTTTCCAAATTTTGTTAAGTTTAAATTAAATACACATCATAGATCTAATTTAATTTGTTCATCTACATACACATGTGTGAATTTGATCTATACAAATTGTTGTACATCTATATGTAGGGATTTCATGAGATACACATGGTAGGCACACCTGAGACATCATCAACATTTATGCATGGGAAATCTTAGGAGCATGATCATGAGGTCATATCATTTGAGGTTGTAAACTTTACTAAATCTCCTATACAATTTTTACGAACCTTTTAAATATATATATATATATGTATATATATATATATATATATGTATGTATGTATGTATATATGAGGTTTTAACATATTGTTTGCTTTATATGAATGTGCAAGATATAGTAGATCAAGCATTGTGATCTTCTCAATTGACAGTTATGCTACTCATTGAACAAAATGTGCTAGTAGATTCACACGATCATATGGTAATTTGTGCATACTAATTTTTTTTTTTATTGTATTTACTAGATATTTAATTAAATTTATTTTTATCTATATGTTTAATTATATCAAAATTTATAAATAAATTTAAATCTAATTTCAAGTTTCTTGTACATAATAAATTAAGGGCAGGTAATTTTAACTATTTTCCAATTCTAGCAAATATTTGAATCAATAAACAAAAATCTATCTTCTTGTATGTATTAAAATGTATAATCTATACAATAGAAAAATTATATACAATGTTGTAAATACAAGATATGAAATGTATAATCTATAAAATTGGAACAAGATATTTAAAAAGTGACTAATAAGATCATTGAAGTTCATTATACATCGAACAAACATATATAATATATATTGATGCTTAATACAACTATATAACATGATGAAAAATATATGTGCATGTAGATACAATAAAAGCTTATCAAATTTTAGGCGAAGAACAAAAAATTATATTTTCATAATCTCTTAATAAAATCATTTCTTAGTGACAATCACATGGTAGACTGACTTGATGAGAACCTGCAAAAATAATTAATGTAAGTAAAGTAAATATAATTTTTATGAGTCATTTAAGTAAAAAATTCATGCGAGAAAAGAACAATCTATAGTAAATTCCATTCAAATTCATATGATGTTTTCCATAGGATGGATTAAGGGGACCTAGGAGGATATATAGCTTAAGGGGGGTCTTAAAAAAATTTCTTAAGTGGAGTTAAGAGGATGGATAAGAGGATGCATGTCATGAACCCTAGGATATGGCTTAATGGGTTCTAAGAGGATGGCTTAAGGGGAATTATGAGAGTGAATTAAGAGTTGCAAGATTGTGGATTAAGGGTTTGTAAGAGGATATGACTTAAAGTTCTTTTAAGAGGATGGCTTAAGGGGATGCAAGAGGGTGGATTAAGGGGAGCTGATAGAATGAAGGGATGTAAGAGGGTGGATTAAGGGGAGTTGATAGAATGACTTAAAGGGATAAAAGAGAGTGGATTAAGGGGATGCAAGAGGGTGGATTAAGGGGATTTGATAGAATGACCTGAAGGTATGTAAGAGGGTGGATTAAGGGGAGTTGATAGAATGACTTATAGGGATGTAAGAGAGTGGATTAAGGGGATGCAAGAGGGTGGATTAAGGGGAGTTGATAGAATGACTTGAAGGGATGTAAGAGGGTGGATTAAGGGGAGTTGATAGAATGACTTAAAGGGATGTAAGATAGTGGGTTAATGGGATGCATGCCATGAACCTTACAATGTGATTTAATAGGGATTAAGAGGATATAATAAGGGGAATTATGAGAGTGAATCAAGGGATGCAAGATTGTGGATTAAGGGGAGTTGAGAGAATGACTTTAAACCCTAAACAAGTATATCTTAGGACCTAAATCATAGGAGATGAACCCTAAGCCCTTAAAACCCATATAGACTTGTAATTCTAAGGATCTCATGAATCGTAGAAACCCTAAACCCTAAACCATATAACCTAGAGACTAGGAGATGAACCCTAAACCATTAACCCATATAGATTTTTTATTCTGAGAATCTCATGAACCCTAGAGAGACTTAAGGGGATGCAAGTGGATGGATTAAGGGTAGATATATGAGGATATGGATTAAGAGGTCCTAATAGGATGGCTTAAGGGGTGTTGAGAGAGTGACTTAAGGGGATGCAAGTGGATGGATTAAGGGTAGATATACGAGGATATGGATTAAAAGGTTCTTAGAGGATAACTTAAGGGGTGTTGAGAGAGACTTAAGGGGATGAAAGTGGATGGATTAAGGGTATGTATACGAGGATATGGATTAATGGGTCCTAAGAGGATGGCTTAAGGGGTGTTGGGAGAGTGACTTAAGGGGATGCAAGTGGATGGATTAAGGGTAGATATACAAGGATATGGATTAAGGGGTCCTAAGAGGATGGCTTAAGGGGTGTTGAGAGAGTGACTTAAGGGGATGCAAGTGGATGGATTAATGGTAGATATATGAGGATATGTATTAAGGGGTCCTAAGAGGATAGATTAAGGGGTGTTGAGAGAGTGACTTAAGGGGATGCAAGTGGCTGGATTAAGGGTAGATACATGAGGATATGGATTAAGGGGTCCTAATAAAATAGCTTAAGGGTAATTAATAGAGAGACTTAAGGGGATGCAAGAGGATGGATTAATGGCACATAAGAGGATGGATTAAGGGGATATGAAATCAATTATATATTTTTTATAGAATGACAATGAATTAAATTTGGTTTTATATTTATGCTATCAATTAAATGTATCTAGAACTATATATAGTTACATGTCTCTAGATTCAAATTCCATTGTAATATATGTGCATCTCCTCTCCTTTTTGTAAAGCATCTAATTTTGGGAGACCTAAAACAAAAAAAATGATATAAAACTTTAATTAGGAAATGACTAAAGACAAATATATATATATATATATCAATTAAATATATATACAACTATATACTTACAAATATTTATTTACTCCATTGTACCATCCACATCCTCTCTCTTTTGTAATGCATCTATGATTGTCTCATGATCATCCATTGAAAGTTTCCATAAAACTTTATTAGTAGGCTTCCTTTGATATCTAATTGGTTATATATTGGTTGCCAAAATCAAATGTGAATAATGTATAATCTTCTTGTGTCTTTCATAATCTTCAAATGTAGGTAAGCCATTCTTTCTTATCAAATATTTATGAAGCCGGGTGCCAACAACAACCACTGAACTAATTGGATACTCAAAGTTTCCATCATCCACTCTAGGATGTACCAACTTATGTTTTCTCTCAACACATCTAGCCAACCAGTACTTTTCTTTCTCTTCATTCCCCTCAGGTGCAACAACAACATACACATGTCCTACAAAAATAAATAAATAATTCAATAAAGAGTGACTTATATTTAATTCACATATAAACATGCATACACATAAAATTCAAATCAATAAATAATGTACCTTCTTGTACAAGATCTAAAACATGATCATAACCATTTGATGTGAACACTTTATTATCTTCAATTTTAGTTCCATGTTGAACGTGTGTCGATGTAGGTGTTAAGTCTCTTTGTTGCCATTGTTCAACCCATTCCATATTTTTGCATGCCTCCCAATCATCTACAATACAAAATTGACAAAAGAATTCCAACTCGATTGTCCATATTGTCCATGTGTTTGCATTCAAAATCTTAAATGAATTCCATTTTGTAGATCCATTAATTGTTTCACAATCTTGTCGAGAAAAAATATAATTTTCTTCAAATAACCAAAAGAAGCATCAAATTATGAGTTCTCACTTGTTCTTGTAGATAATTTGGTAATGCACCAATCTACAATTTCACGTGCATCTCTAAATTTCACATCATCCTCAAATTTTAGTAGCTCTCTAGCAAGAGTTCCTTTTACACATGCACCTACTCCATCGTGTTCTCCCTTACCATGACTAGCTTCAAAAAAACTCCATATGTGTTGGATATTATTTTCCTTATGAACTCTAAATAACCAATAAAAAATTCTAGCATTTTTGAATTGACACATGCAATTATCTGACCATATGAGATGTTCTAGCATTTGAGTTCCTCTCTCTTTTAAACTTTTATAAAATATATCAAAAGAATATTGAACAAACTCAAATGATTGTAATGGACTATCACTTACATAAAAAATGGTATACTCTAAAAAAAATTATATTATCTTTTGTTCTATTATCTGCATGTCTTTAAACAATGTGAACAAATATAGCTACTTGAGTAGAATTATAATACTGTGATTGAATTTCTTCTTGTGGAGAAAGAGTATATTTTTTAGCAAAATCAACAACTAACAATATAGTTCTAATTGAGAATTTTTTTTAACTTAAATGAAATTTATTATCAAGCCAATGAGTATTATGAGAGTGTTGAACATATTTAGGTACAATCTTATCTTTAAATTCATTAATAAATGCATGCACACTAAATTTTTCTACAATTAGCTCACAACATTTTCTAGTTTTTCCATCTTTTAAAGAATACTCAAAATTTTAAATTTTTTTACATTCACTAATTGTTGTCCAAAATCATCTAAACTAATTTCATGCATACATTCTCCTAATAATGAAAAGTTACCACATCTATCACATTCTCTAGAAATACATGCTTTTAAATAAAATAAGTTTCCATTAGAGGGTTTGCAAAACAAACCTGCTATAAAATCTTTGATTCTTTTAGGTGGCATATTAATACCACAAATGTCATGCATAATTTGGTTACCATGCAAAGTGCATCATATATATCTAAAACTATCATAATAATAATGAAATTGTACATGATTCTTACAACAACAAGAGATTTATTGTGTATTAATTCTAACATACCAAGGTTTACACTTTTCGAATGATCTTTGACTTATGTTAATATTCAATGGTAAGATTGAAGCCTCTAAATTTTTTTTTATATAATTCAGTTTGAGTCATATCTAAGAGATGCTTTGGATGAGGTTCACGAATTTTGGAACCCACCCTTAATTTTAATACATCTCTAATGTTAGGTGATACTCTTGTATTATCATGCCAAAAAAAATTGATTAAAAATTTAATTTCATTAGTTAATTTCATGTATGATCTTGGGAGTCTACCACAAAAACTCCAACATTGATTAATGGATTCATTTTCAATACTTTCTCTTCTTTTAGCAGCTCTTATCAAATTTCTAGCATTTACTTTTATACATTTACTAATCTTACTTAACATTCTTTTATTTGAAGTTTCCTTATCAACTAGAGTAGTTGTTATTGCACGATGAGCCACATTCTTATCTTTGACCGCCTTTTCTTACCTATAAAATCAATAGCATTAGCAACACTAGATATGACTTGTTCTACTAAATCATCTTTCTTTTTTGTTTTTACAAAAACACCTATTTTTTCATCACTATTCTCATTTTTGACATTATCTTCAATTGCACCATGAGTTGACATTAGAATCCTAATTTCTTGTATCAAAAAAATAAATTATATATTCTATTTCCATAAGTTCTAATTTGTCTCCAAGAAACTTTACCAAAAAGTTTATCTAGCACATCTCTTTCAATTGTAAAAAACATTTTTTAGTTTCATCAATACAAGGGGTTTCATTTTCATCCATACAAGGGATTTCATTCACTTTTTCATCAATATGAGGGATTTCATTCTCATTTGCATTCTCATAAGATATAATTTCATCTTTTTTTTGTTTTTGCATTGTTTCAACCCTAAAATTATTGATATCATCAATGGTGTATCCAAGTTCATCTAAACAAGCAATGTCAATATTATCAAAACTTGGGTTTGAATACATACCTGGATAGATTGTATGAATAGGTGCATTTTCCATATCATTGGGAGGTGGATTTGAAGACATACTCGAAGTTGTTTGCATAGGTACTATTTTCATATCATTCAAAGTTAAAGTTGAAGGCATAGTTGGTTTTGTCTCCATAATTGCATTTTCTTCCATATTCACCATCTCCACATTTGCATCATCTACATTCATTTCATCATTCATGGCTTCCTCTTCAACATTATGTGAACAAGATGCTTGCGATTTTTTCATTTGATGAATCCTTTCTCGTTTATCCCTTTGTCTCTTTGCCTCCATATCTCTATTTGCTTGAATTTCTTCAGGTGTCACTAACTTTCTACATTTTTTTCTTTGTCTTTGCTTATCACCCATGGTTACCAAACCCTCTTTGATGGAAAAAAAATAAAATTCAAGTAACATATTTTCAAATTTCTATCTCCTTGAAATATTAAAATAAAACTATGTAGTATGAACATCCTTTTTTCTTTAAACTTTGAAGTACAAAAACATCATGAATGCATCCAAAAATTCACTTTTTCCAAATCTCCTTGTAAAAATCTATTGTACTTGATTCCACTTTAGAAAATTCAACTTGCACTTTGTCTCTTCCAACAATTTGAATAAAATATGCCTTGCACATGACAAATTTGCAATAAAAAATGCATAAAATGGCGCTTTTGGACCATACTGCAGAAAAGGAATGTTGCAAAAAAAATGTGTTTTATCAGTATTTACCAAATTACGAAAAAACAACTATATCAAAAACATGTATGCATTACAAAACACATACACATTTTTTTTTAGGAATGTGTATGTGTTACATAATGCATACATGTTACCTTTACCCAATGGGTAAATAGATAACACGTATGCATTATGAAACACATACGCTTTTCTTTTCAATAACGTGTACACGTTTTAGTAATGTGTACACATTATTTAAAAATTGAATTCCCAACCCATATGCAGCCTTGGTTTTAGGCTTGGGAAAGGCTTGGAAATTTGAGCCTTAGCCTTTGACTTGCAAGTAAAAAATTAAGGTAGATTGAATAAGAATTTCCAACTTTGGCAATATGGCTAATGGGTTGTTTTTCTAAATCAATCTATAAAATTAAAACCCATTAGAGAACATGATGTCTACTTTCCAAATATATAATTTTTATTAAGATTGGATTATTTTTTCTATTTTTTAATTAATTTCTAAGAAAACTAGTCCTTAAACTTGAAATATCAGGGTTTTTTTTGTTTTTTAATAACTTATTTTAGTTAAGTTTCTTGTAAAAAAAAATATATGACATCAAACTTCAAAAAAAATTCTACACAATAAAAATAAATAATTTTTTTTAGTTTAGGTCCAATTATGTTGTCCGTACACGTTGATTTTTAAAAACAACAATTAAGGCCAATAAAAAATTTAATAAAAAAAAAATTAGCAAAAATTTACAAAAAATTCCACATCAATCTTCATGTCGTTAGATCTCTTTTTCCAAAAGGAATTAGTAAAATAATTTTATTTTTGTCAAAAAGTGGTGTCCATACATGTGTTTGGTATGGTAAAAAAATAGGGACTTTTAAAAAGTGCTTTTATAAATCCCTATCAAAATTAAATTTATATAATCTGGGTATTTGAATAATTTACATATTTAGAAACTAGATTAAAAATTCTAAATTTCATAGTAGTGACTTTTTTAAAGATTCATTGTGTAAGTGCCTCAAATTTTCAATCTAAGTGTGACAAATTTTGAAAAACATCAAAAATACTTCCACCTTTTGAGCTTTTTGTGTACCCAACTTCTTGCATTAGCCCCCCACTACCTTCTCAATGTAATTTATTGAAACAATAATCATTATTCATGCTTGCTAAAGTGGGGGAAAAATGTATAGGAAAAAATTTGCACCTGTTACACAAATTCTCCTTTTACACTTCCTCACCTAGAAAACCAAATCTAAAGGAAATATTCCACATCAATGAGCTACCTTCGTTCCACTTGGAATTTTTCTTTTGCGTTGGTAAGAAAATATTTATTGGAGATGCATGCACGGTATGCATGAGTCAAGCAATCTCTTGGGCATAACTCTTTTCAATCTCTTTACTTCCATCACTTCAAGCAGCACTTTGACACTCCATAACAATAGCAACAACACTCCAACTCTGTAAAACAAGTGTGGAACACACCATTGCAGCATGGGCTTGAGGTTTTACAACACCTCCCTTCATCACAGTTGAGGTTGTGGTGATTTTTCAAGCCTTCTTCCTCCATTAGCTAGTGAGCTCTTGGTGGAGGTGGTAATGTTTCACTCCTCTCCTTTACAATTTGGTTTAAATAGCTATATATTGTTTTGTAGTGATATTTGCATTTCTCCTTCCTTTACTTCTTTACCATATATTTCCATATCATTTCTATCTTGGCTATCCATGGAGGTGGAAACACTAAAATGGGGGTTTGACTATGGTAGACCCCTATATAGCCCCCAACAACTTTCCTTATTTCTTGTGTGTAGGTGGACATGCATTTAAAGCTAGCTAGCGAATTGGTAGATCAGTAAGATCATCTTTGTCACTCTAGCTTTCATATACATACTATATCACCTTTGGTTGTACTTTTCATATTTCATTATACTATTTTTTTCCTTTAACAATAGTTAGCTAGGCTATCAGTTCATTTTTCAGTAGTTTATAGTGTACTTCCTATTTTTGGGTCATATGGATGCCAACGTGTCCGAGAGATGCCAATGCGTCGCATTGTCATCCTAGAACTGCGATGTTGTCCTTAGATAGAGACCTGTCTGAGGTATAGTGTTGACTCTAAAAACTAGCTCGCTTAGCCTAAACTTGTATTTCAGTTCTAAAGAGTGGTTGTAGGGCCTTATAGTCCTCATCATTCTCATCCCTCATCTAAAACATCCCTTTAGAGTGAGGTAAGTTAGGGCATCCTTCTGCTCTTGGATCTCTATTACTTGGGGCCTTGACATGATCGACCCCCATCTCTTACAATAACCTAAGTGCAAATGCAGTTTTGATATGACTTTCTGTTGGTGTGAATAAATTTCTTGTACCTAGCTAATTCATTCACTAGGTAATTAGGGGACATATTCACATGGTTAAGTTTACTTAGGATATAAGATTCTTTCTAAAAGTCTTAGTTGGATTTTCTAGAACTTATCTTATGTAGCTATATTGCATGATTCCTAGGTAGTTAGTTGTCTCATGTCATAGGATTACGACACTTGTCATGATCTTCTCTAATCCTACATCTCTACCTTTCCTTTATAAGCAAGTCATCTCATGTGCAATTGCATCATATTTAACCATTAATCAATCTTGCATTATGAAGCAAGCTTTCTTGCCATTCTCTCTCTTGTGAAAGTGGTTTTGGTCTAGTAACTATTCTTGGGGGTGTTGGGGAGTCACCATTTACTCACACATGGGAGAAATATTGTTTGTAGGCATTGAATTATGTTTTTTCTTCAGACATTACCTATGTTTTTAGATCATATATTATGGGGGGATATCTTATCTCTCTACTTCCCTCTTATGGGGGGGTCATTTATTGTATATGCATGATCGATATAGTCCTTGGGAGTATCATTAAGTCCTCCATACATCATGTTTTTTTTTTTTTTTCTCTCTTTTGGAGAGGAGTTTTGTCCCATTGGTTTTTCTCCTTTTCTCCACTTGTGAGAGATTTTTTTGTCATTGCATTTGAATTGTAAATGGATACCTAACATGGCCTTGTAGTTGAGACCCATCCTCATAGTCTTTGCATAGTTTTCATAATAATCTTCTCCCTAAGTTTCACTTAAGGGGGGGTGTTGGTGTGAATAAATGTCTTGTACCTAGCTAATTCATTCAATAGGTAATTAGGGGACATTCACATGGTGAAGTTTACTTAGGATATAAGATTCTTTCCATAAGTCCTAGTTGGATTTTCTAGAACTTATCTTATCTAGCTATATTGCATGATTCCTAGGTAGTTAATTGCCTCATGTCATAGGATTATAACACTTGTCATGATATTGTCTAATCCTACATCTCTACCTTGCATTTATAATCAAGAAATCTCATGTACAATTGCATCATATTCATCCATTAATCAATCTTGAATTGTGAAGCAATATTTCTTTCCATTCTCTCTCTTGTGGAAGTGGGTTTGATCTAGCAACTATTCTTGGGGGTGTTGGGGAGTCACCATTTACTCCCACACTTTCAATTATTTGAGATACAAAAATGCAACCTATATGAACTTTTACGAATGCAAAAATTAGAAACCCTAGATGGCAATTAACTAATGCAAAATGCAATGCAATGTTAATGCAAGCTAAATCTAGGATAATGATGGACTAAAAATTAGAATAAAGGTGTTCTAAATGCAATTTCACCAAAATGGAACCTCTAAAAATAGGGGATTAAGTGTTATCATATGGCCTAGGACATAAAGCAAACCCACTTTTAGCTATTTCACTCAAGGATAACCCTAGAGATCTCAATGCAAAAGAGAAAGAGATCCTACAACATGGCTGTCCTAGGGGCTGATTATAATCTAATGAGGGGCTCATGACAAATCTAGGGCTTGGAAAAATGTATGAAATGTAAGATCAAATGAAAAAACCTAGTGATGCATGAAACTTCAATGAATGACATAGATATGCATATAAATAAGAACAAAAAATAGTAAAATCAGAAGTGTGCACCTAGAAACTTGTAGAGGATTGAATGAAGACTTGAAATACTACAAATCTTGAAATTTAATCCCAATGGGACTCACTTGCCAATCTGGGCGAATCAGTCCTAGATTGGGGTTTCTACACAAGAATGGGTTTCCAAAAAAAAGGTATCTGAAACTGCAAAAATCTCAATTTAATTGACCTAAACTAGGACTCATTCACCAATATGGGTGAATGAGTCCATTTAGGGTTTTCTAGGGTTTCAAAGTCTAAATTTAGTCTTCAATATCTGCTCTTTTTGTTCCTCTTTGTTTTTGGATCTAAAACCCTAATTTTAGACCCGAAGATGACTTTTTGGTGAATATTATGACCTTGCAAATGGGGAGACAACTCCAACAACTTTATCCAAGCTTGTAACCTAATTTTTAACAATCCTTCAAATATTCAAAGCACCTAAATTTTTAATTACACAACAAGAGAGAAAAAGTGTTGATTGTTACGGAATAGGGGTTTGCCTTGGTCAAACCCATTGTAGGCAATTAAACCAAATTATGAGACAATCAAATGAAGTCATGAAACATGAAACAAAGAACATGAATTATGGAAAATAATACCTTGAATGATTCCTTGAAAATGATGTTTTGTAAATCTACATCTCGACATGAAATGGCCATGAAGGATGTAGATCTTGATCTTGACAATAGGTGTAGAATAATGCTTGATCTTGGATCTTAAATGCTACATTACAACACTAGCTCAATAATATGAGTGATGCTTAATATGATTGGAATGATGATGGATCTTTAATTTTTGCAATAATTGATGAAGTATTCTTCCCTTGAATTCCTAAAAAATTATCTTTAATGCTCTCTAGATGATCTTGAATGCTTGACTTGATAACACGTAGACTTAATGAAATAATGATTTGAAAGATCATTTATATAGGAAATCCATTTAATATCCCATGTATTAGATCCTGAAGGTTGACATACATAAAATTTGAACTTCAAACCCATTTTTTCCTGCTCAAATTCTTGAAAATAGGCCAAATGGGACTCATTCGCCAAGCTGGGTGAATGGGTCCCAACTAGATGGGAATCATTCAACAAGTTGGGTGAATAAGACCCACTTGGATGGGGTTCATTTTCCCAAAGTAACGAATGGGTCCCATAGGGCCTATTTTGATTGCTAGAGTGTCAGGGAGTATGTAAAATAAGCTTATTTGGTGATCTTATCAGGTTTTTTTATTAAAATAGGGCTTGGGATGCACAATATAGGGTATTAGGGACTTATTGATGATGATATTAAGGTCATAAATGCAAGAGGGTCCAAAATTCAATGTGAAAGTGTAAATAAATAAAATTTACATCATTAAATTAAGGTAAAATTGGGTTAATTTAGCTTAAAAGAGCCCTAAATTCTATGTGAATGTGTAAAAAACATTACAACACTATATTAGGTCTACTTTTTTTTACAAGTCTCTTAAATTTAATGTGAAAGTGTAAATAAATACACTTTACAACACTAAATTAAGGAAAGGTTAAGTTATTTAGCTTTAATAGGGACCAAAACCTAATATGGATGTGTATAACACATCACAACACTAGATCAAGTTGATATCAAGTCCAATTTATCATTAATTATTCATTAATTAAGAAATGAAAAGGCATACATTTTCCATTGCCACACTTAGAACTATGAATAGGGCTTCATACTCAACAATGTTGTTAGTACACAAAAATGATAGCTAGTATGACTTTGGGATGCAATTGCCTTGGGGGATGATAAAGAGGATACTTGACCCTGAATCATGTTGGGTGAATGATCCATTAAAGTAAATTTTCCTCTAATCTATTGTATTGACAAGGAACATTGATCCATTAGGAAATTCATATACCAAAGGATTCTCTACATAGATAGGCACTTCCACCAATTGGTCTACGATCACTTGTCATTTAATTTCCTTCCACTCCACATAATTTATGTCAAATTTAGTCAAGATCATTACCCATTTATCCATTCGCCTAGTGAGATTTTCTTTGGATAACAAGTATTTCAATGGATCAATCTTGGCAATAAGCTTGATTTGATGCAACAACATGTAGTGTCTAAACCTTTGTAAAGAAAAAACCACCACTAAGAATGCTTTCTCAATGGATGAATAGTTCATTTCATATCCCACCATGTTCATTTTGATGTAATAAATGCCTCTTTCCTTTCTATTTTCATCATTTTGTGCTAGAAGAGCACCTAGTGCTACTGATGTTGTTGATATATACAAAATTAATGGTTTTTTTGCTATCAACAGTATGAGCATTGGAGGTATCATTAGGTAGTCCTTGATCTATTGGAAAGCTTTCTCACACTTCTCATCCCACTTGTAAGTTATTCTTTTATGGAGAAGATGTGAGAAAGGATGATTTTTTTTTTATAATTGCACTATGAACCTTTGAATGGATTGTAACCTTCCTCATAACCATCTCATCTGCTCCAATGTTTGCGGTGGTTCCATGTCTAGGATGGATTTCACTTTTTCTAGATCAATTTATATCCCTCTTTGTGATATAATGTAGCCAAGAATATTGCCTAATGTAACACCAAAGACACCTTTTTAGGTCTAGTCGTACCTTGTACTCTTTGAGTCTATCAAAGATGGGTCTCAATACCTATATGTGTTCATCCATTTTATTTGATTTGGCAAAGATATCATGTGCATATTCTTTGACTATTTTGTGGATCATGTCATGAAAGATGAGGGTCATTGCTCTTTGATAGGTTGCTTCTACATTCTTCAACCCAAATGGCATCATGTTCCAATAGTATGTTCCCCATGGATAAGTGAATGTAGTTTTGTGTTGATCCTCCTTATAAATCATGATTTTATTATAGCCTAAAAAACCATCCATCAATGACAACATTTCATGCCCAACTATTAAATAAATGATGATTTTGATGCTAGGAAGAGGGAAATAATCCTTTGGGCATGAAAATTTGTGCATATGTAGATACTCCTAGTAGGTTTAGAGATGGTTATGAGGATAGAAACCCACTTAGTATAATCTACTGGTTAGATGAATCCAACATCAAGAAGCTTTTGTAACACAAGTTTCACTAGGAGTGCTATCTAAGGGTGCATCTTTCTAAATTTTTGCTTCATGGGTTTGGCTTCAAGATAGAATGTTAAATAATGCACGACCACTTCTGGGTTGAGGCTTGGCATATCTATGTACAACCATGAAATTTTTTCTCTTTTCTCTTTTAGGAACACTGCTAGGTTTTTCTATTCTTTATGTAATAAGGATTCGACATAGAAAATGATCCTTGGTGCTTCTTTTGTTCCCACATTGATTGGAGTGGCCTTTTTTGCTAGCACCACTGAATTTTCTTGATGCATTTCACTAAAGAGGTAAATGAATCCCTCTTCCTTGGACAACTCGAAGAGGATTTTACCCTCAAATGCACCCTTTCTTTTTACTATTTTAGGATTAGAGAGTGCCACAGTGTGGTTTTCACTCAAGGATCTATATGTTAGTTGCATGCCATCAATTTTGTGACTAAAGGATTCAATCATCTCCCCATAGTATGCCCCTATGCCATTTCTATATCAAAACCAATCATGTGATCTTCCCATGGTAATTTGTCATGCACTTCCATGAATTCTAAGATTGCTTCATCATTTTCAAATAAATCTAAAATCGGTGGTCCTTGTTCATCCTGGTCAATGAGTTGCAGGTATACTAAGCTTATTTTAGTCAGTTGATCATTCAGGGAAAATAATGTTGTGGATATCATGAAGAGAGATTTATTCTCAAATAGGTCAGCAATATCAAGGGGGGAGTCATCTAGGGTAGTATCAAGTGATGTTGGTAACCAAGAGGAAGCCTCAACTTGTTTAGTGGAAGTATCTTTCCCAATTAGGGTAGCCTTTCTAGTAGTACATCCTAGGCCAAGATTCTTTGGGTGTTCTCAAGAATAGTGGGTTCTGGGAAACCATTGTCATTTAGACCTAGTTTCTCATTTTTGTTGTACCTCCATCCCTTCATTAGCTACAAGCCTTTGTTGTTATCTTCCATGGGAAGAGCAGGGATGGGTCGTTCATCTTGATATAAAAATTTAGAGACATCCTCCTCATCGACATCTTCTTTGTTCAAATCCCCCCACTTGATGAAGGTAGTAGCTTCCATCTTTACTGTTTCAGGAACTTTGTTGATAGGTGTGAATTTCCCATGAGATTTGGGAGAAAGAGGAAGCTCTCCCAACACAAAAGTGTTCTTTTGTAGTTTATTGTTAGAAATACGGAGTCTTGCAACATGAACATGAATGTATATAGATTGAGATGGCTATTCATGTGTTGTCAATGATGTCAACATGGTGAAAATAGTATGAGGATCTTATTTGGTATACCAGAAGCTAATGACTACTAGAAGTTTTCTTTACTGATGAACTGATGAATTGGTTTTTGATTCCAGAATTCACTACAAAAAAAGATATAAGTCTAATCTCTTAACCATGTTATTATGACTCATTCAGATAGCTATATCTAGGATCTTGAGAAGTTTTTTGTTGAGAGAAAAAAATTATCATTGATAGAGTTTAACTCTGTACACTATAGAACTCATTTCACTACTCAACATATTAGTGTGGGAAGCTCCACATTTTATTAAGAAGAACATTCTAATTTTGTGGTTCTAATGGTAGTCTCTATAAAGTCAATGTGATGAGAAACTGAAGTCAATCTAGAAGTTTTTTGCTTTGAGAAGTGTATGTTGGTTTGGAGTTTTTGTGTTTAGGTCCTAGTCTTGGCCAACCTAACATATGATATGCATTAAGAAGATTAAATATACTTTGCAGAGTTTTTCTATATGTCTATGTTGACTTGATTTGATGCACTACTTGGATAAAAATGTTTTAAATATTATGTGGTTCCAACAAGAGTTATTTTTGGTTTGTTTTCATCTAATTAGGTTGACCTAATTGATGAATGCCCAGATATACTTGCATATATATGTAAGAATACTTGAAGGAAAAAGTGTGTTTGTGAGGAGTGAATGTGTAAAGGTGTAAGTATGGGAAGGAGAAAGAAGAAATGTGTGGTGAAGTGTGAAGAGGATTGAGGAAAGTTTGAATATGCAATCCTAAATGATTTATTAGTTGATGATCAAAATATAATTGTTGAGTGAATACTATGTGAAGTAGTACTTCTTATTTAGAGCTTCATTTGAACTAAACCCTACACACAGAAGGTGTATTCCATCAGTTCATACTTTTGGTAGTGATCTATAACTTTTGTATCTTGATGGTTAGCCATCACTTGTATTTAGGTTGTGATCCTTTTAAGGACAATTATTCCTAGTAGTGAGCGATGTAATATACTATATCCAAATACAATATATTGTGAGCTAATCCTCATAGTGGTTTTTCCCATTTTTGGTTTTCCACATAAAAATCCTAGTCTTCATGTGTGGTGATGCATTGTCTTGATTCCATGTTCTCTCTTATTGATTCAATTAGATTTGTGGTAATGTTTAAATTCATTTTATTTGAATGGTTTTATGGAATAATGATTGACTCCCCTCTTAGTATTCCAGATATTCAACAATTGGTATTAGAGCTTGGTTCCTTTGAAGAATTCTTACAGCTTGATGAATGTACAAAATTTGAATATAAACTCTTTTTTCCTCTGGAAGTGATCTCTACTAGTCATTTAGAAGAAAATGAAGACCTAAAGAACAAGCTTAAGGAAGCGAATGATTGTATCAAGAGTTTGAGGAGAAGATATGAAGAATCTTGTGATTATTAAAAAGAGAACATGATGATATCACTAGACTGCAACAACAATTGGAAGAAAATAAAAGAATTGAAGACTATTAGAAAGTTGAAATTAAAGGGAAAATGGAAGAACGTGTCAAGCTCAAGCAAGAAATATAAATATTGAGATCGGATCTAGAAAAGGAAAAAATACTTAAGGTAAAATCAAGGCAAGCTATGCAATGCTTGATGAGTTGATTATTTCTCAGAGAATTGCAATGGATAAAAGAGGTTTAGGGTTTGAAGAAGGAAAAAGTTCATAAAAAAAGCAACCTCCTAACAAGAAGACTAAGTGCAAAGATGGAAAAATCAAGGACTTAAGAAACAATACTGGAAGGAATTCCATAAAAAAAACTAATGGTCAAAGGTACTTATCATTTAGTGATGTCGATTATTCCTACAATAAATTTGGACATAGGGAAAAGAACTACAAAAGTAGAATGAATGATACTTTATCATTCTCTAGAAAAAATTGAAGTGCAAGAAGTTTTGACACAACTCTAATTAGTGTAAATATAGATTGAATAAAATAAAGTATAGAAGGAAGAATGTTGTCTGTTGTGATTGTAGCAATCTGGAACATTATGCTAGAGACCATAGAAATAGAAGGATAAAAATAACTATCTTGAAAAGAGACATGAACCGATCATAGACCTAGAAGAAGAAATGAAAATAATCTAGAGAAAGGAAGGAAAATTTAAGCAAGTTGAATCAAAATCATTAGTTTTATCTATACACTCATAAAAATTTAAGTTGGTAAATGCCTAAGGGGGAGAAATTATCAAAAAAATTAATAAACCTCTCATCGATACTTGATGTCACATCATGAAAGAAGTATATTTAGTGTGGTAATGAATTCAAGGATTTTTTTAGACACATGTGTGAAGAATGAAGTTCACAGAATTTGAAACAATGGAAGTAAACATGAATTATGAGGTGATCTACCTACAATTTGAAGCATATATTTCCAAAGCATTCATAATGAAAGAAATAAATTTATAACTATCAAGGAAAACACATTCAACAAAAGGAATTTGTGAATACAAAGAAGTATACAAAGGAATTTTTAAGAAATGAGAGAAATTCAATATATCAAAGTTTTTAGATTTGGTCAAAGTGGATTCAAAGTGTACTCTAGGAGTTGGATATCTAATCTTATTCTTCATTGGAAATTACATAGGTATTCTACCTAAACAATCTTTCATTTCTATGGAATAGATAATTTAAAGGTTGTGAATATTTCAAATAAATCACAAGCCAAATTGAGAAAATATATGAAAAATTTGTTGGAAGAATATGTTGGTCCATTCTCTTGCATTCCTCCTAGAGTATTATCCACTATAGATATCTATGCATATGTTTATAGTAAAATTGAGGAAATTTCACCGGTTCAGTTAAGTATCCTATGGAAGAATGAATTGGAAGAAAATCATGATGCGTATTGTAATTATGGAAAAAGGTCCCCTCAACTTGGCCATGATTTAGTGTTGTAATATGCCTAACATATTCACATTAGGTCTTGGGCCCTTGTGAAGTAATGGATTTAAATGGGACCTTTCGAAAGTGTTGTGAAGTGTTTTAACACACTTTCACACTTTTCTAAGGATTTATTAATTAATTGGGCTTAAAATGAACCTCTTTTTAATCAAAATAAATCTTAATCTTTCCTTATTTGAAGTGTTGTGAAGTCTTGTAACACACGTTCACACTTCTCTAGGCTTGTCATTGATAAGTGTTCTTTCTTATACTTTAATTGGTCCTATTTTGCATCCACAAGCCTCATTTATTACATCTTTTTGAGGATAATCCTGACACCAATTAGTAACCAATCATAATTCATTTTTTTTGGCTTGTGCAGCACAAATTTAGTGATTTGGGACTCATTCACCACCTTGGATGAATGGGTTCCACCTAGGTTTTTGGGTCCCAATTTAGTTTTCATACATTTCTAAGAATTTTTGGTTTTTTGTCCCAAACATTAAGTCTAATGGGACTCATTCACTACCTTGGGTGAATGAGTCTTGTGTGGTACAAAATCAAATTTAATTCAATTTTTTGGTGAGATTTTATTGTACTAGATTTGATGTTAGCTTAGTGTTGTAATTTTGGGAATTCTAGCATAATTGAGTATAAATACAAGGTTCTTTCACTCATATTCAACACTTAGCATTCAATAGATCATTAATCATTCACAAGAGCATTCAAGAGTATTAAGATCACTCAAGGGAAAATTATCAAGCATTTTAGAGTAGGATTCAAGTGGCAATCATCATGTCAAATATTTCATCCATCATGTTTTTCATTGTGCTAATAATTGTGATGTAGAGTTGATGATTCAAGTAAGTGTTTCAAGTAATATCAATATCAATCAAGAAAGATTCAAGAACCACATCCATTACAACCATTTCAAGCATATTTGCAAAACCTTATTGCTAGGGTTTGGTGAGTTGCAACATTGTTATTAATTCATTCATCATTCTCCATTCATATTTCCTTTCATTTCAAGGTTTAATTACCAACAAGGGGTTTGACCAAGGAAACCCCCTATCCAATATCCCAAGAACATTTTCCCCTCTCCTTTGTGTGTGATTTGTAGGTCCACATTGTATATTTCCTTAGGAGCAAGATTGGAGAAAAGTTGTTGTAGCATAGAAAAATGTAACTTTAGACATTTTCACGCTCATTTGGGTCTTTCTTATGGATGTTGGCATAGTTATTATTTGATTTAATATTGGAATGTGGTCAACACATTCACATTAGGTCTTGGACCCTTGTGAATTATTAAGAACTTTATTATTCCTTGCAAAAGTGTGGTGAAGTGTTGTAACACATTTTCACACTTTTCTAGGATTTTATTAATATATTTCAATTAAGTAACCTCTTTTTATCACTTATAAATCCTTAATCCAAAGTGTTGTAACAAAATTTCATGCTTTTCTAGGATTGTCATCAATAATATGACCCTTTATTATGATTAATTGGCCCCATTATAAACTTACAGACCTTACTTAAGTGTATTTTAGAGAATAATCCCATTAAACATCATTTAATTCATCTTAATTTCTAACACCCACTTAAAATTACTAAGTGTGACCCATTCACTACTAGGGGTGAATGAGTCCCATTTGGCTCAAAAATCAAAATTATTTTAAAATTATGGTGGGATATTATTCTCTAAGACTTGACGTCAGCTTGTGATGTGGTATTTTTGGGAAATTTTGCATAATCAAGTATAAATATAGGGTTTTACCTCACATTTCAATCCCATTCATTCATTAATTAACTCATTCATTCACTCAAGCATTCCATTAATTATCAATCTTTTTAGGAATTTCAAGCATCTTCAAGTCTACATTCATTGGAGCTTCTATTGACATATCTTCAGATTTCTACTTCAAGTGTTTGGTGAGTTGTAGCACTGCATGTTGTTAATTCATCATTCTATTTTCATTTCATTTAATGTCATTTTCTAGGGTTTAATTACCAAACTAGGGTTTGACCAAGGCAAACCCTTATTCACTAACCCTGAACACTTTTTTCCCTCTTTGTATGTGTTTTACAGGTCTTGTGTGTATATTTTTCAAAGAGCAAGGTGTGAAAAGTTGTCAACAAATTTTCAAAGTCATTCAAAGTGGTCAAAGCCCTAAAAGAAGCTTGGAGAACACCTACAAGTTAGATTCTATAGTTTCAAATTTGGAAACCTGTTAGGAGCCAAAGTGCAGACTAGGAGCTACAGATTGCACTTTTGAATTTCCCAAAATTTAGAAGTGGACTAAGTTTCCATTAGTGGCATATGAGTCCCACTGCTAGGAAAAAAATAGAAATTTTTTAGTTCTGAGTACCCAATTGTCTAAAACCTATTATGACATAATTTCCCTGAAATAGGACTAAGTCACCTAGCTTGGTGTATGAGTCCTAGTTGGCTTCAAGAATGATTTATGTAGGATTTCAAAGCTCCTCTCCATCAATTTCTAGTTTCTAGGTACACCTCTTCAGTCTCATTCACTTTTGTTACAATTTATTTGCATTTATAGGAAATTTTGCATATCACAAACATGTTTTCAAAAACATTGCATTTCCTTAGTTTTGCACCAAGATTTAATCACTTTTATCAGTTCTTTGCATCTAGGACATTCCCCTTAGACAAATTTCAATCATCTTTGCATTGGAATCTGAAGGGCATATTCTTTAGTGAGCTATTGAGGTTTTTTGAATACCTCTCTTCTTTTAGGTGCAAAACCCTAGAGGTGTAAGAGATCCCCCACATTGTCAAAAATATTTGATTCATTTTGGTGAACCTACCTTTACAACATCATATTTCTGCTATATAGTGCATTTACATTCTAGTAATAGCTTATATTAGCATTGCATTGTATTTTGCATTATTTAATTTGCATTAGTGAAAAGCTCATATAGCTTGCATTTTTGCACTTCACTTCATTAAAAATCAATAAAATTATGCATATTCATATTATATTTGCATCAAAAAACATAAAAAAGCATAAAAACTAATTAATTTTGTTTTGAAAATTTTCAAAAAAGTCACAACTTGGACTCATTTTCCACCTTGGGTGACTTAGTCTAGTTGCATATTTTTCACTGCATTTTATGGCATTTAATATTCAATTTCTATGTTTCTATTTGTTTTTTCTGCATGTTAGTTTTACTTTCTAGAATTTCAATTTTAAGCATTTCATTCTTATTATTTTACATTGCATTTTCATCCACCCCAAATTTAGTAGCCTTTGCGTGAGTGTTTGGTGTCCTATTGCTAATACCTTAGTGAGAAGAAGTTCAAGACTCATGTCATCTCATGATAACACAATCATTGTGGATCTTGGGTTATCTAGAACTTCCACTGCTAGTATGAATAATAGTTCAATAGGCATGGATAATAGCCATAGTAACTCTTTTCCTTTAGGAAGTATGCATGTTGAACCAAGAATTGATGATATCCCACAAGAAAAAAACCATTCAAATTCATGAATACTTAGTACATCTGCAACACCAAGTTATCCATGAAAACATTTTTACTACTGCAATTCGTACCATAGAAAACATTCACCATATTCTTGAAAGTGATGAAGGTCTTGAACTTGTGAAAAAAATAGTTCAAATATTTGGAAAACATCTCTCTTCAACATCTAGTGCTCCTCAATCAGTAAACAATGCGGTAAGCCAAGGAGGAACTCAAATTACTCCTCCCTCAACAATAGCATCATACCTACCTATACCACTCCTCAAGTCACAACAACAATGCAATAAGTTATTAATGTGATTCCTCCCATCGGTATTCTTGCTAGCATCCCTAGCTCCTATGTGACATCACAAATTCTCTTCTTCCACATTACCACATATAAGCATTACATTCACTTGCTCTCCTAGTACATATATTCCATCACAACTTTCACTTCCACCTCATACCACTTCTATTGATCCACTCATAATAAAACTTTTCCAAAATGTTTCCTCTATGTAAAAGAAAATCTCCATCATAAACCAAAATCAAAATGGCCCACCCACATATTATGCTCAAAGCATCCCATTCTCTTTGGAAATATTGCAAACACCGATTCCACAAGGAATAGAGATTCCTAGAATTGAGAAATATGGAGGGAAGGGTGATCCTTCTAACCATGTTAATTTCTATATCACCTTATGTAGTGATTTTTTCCTTGATGATAAACTATTAGCAAAATTGTTTTTGAGAACTTTAAAAGATACTACCTTGGAATGGTTTTCATCTTTATCAAACAATTCATTTCTTTCATTTAATGAACTTGTCTATGCATTTATAAATCATTTCCAAGTGCATGACTCCCAAGAAGACCTTGGCTGATTTGATGAGATGCAAGTTGTAGACACAAAAAATGTATAGTTTGATCTCGTGCACTTGATCCTAATTTTACAAACACTAGTTCATCCTGAATCATCTCCTTTGATAACCATTTAATTGAATAATTTTTATTTGATTAAATTCATCACATTCCATCTCTTAATTAAATAAATCAAATTTATTGATTATTAAGTCATCATTTCCCTTTTAATTAAATAATTCATTTTATTTAATTAATCTCAAGGTCATCTCCTTTAAATTAAATAAATTAATCTTTGTTTGATTTAAATCTAACATCATCCTCTTTAATTAAATAAGTCAAACTTTATTTAATTAAGTCTAAAATCATTATTCCTCTCATTTTGATTTATTTAAATCCTAAAATCTAAATCACAATGTCAAATCAGCTAACTTCCATTAAAATTAATCAAATCATGATTAATGCTAACACTAATCACTCAAATCCTCTAGATTTTGCAGCTTGCACATGAAAATCCATTTAATTAATTGATAAATCTCCCATTTTCATTCAAAAAGGCATCCAAGTGGGAATATTCCTCCAATTTGAAAATATCCCCCCAAAAGGACTTGTCCTCTCCAACAAGGCTTTAAAAGCCTCTTACATGTCCTTTTCCTTGAGCCATGTGGCATTAACTTCATTTTCTTCTCCCTCCACCATGTCACTTTCAAATTTCAAATTTCAATCTAATGGCATTTATCATGCACATTGACCAAAATGTGCTCCATCCTTCCTTCCATTAGCATATTGACAAGTGGCACAATGTCATTGGTCCATCTTTAATTCCACATTCATCCTATCCTTCAATCCTCCATCCTTCTTTTCTATAAATAGAGGGCTTATCTATTGTATTGATGATTTGCAATAAATGAAAGATCACTATGCTCATTTAGATCCACAATCTTAGACATTTTCATCCATTTTCATCCACATTTCATCTTTCATAGCTAGTTTATGGAGGACTTTCATCAAAGATCATCAATCTTCATCAAAGATCATCAAAGCTTGCAAGGAATTGGGAAAGGGCTATTTTCCACATCAAAATAACACCAATTCCCCTATGGGATTGAGGGTTTGAGTGTTTTGGATAAGATTATTTAGCTTTTATTTGATATTCTCTCTTGTTTTCTTGTTCATTTCATTTCAAATGAATCTTATGGGGAATGTTGTTTCTAACTTCCGTATTGGACTAATAATGTGTTTGTTCTTTGCATTTGTGCAGGTCTAGGATCACCATTCACATTTTAGCACTAGAAGGATCACCATTCAAGCATCTAATCATCTGCTAAGAGTAGGTGTAGTTGGATTTATCCAAGTGGGAACTCAACAAATATTGTCTCATTCTATCCTAGGGAACTGTGCGTCATTTTGCAATAAAAATACTTGGCTTGGATCTAAAACATTGGAAAAGAAACATTCAACATGAACATCAAATTTCAAACCCTTTAGAGGAGAAAATACCTTTGAAAAAATTCAAGCGCTATTGCTTTCCCTAGGGATTCTATCCTTAGAGGCTTTTAAGTATTTCAATTTATATCTCAATTTTCTCTCACTAAAGTCAAAATTAGGGAACTATTGCCTTGATTTTCTTGATTTCCACATAATAGACATTGTGGGATGAGAAGAAATTAGGACATTAGACATTTAGTTTTAAAAGCTAATCAAGAAGTGGATGTGGTAAAAATAAATTCATTAACCAAGATAAAATCAATTGAACCTCACAAATGTGCTTGTTTATCTTTTGTCTTACAATCTTTTGAGCAAGCATTGATTTTTTGGTTTGAAGTACTCTTAGGGAAAAGCGTGTTCTTCAAAACTTTGGTATTGTAAACAAGTCCCTCTTAGGTTCAATTAAGATAAAAAAAACCAATCACTTCATCCATCTTAAACATAAATCAAATCCCATCTAACAAAAAACTCTTAGAATCTTGGAAAAATCCTTCATACTAGACTTTTGGAAAAATCCTCTAAATCAAATCAAAATCCTCTTGTTTGACTAGGTGTGTATAGATGAATCCTTCTTCATACACTTAGTTAAATTATCACCTTGTGGAAAAATTTATTCCAAGACAACATCCAACCTATTGGAGTTTATGAGTTCATTATCAAATCTAAATCAAGTCCAAATAAAATCCAAATAAAATCCAAAATCAAATCAAATCAAATCCAATCCAAATCAAAAATAAGAAATTCTTAAAGTCTAGTATCCCTCCAAGGTTCCTAAAAGTTCAACACCCATATCATTCAACCCTTTCATCCTTCATCTCATCATTGGTCCTAAATCCTTTAGAGGTCAACAAGGTCAAAACACAAGAAAAAAATGGAATATAAACTTGATTGATACATCATGAGTGGTCTAAATTAACCAAAATATCAAAGCCTTACAATTCCAATTGATTATCAAAAATCACATTTATGCAATCCATACATGGCATCATTATCTCCTACAAACCTAAATGGTAGAAAAAATGTGAGTATGCCCAATCTAAATTTTGGAACACCTTTCCCTATGATATATTTAAATCAAAGTCAAAACTTGCAAATCTATTAGCCAAACAATCAATGCATGAGTCTTCAACAAAACAACATTATCCTACCAAATCCATACATGCCAAATGTGAATATACCAAGTACAGACATGAACATTTCAACTCCACACTTGGAAAAATTTGGTATAGATATCTTTGCGAATCATACCAATGTTGTTCAAAGTCTAAACAATAATTTAACCACCCCATGTATTGATCCAAGTCAAGGTAGCACCATGCAAAATAAAAGTTACCTAAATCAAGGCAATGTGATTCCCAACCACAACAATGATCAATTTCAACCTATCATGCCAAATCTAATCATTATCCCAAATCAAAACATTGTCCAAAGTCAATTTTTCCATGATCCCATACAAACACCACAAGTATACATTCCAAATCTGCTTAAAAAAAAACCCAAATCAACTACATCAAGGGTGTCAAGATTAGATTTTGTGAGATCAAATTTCTACACTTACCAAAATAGTTGATTCATTGCACCAAGAGACATCTCCACCCCAAAATCAATACACTCTTCCATTGGTTAAACCATGTCATCAAAGCATTGAGTTGTGACCACAACCACATCAAGAACAATATCTCCAATATCAAGAGGTTGGATATCAAGAACAACAACATCAACAATGAACCTAATCACCACATCTCAAAGATCAATCACCACATCTCCAAATTCAATCGCCACAAGGTCAATCTAAACTACAAATCTCCCAAGGTAACAAACAAAAATACACATCAGTTCGGGAACAAATGGAATCATTCATGCAACAATTGATACAAAAAAATCTCATCAAAATCCCCATGTATGATAATTATCAAGAGCCTCAAGTTAAACCACTAGGGTACAATGAGAAGCACCTTTGTGATTTTCACAAAATAAAGGGACACACAACATCAAATTGCATTCGACTCAAAAATCTCATCCAATTTTATTGATAAAAAAATAGTAACTATTGCGGACAATGATCATGATTCAACCACTAGTGATAGCATTGAAAATCCCTCCACCAAAATTGTTGAAAACAATGATCAAGATCTATCCATCAATGAGCGCCTTGAAGATGTTTCTACCTCATATGATGATCAAATCAGCATGCATCAAGAGTCATTTTTTAGTCATGATCAAAATCTCTCAACAATATTTGGAAATGATCTATTTCAAGGAGTGTTAGAATTATTTGATCCTATTGACATAATCCATGACCCATTGACCAATGATCATTTTGAAAAGGTCTCTACATCCCCTAATGAGTTAGAGGACATATCTCAAGAATTTATCCCAAATCATGATCAACATCTTTCATCAAAGTCTAGCAATGGTCCTTTCCAAGAAATATTGACACCCTTTGACCTCATAGTTACAGATACTAAAGGGATCCTCAACTCAACATTTGATCCAAGTCCACTCAAAGATCAAGAGGATATTGAGCCATTTCCCATGCATAATGAAGACACCCAAGAACCCTTTGTAAGAAATCCATCCTTTGAAACTGACCCATGTCAAGAACTTGATCCAAATCATGTCAAAAACAATTTTGAAATCATTCAAGATCAAGAATTTGTATCTCTAAGCTACTACAATGATCTAATGGACACTCTTCTATCTATACAAGATGTCACAAATGATGATCACATCCACATAACACATAATCCTCTATCTACCACGCTTTCTTTGGATGGAAATGTAGATGATCTTCATTTAGAACATGATTCCTTTACTCCTAACATTATCACACAAAAAGAGCAAGTTATTGATTCCTATAGTAAAACTAAATTGTCAACACAAGGATCAGATATATCCCAAATTTAGACCGAGGACATCATGTATGAAGATATCCAACATTATCCACTTAAGGAAATAGGTCAGATAGAATAGGATATTCTAGAGTTAGTAGAGCAACAAATTGAAATAACATCATCTACAGTGGTTATTTATCAAAGAATGCTTACTAAATAAGACATCTCAAAACAAGAAAAATCAAAGAATAAAGGTGCTACTACCACCATACTGGGTGCAACTATGTCTCAAGAAACAATCAATATATGGAGCACAAAGAATACTTATGATGAAATTGATGCCAATACTACAACCAACCACACCATGAATCTTTATCCACCCATCACGCCATCCACAAACTGGGACCAACATCAAAAGAAGGATGTGAATGAAAAAAATAAGAACATCATCAAAGAAAAATAAGTTGGGAAGCATAATGGAAAAATCAAATACAAGTGGATACCAAAGAATACAAAAAAAGATTATCCCTATCAAACTCTATTAGTCAAAGAAACTATGGGAAAAACTAAAAAAGGAAAAAATATCCATCAAAGGTTTCCACAAAGGAAAAAGAAGGCTTCTCAAGTGATGTACAATGTATATCAAGCAGTTGTTCCTAATTCTACGCACACTTTCGTATCCACCCATTGTTGCTCATCTTCCCAAGTTTGGAGAGTCAAAGGTTCCAAGTTGTCAACCAATCCATCTATTCCTAAAAACACTCCATCCATGCCTCCACACATGATATCCAATTCTCACATTGACCATGTGTTGGAAACCACCCTTCATCATAAGGATTCAGAAGGAACTCTATTTCGATATGCACATAAAACAAAGTTAACTCTAGTATCAACAAAGAAAATCAAGAATCTCAAAAGTTGCATTCAAGTGCACGTATCTTGGAAAAGAGACTTCTTCAAGTAGGATATAAATGGTACATTATGAGAGAAGAATCTACATCAACACCACAAGGTGATTCAACATGAGCTTAAAATCTTTTAGAGAAATACAAAAAATGTCAAGAAACATGAAAATCCAAAAAATTCAAAAAAAGGATTGAAAGCAATAAAGAAAAAAATCGTTCTATAGTAAAAACCACTATGGTGGTGCTTTGGACAAGTACCATGATGGAAACCTGGCAAGCAAGCATCATGTGTAGAATCGAGCATCTACGTGCTCCACTTTAGGTGAAAGCATCTTATCCCATCCATAATAAATCTAGCATTCCATCCATCTTATCCATAATAACTCCATTCATCCACGAGCCATTTATCCAATCCATTTTCATCCATCTACATCCATCTTCCAAATTATCTTGATAAAAAGTTTGTTGCACACTTTACACTTGCTTATGGTAAACATCTTGAAATTAGCCATTTTCACTGATCCTATCCTACCCAACATTATCTGAGCCATCAGGTACTATCTAAATGAGCATCCTCTATTTGAACACCTAAATTATCACAAGATAATCCAAATCCCTTCATACACACAACTATCCAAGAATCCACCCACATGGCATTCCAGACTTTGCTAGACACTGGGGTAAGATATTTGCATCTTGCTTTGGGAATAAATCTTGATCTATATCTTCCCACTTATGTGGTGATCTAAACATTGGAAAACATAAAATCAAATTGATCAAAGCATTTGTGAGCCAAAATCCAAATCACTAGCCCATGGCATATTTTGATGAGAAGACATTCCTTATCAAGCTTCATCTTTCGTCGAACATCAATCCAAATAGTCAATATCAGTCACATCTAATTTGCGTGCTAATGTCACATCAAATAATTCAAACAATTTTGTTCCAAAATCAAGCTTCAAAATCTTGATCAGTCAAATCCAATCAATCCTTCATCATCTCGAGATATCCACCTTAATCCTTGTGTTGTTTAACACTATCCTTATAGTGTTGTGTATCCTCAACAATGTTATCATCATCAATCCATCGATCCGATCAATCAACCTTAGCTTGGTTTTAAAAAAAATCCAAAATAGAGCACTAATATCATCACACATATCCATATCCAAATCATCAAAATCATGCGAAAAACCAAAAAACATCCAAAACATATCAAAATCCAAAAATAGGTCAAAAAGTCAGAAAAAGTCAAAAACATGGGATCCGAACTACGTTGTCTCTGAGCTTAAACATAGTCAATGCTAATCTTTGATCAGCCCCCAAGACTCAAAAACACAAAAACATTCAAAAAACACAAAATCCAAAAACATTCATAAAATCTCAAAAAACACAAAAACATTCATAAATATTAGAAAACCCCAAAACATTGGAAAATTTGAAAATAATTTTTTTTGTAAAATGTTGAAAATACCAAAACAACCTCAAAACATTTCAAAAACACCAAAAACATTCAAAAAACCCAAAAAATCCATCTGTCTCATTTCACTTCACCCACAATAATCTCACCCATAATAAATCAATCATCACATTCATCCTTTGGAAAAACAAATAGAAACAATCACAACAATTAGCAAAAGTGGAACCTTTAAATGAAAAAAAATTCAAACCCTTGATCTTGTAAGAAAACATGTCAATCCACCTTATATCAACATTCTTTCAAACAACCTTCAACTTGCCACCATTGACTAACATGTTCTAGGATGCATCTTTCCTACAATGGGCATTATTTTTGGCAAATCACTTTGGATACTTATCCTAAACAAAACACATCCCTTTGGCTCGAGGTATGAAGAAAATTGGCTTGTTTACTTGCTTGATCTTTTCTTTGATTTATCTTATTGTGCTCATTCCAATGACCTCTCAATGATGTCTAATCAAAATAATTTAGAGAGAAAGGAATGGGGAAATGATCATTATCTTTTGTGTGTTGTGCTCGTTGGAAATTATTGTAATATAACCTTGGTGAATACTTGCTTTATTAGGTATGGATGGAAGGTGTTTTGGACATCTTGTTGACTATTACATTGATAGGATTATCCCTATCGAACTCCATTAGTCAAAGAAACTATGGGGGAAAATTAAAAAATGGAAAGGTAGCCATCAAAGCTGTCCACAAAGGTAAAATTAGGCTTCCCAAGAAACATGCAAAGTATATCAAGCAATTGGTCCTAATTCTATGCACATTTTCGTATCCACCCATCATTACTCATCTTCCCAAGTTTGGAGAGTCAAAGGTTCCAAACTATCAACCAATCCATCTTTTATTCCTAGAAACACTCCATCCACACCTCCATGCATGATATCCAATTCTCACATTGACCATGTGTTGGCAACCAACCTTCATCATAAGGATTCATAAGGAAATCTATTGTGATATGCACACAAAGACAAAGTTAACTCTAGTATCAACAAAGCAGATCAAGAATCTCAAAAGTTGCATTCAAGTGCATGTATCTTGGAAAAGTAGCTTCTTCAAGTAGGATATCAATGGCACATTATGACAGAAGCATCTACATCAAAACCACAAGGTGATTTGACATGAGCTTAAAATATTTTAGAGAAATACAAAAAAAATATAAAATATAAAAATACAAAAATATCAAAAAAAAGATTGAAAACAATAAAGAAAAAAATTGTCCTCTAGTAAAAACCACTATGGTGATGCTTTGGAAATGTACCATGATGAAAACCTGGCAAACAACTGTCATGTGTAGAATAGAGCATCTACATGCTCCACTTCATGTGAAAGCATCTTATCCCATCCATAATAAATCTAGCATTCCATCCATCTTATCCATAATAACTCCATTCATCCATGAGCCATTTATCTAATCCATTTTCATCCATCTACATCCATCTTCCAAATTATCTTAATAAAAAGTTTTGTGCACACTTTACACTTTCTTATGGTAAACATCTTGACATGGGTTATTTTCATTTATCCTATCCTACCCAACATTATTTGAGCCATGAAGCATTATCCAATGAAGGATTCCTTTGTTCAAACACTTTATCTTATTGCAAGATAATCTTTGTCATCCTTTGCATGCTTACCATATCCAAGCATCCACCCATGGAATTCCATACATTGCTAGACCTTGGGGACAAATATTTACATCTTGCATTAGGAATAAATCTTGATCTATATCCTCCATCTTATGTGGTGATCATAGCATTGGAAAATGTAAAATAAAATTGTTCAAAGCATTTGTGATCCAAAATTCAAATCACTAGCCCATGGCATATTTTAACAAGAAGATGTTCCTTATTAAGCTTTATCATTCATCGAACATCAATCCAAACAATCAATATTAGTCACATGTCTAATTGGGACTTCAACATCACATCAAACCATTCAAACATATCTTGTTCCAAATCAAGCTTCATAAATATTGATCAATCAAATCCAATCAATCCCTCATCATCTTGGGATAACCATCACAATCCTCATGTTGCTTAAACACTATCCTTGCATTGTTGTGTATCCTCAACAATTTTATCATTATCAATCCATCAATCTGATCAATCAATATTAGCTTGGTTTTCAACAAAATCCCAAAATAGAGCACTGATATCATAACACATATCCATATCCAAATCGTCAAAATCATGCGAATATCCAAAAAATCCAAAATCATATCAAAATCCAAAAACATTCATAAAAATGGAAAACGTAAAAAATGTGGTATCCAAACTATGTCATCTATGAGCTTAAACATAGGCAAGACTAATCTTTGATCAGCCCCCAAGACACAAAAACACAAAATCATTCAAAAAAAACAAAATCCAAAAAAAATCAAAAATCTTAGAAAACACCAAATTTTTTTTGAAAATTGTAAAACAAAACATTTGCAACATCTTGAAAATACCAAAAACAGCCTCAAAACATTTCAAAACTCCAAAAAAATCCAAATATTTGAACAAATCCATCTATCCCATTTCGCTTTCACCCACAATAATCTCATCCATAATAAACAAATTGTCACCTTCATCCTTTGGCAACACAAATAGAAGTAACCACAACAATCAACAAAAGAAAACTTCAAATGAAAAATCAAAATTGAAACAACAAACTTTAAAAAGAAAAATCAAAATCTTGATCATCCGCAAACACGTTAGTCAACCTTATATCAACAACCTTTCAAACAACCTATCAACTTGCCACCATCCACTAACATGTCCTAGCATGCATCCTTCCTACAATGGGAATTATCTTTGGAAAATCACTTTGGATACTTATCCTAAACAAAACACATCCCTTTGGCTCAGGGTATGAAGAACATTGGCTTGTTTGCTTGCTTGATCTTTTCTTTGATTTATCTTATTGCACTCATTCCAATGACCTTTTGACGATGTCTAATCAAAATGATTTAGAGAGAAAGGAATGGGGCAATGATCATTATCTTTTTTCTTCTATGCGCATTGGACATTCTTGTAATATAACCTTGGAAAATACTTGCTTTATTAGGTATGGATGGAAGGTTTTTTGGACAACTTGTTGACTATTACATTGTTAGGATTTTCCCTTCCGTGTTCTGGTATGAGATGTTTGAAATATCTGAAGTACATCCTAGTAAGGTTTCCATATGTCAAGTGTAAACAAGAATACTCTTATTGGTTTTTCAATTCAAAGTCCATCACAATAGGTGCAACGCCATTCTGGTTCTTTATACCTTGATGCATTGTGCCTATGTGTGTTATCAAACATAAGGTAAGTAGCCCTTTTCAAATCCCAATTCTTGATAAGCATATCATCATCATCATCATTCATCAACATATCTAATAAAGTCTTAATGACTCATGGACTTGTTGGATCCTCTTGTCATCCATCTTATTCTTCTTATTCTTCTATCTTTACTAACATTTCTATCCAAGTATCGAATCTATGTGTTATATCAAAATATACACAAGGCTATCCATGGCCGATGAATGTCTACATCATCAAATCTTTCTACATCAAACATTCGAGCTAAACTGATCCTGAACCTTTTTGTCACGAGATCGACCTTTAAATTGAATTTTTCGCTTGATCTCTCGATGGGGAAATGTAACAATATACTTCTTTTTGCTGGGGCATCTAGAAAAATAAGAATTTTTTTGAATTTTGATCTTGGAAAGTTTATTCTTTGAACCAATGTAGCAGGTACGTTGCTTCAAAGAGGGGCAAAGTGTAGACACAAAAAATGTACAGTTTGATCTTGTGCATTTAATCTTAATTTTACTAACACTAGTTCATCTTGAATCATCTCCTTTGCTAACCATTTAATCGAATAATTTTTATTTGATTAAATTCATCACATTCCATCTCTTAATTAAATAAATCAATTTTATCTGATTAAGTCATCATTTCCTTTTTAATTACATAATTTATTTTATTTAATTAATTTCTAAGGTCATCTCCTTTAAATTAAATAAATTAATCTTTGTTTGATTTAAATCTAACATCATCCTCTTTAATTAAATAAATCAAACTTTATTTAATTAAGTATAAAATCATTATTCCTCTCATTTTGATTTATTTAAATCCTAAAACCTAAATCACAATGTCAAATCAGCTAACTTCCATTAAAATTAATCAAATCGTGATTAATGCTAACACTAATCACTCAAATCCTCTAGATTTTGCAACTTGCACATGAAATCCATTTAATTAATTGATAAATCTCCTATTTTCATTCAAAAAGGAATCCAAGTGGGTATACCAAAAGGACTTTTCTTCTCCAACAAGGCTTTAGAAGCCTCTTACATGTCCTTTTCCTTGAGCCATGTGGTATTAACTTCATTTTCTTCTCCCTCCAACATGCCACTTTCAAATTTCAAATTTGAATCTAATGGCATTTATCATGCACATTGACTAAAATGTGCTCCATCCATCCTTCCATTAGCATCTTGATAAGTGGCACAATGTCATTGGTCCATCTTTAATCCCACATTCATCCTATCCTTCAATCCTCCATCCTTATTTTCTATAAATAGATAGCTTCTCTATTGTATTGATCATCCACAATCCATGTAAGATCACTATGCTCATTTGGATCGACAATCTTATGAATTTTCATCCATTTTCATCCACATTTCATCTTTCATAGCTAGGTTATGGAGGATTTTCATCAAAGCTTGCAAGGAATTGGGAACATGCAATTTTGCACATCAAAATAACACCAATTCCCCCATGGGATTGAGGGTTTGAGTGTTTTGGATAAGATTATTTAGCTTTTATTTGATATTCTCACTTGTTTTCTTGTTCATTTCATTTCAAATGAATCTTATGAGGATTGTTGTTTCTAGCTTGCATATTGGACTAATAATGTGTTTGTTCTTTGAATTTGTGTAGGTCTAGAATCACCATTCACACAAACAAAATGAGGATTAAAAGATAACCGATTTTATCTCATGCTATCAATCACTTTATTCGCAGATTGATGTTAAGATCTCTAACCCACACCTTCAAAAGATGTTTATTGAAAACTTGCAAACTAAACATTAGGAAAAACTCACTATGATGAAATTACCCTCCTTCATGCACTTGTGTATTGAGCTTTGTGATTATCACAATTTGGTTAGTAGTCGAGATGCAAGGTCCACTTCTAACCAAGCTGAGAAATCTGAGCTTTCCAACCCAAACAATTCCCAACCATTTAGAAAGAAAAACAAAGGGATCTTGAGATTCAACCCCGCTCAACAAACAACAAAAACTATGAATAACCAAGTAGCAATTGTTAAAACTATAGTGCCCTTTAGTTATGGAGATCTAAAAAGATAGTTCACACCTTTACCTAGCACCCTTCATAACCCTATGTCCCAAATTTGTCAACAATAAATGATTACCTTGCTCTCCATCAAAGCACCCAACCATACTAAGCCTTTACCTCTGAACTTTAAATCCAATGCATGGGTAATCATGGAAAAAATAGGCCCTTAAGTGGCAAAAAAATTAGAAAAATTAGAGTTAGGAAACTTCACATAAAAAATTGGATAAGTTATCTATATTATTTAAAAAATATGTAAGAATAGAATTTGTAGCAAATTGAATGTAGTTTCTAAACTACTAGGTTTTTTTTTTTTAAATATCTATTTGGTGAAAATTTGAAATTTCAATGCAGAGTACTTAAATTTCAAAAATAAGAAGTAGGTGTTTGTGACCCCTGACCACAATAAAATGATAATATTTTTTAAAAGATTTTAGATATAAGTAGAGGACTCATGTCTCAATGTGATGCATATTTTTTTGTAATTTTTTTACAAGTAAATAATTAATTATGACTTTTTTATTAAAACTTTTAAAAAATAAAAAAACTCATATGTCTAACCACCTTAACTTGGTCAAAACTTCATGAAATTCATTTCTTTTTTTTTAATCCTATAGTATGTGAAGCATAGAATGTGATGCATGTTTTGGATTCAAAAAATGTGATACTGTTTGAAAGCTATAGATGTTTTTCAATCAGCCTATCAATGAGTACTTTAGTTGTAATTCAAATAGAAAATAAGTAATAATTATTTATTAAATTCAAAGTAAAGCATAATTTATATTGGTGGAAAGCTGAGAATATCCTTTAAAAACCCTTTTCGTTTCATGAATTTTGGGTTAAAAAAAAGTCGTTAGCCACATACCCTAGAAAAACCCATCATATCGCCACTTTTTGGCCCATCATGATCCTACACATATCCGCTTATTGCCATTATCATTGAAAAAATGGACATGACACAGAAAATTGCAAGCATCTTAAACATCTTGTGCAAGACCTCATTGATTTTGGTCATCTATCCATTGCAGGTATTATTGATCAAGGTAATAAGTTTGTTGCCTCTCTGAATCAAAACTTGCAAATTTTCACTGATCTAATGCCAACACATAATATTTCATTTGTCAAAGCTAGTGAAACTAAAAAGAATGATGTGATGAATATTGCTAATGAACATCCTGATCCTATCCCACATGTTACCCATGTTAATCCTATGGATGAAATGGTAGGAGCAATAGACGTTATCCCTTGTAAGGGCCAACCTAAGAAATCCCTTGATATTGCTTTCTCCTCTATAGATATAATTAAAAATATACCCGATGGTCCTCTTTACATAGCCAACTATATCTATGATAAGTCCACTAATGGGATATTAATATATCCTACCTGTGGACAGAATGTGATCACCAAGGAATTTTTAGTATTGAATGAACTTTATCACGATGACTATGATAAACCAAAAGCATGGATCAAGACGCACAATGGTTTTTCTTTCCCTACAATAGGATCGATTGTCCTTCCATTACAAATAGGACCAAAAAAATTAGATGTCACATTCTCCATTATCATGTAGTCAAACCAGTTTCATTTGCAACTAGGCCATCCGTGGCTTCACTCAATGGAAGTTATCCCTTTGATTATACATAAATGCTTAAACTTTCCATTTGACAATGAAATATTCACTATCCACCATAGCATCTTTAACCCCTTGTATTCCAAAGGAAACTTTTCCTTATAATCCTTTTCGCTTGAGACAATGGAACCTATAATGCCTCAACAATACTTCTTTTTCATAGCTTAACAAAAATTCAAAGCAAAGAAAATAGTAGAATTGTCTCTCTGCAACATGTCCCCATCTACCTCCAACACTCCTATCCTAGATGAAACTTTGCTTCAACCCGAATAATAACCAAACAATCCAGAACCTTCACCTACCTCATCTAAGAGACTAAGAGACAATGAAAGAAACTATGTCATGCCTCCTCAAATAAAATAGGTTTACAAAGCAAAAGAGAAATTGGATGACCAACCTTCCATGGTTCCTTTTGTTCCTCCCCTTAGGGATGAAAAGCAACCTATGGTCGATCAACCCACTCCTTCACAAATGCAACTTGACAAAAAAACCAAAAGAAATTGAGGTGCTAGGGAGCATAGGCATAGACGTCGTGCCCTTGATCACAAGTTACATGAAGAAGTAAATAAAGAAAATCAAAATCCACACTTGATAGAAGCAATACATGATGATCCTCCTCCCCAACTACAAAAAAAAGATCCAATATGCCAATCACAAAGGGAGTTACACTCTTCATTGGAAATTATCATTCATCGTCCTATTGTGATTAATCTAGATGACGATGATGAGATTGCAATAATCAACGAAGAGGTGCATACTGATTTGAACACATTATTTTCCTCTTCCATGAACTTAAATGAGAAATATCCTCCAATGAGTGTAGAACCTAGTGCTTCCCCTAGTTTGACAGTTTCTCTTGTCCCTCTAGCTAGTTTTCTACCCTCAGCATAACATGAGCATGACTGGGAGGTGGATGACTTGCTTAACAGTTGACTCACATGTGCCTTACTAGTCTTTTACACTATCCTTTTCTTTCTTTTTCTTTTGTGTGTTTGCATGTACATACTATGATCCCCCATGATGTTTTTTTTTATGTTCTATCTCTTTGTGGCATTCCTCTATTTGTACCTTCATTCTTCTCTATGTCAAGCCTCGCTTTCGCCTTTTTGTCTTTTTCTGATTTTTCTTTTTTTTTCTTTTGGGGATGATGCAAGGCATTGAGACATTCATGTCTCTTTCATGTTGACCCAAAGGATTTTTCTTTTTATTTTCCTTTTTCTTTTGTCTTTTCTTGTGTTTTTCTTTAGGGGATGACACAAGGAATTGAGACATTCATGTCTCTTTCATGTTGACCCAAAAGTATTTTTCTTTTTTATTTTCCTTTTTCTTTTGTCTTTTCTTGTGTTTTCCTTTTGGGGTGATTCAAGGAATTGAGACATTCATGTCTCTTTCATGTTGACCCAAAATGCCTTTCTCTTTTTCTCTTCTTTTTTATTTTGTCTTTTTCTTGTGTTTTCCTTTTGGGGATGATGCAAGGCATTGAGACATTCATGTCTCTTTCATGTTGACCCAAAAAAAATTCCTTTTTCTTTCGCCTTCTGTTTCATTTGGCTTGTGTTTTCCTTTTGGGGATGACACAAAGCATCGAGACACCCTATGTCTCTTCCATGTTGACCCATACAGTTCTTTCTTTTTCACTATTTTCACTTTCTTTGTGTCATTCTTCTAGTTCTATGTATTTGGGGGATGATGACAGTTCCACACTCTCTACTAAACATTGTAGCAAAGGGAAACCCGTTTCTTTTCTCTTTCCTTTCCTTCACATGATGTAGCCTTAGAAACATATGATTTGGCATAGGGATTTCCAAGTTGGCTCTCATGTCTTCTTTCTCTTTGCATGGTTCATTTGCTACTTTAAAGTAATTGCTCATAGTACTGTGTGTAGAAATTCCTTTAAAGTGGGGGCATACATTGGCATTATTCTTTTGCATTATTCTTTTTCTTGGTTCTTAGTGCAACCTTCTTACTTCATAGGATGTGTTTTGTTGCTTTGTGGATGACATTGGGTATGATGTCCTTTATAGACACTAAAACTTGTCTTAGGCTTGCAACTCTTAGATTCTTCATTATTTCCCCTTTCATTCTTCAAAATTAAATAATTTTTAATTATTTAATTATTTTCTAAAGTCATAACTCTTCTATTAATTCAATAATTTTAATTATTTAATTAATTCATTTATATCTTTATTTCTTCTTGATTAATTAAATAAATTTTATCTATTTAATTTGGTCCACTGTTTTGAATTTTGAATTAAATCATTATTTAATTCAAAATGATTCCCTTTGTCACATTCCTCTATAATTAAATAATATATTTATTATTTAATTATTCATTCCAACCATCTAGATTAAATAATTTTTATTATTTAATTTCTCCTCTCACCTCTTTGTCCGTTGCAATCTTATCTTCCACATTAAATCTTATCTCTTGACATCTCATTTAATTTCAGCCCTTCATTGAATTATTTTATAATTCAATCTTAGCCATTCATTTCTTTTCATTGCCCTAATTTTGACCTAACCATAGTCCATACTACAAATTTCAATCTTGTCCATTGATTAAGACATCTTATTGGCATCTAATCTCAACCATCCATCCAAATCAAGAATTGTCTATAAATAAACTCTCTCATAAGCCATTTGGGGGTTGATTCTTCAAGTATTCTTATGCTGTCAAAATCATTCTTGAATCATTCATCCACACATATTATGCAAGTACATGATGCTAGTGTGAGACAATAATCTTTAATATTTTGATAGTCACTTGTCATAGGCTTATTATTGCACATTTAAATTTGAGGGCAATTATCATATTCAAGAAAAATGGAGAAGAGCAATGGAGGTGAATCAATGGTAGCATGAGGATTTGGTAATATTGTTTTATGCTTTATGTCTTTATGCTCATTTGTGCTTCATTATTTATTAGGGTTTGATTTATATTCTTTATTGCATTAACTATAATATTTTTTCCCTAATTACATTGGAGAAACCTGACATATTTTGAGAAATTTTGAGAAATTTTGGAGTTGGATTCTTTTTGTTGTAGGTTTTGAATCATTTTGGGACAAAACCCTAGTTCTCAAAGATTCAACCATAACTTTCAAATGGCTGCAGATCTTTTCATAATTTTTTTTCTACAAGTTGGCAATAATGTCAAGAGATTATAGTCCAAAAATTAGAACTTTTTTGGAGCTGTTTTTTATTTTTTATAATTTTTTTGTTATTTTTCATGAAAAATCAATTTTGAGAGCAAATTGTCGAATTTTTTAGATATTTTTACATTTCTAAAAAGCTCTCCCCGATCACTGGAATCACCATGTTGTTGAAGTATTCCTCACTCTGAGCTCTCACAATTAATAAGGTAAATAGTGAAAATGAATTGACGTTTACCCCATTGTCAACCTATTTATAAAGTCAAAATAGCATTTGTTAAACCTTTTATTGCTGGAGGCTCCTTTGATTGACTTTGACCACTCATTTTTCTGCCTTAAAGCTCTTGAAATCACAAATTGTCTGCGCCATTGTCTTTATGGCCACTAAATTGACTTATCAAGACACTTTCCAAATTTTTTTGTCGCTGACCCAAAATTTGAAAATTCTCCCAAAGGGGCATAGATATTGTGTACCTTCATTGGGGCATGACCTTGACTTATTTTCTTTTCCACAATACGATATGATGCATTATGAAAAAGAGGGGAAAAATGTAGACACATAAAAATGACCTAGGCCTGCAAGCTCTATTTTTCCATCTTTTTCTTCCTAACATAATTGAGACACTTTAATTATGTCCTTGGTCCACTTTCTATTAATTAAATAATTCATAATTATTTAATTAATTCATGTCCTTTTTATTCCTCCTGATTATTAAATAGATTAATTTAATTTAATACGTCGCTAATTGTCTAAAGTCTTCTTATAATTAAATAAATTTATTAATTTATTTAATTATCTTTGCCCATTTATGTCTTCCTGATTATTGAATAAATAAATTTTATTTATTTAATCTGTCACTAATCTTAAAGGTCTTCTCATAATTAAATAGATTATTTTTATTTAATTATTGGTCACCCTTTCTAATTAAATAATTATCTTTAATTATTTAATTTGACATTTTCCTCTTTTAGTAAATAATTTGAATTAATTATTTACTGTCATGTAGTCCCCACCTTTTTTAATTAAATTGATTTTTAATTCAAAATAGTCTTTTTCCTCAAAAATCAAATAATTTTCATTTATTATTTGAGTTTCTAGCCACCTCTTTTTTTGTGCCAATCTTATCTCTTGTCACATGCATTGTCCACCCTTGATTTGATTTTCTAAAAATCAATCTTGTCCATTCATTTTGAATTTTACCTAATGTTGCCCTAACCCTAATTGTGGGTTGTCAAATTGAATCTTGTCGATTGATTCTAGGGCACTTGTCAATCTTCAATCTTAGCCATTCACTCAAAATTGCATTTTCTATAAAATGGCAATTTTGGTCTCATTTTTTCACCTCATGCTATCTAAGTCTCTTGCACTCTTGTTTTAGGAAATCTCATATCATCTTGCAATATTGCCATTATTGCCATCTTTTCATAGGCACATTTGCATAATTTATACATAGTTTCATGCTTACTAGCTACATATTAGCATAGTATTTGCATATTGTCATCTCAAATCCTTCAACATTTTCTTAGGGATTATCATTGTCATTAGCTTGATCATCATAAATATAAGGGAAACATCACATTTGCAGCAGTTGAGAAGGTGTAATGGAGGTCAGCCATGAAGATTGAAGACATTTGGTGAGATCTTTCATTTTGTTTTCATGTTTCTCCTTTGCACTTCATTATTACTTTGGGTTTTTATGTTTATGCATTTGATTTGCTAACCCTAGGATAATTTCCCATAGTTACATCCTTCAGGAGCATGATCTATCTTAGCATATTACATTCCTCTTGGTGGCTTGATGTGACACACTACATCCCCTAAGTTGCAAATCTTCTATTCTTTGATTGGTCCTCTCTTGGAGACATTAGACACAATGATCCTTAAGTTAAAGACCTCACATGAACTAAACAAGATTCCTTTGAACATTCTTTGCATTTGGTATATCACCACCTTGCATAGCATGGCTTACATGCCTATGGTTCCATCACGTTTGTTCATGAGTTCCAATCATACAAATTTTTTCTTGTCACGTGAATCTTGAAAAATCATTTTCTTTTGTGGTTCCTTTTTAAAGTTATCAGGAGGTATAACTTTGGTATGGTTGAGTGGGAATCCCATTTTGAGGAATGAATATCCCCATAGCCATGTGTGTGTGTATGAGTGAATACCAGCCATGAGTGTATGTTTCTCACCCTTTTAGGCCTTCTCACCCAACAGACAACCATGAGTTTCGTTACCTCAGAGTATGTATTTTTTGGACAAACAACCTAGATATGATCCACAATGGGATGGACAAATGGTTGAAGCATGATCTGATTCTCTCTTTTCTTTTATTTTTTCCCTTTTCTCCCTTTCATTCTTTACATCATCTTCATGTGTGTTCCCTTGTGCTTATGATTGGTTTTCCATGGGATCTTGATCTCGGGAGCTTGATCATCCCTCTTGATTGTTGTTGTATCATCATGCCAGCATGGGTGCATTTGGATCCCTCTTCATGTGCATGTTTGGCTACATTAGTGTGAGTTTGAAGTAAATTCATCCTCTCACTAAAGTGGAGGATAAATGTAGTGTAGAAAATTGTATCTTTGAACATTTTCATGCTCATTTGGGTATTTCTTATGGATGTTGGCCTAGTTTTTCCTTGATTTAATGTTGTAATGTGGTCAACGCATTCACATTAGGTCTTTGGCCCTTGTGAATTAATAAGAAATTTATGATGCTTTGCAAAAGTGTTGTGAATTTTTGTAACACATTTTCACACTTTTCCAAGATTTTATTAATATATTTCACTTAAATAACCTCTTTTTATCACTTATCAAGCCTTATTTCAAAGTGTTGTAAAGTGTTGTAACAAAATTTCATGCTTTTATAGGCTTGTCATCAATAATTTGACCATTTCTTATGATTAATTGGCCCTATTGTACACTTATAGGCCTTAAGTGTATTTTTGAGAATAACCTGTTAAACATCATTTAATACATCTTAATTTCTAACACCCACTTAAAATTCCTAAGTGGGATCCATTCACCACTAGGAGCGAATGAGCCCCATTTGGCATAAAAATCAAAATTATTTTAAAATTCTTGTGAAATATTATTCTCTAAGACTTGAGGTTAGCCTGTGATGTGGTATTTTTTTGGAAAATTTGCATAATAATGTATAAATATTGGGTTTTACCTCTCACTTTACACCCATTCATTCACTCAAGCATTCCATCAATTATCAATCATTTTAGGCATCTCAAGCATCTTCAAGTCTACATCCACTGGAGCTTCTACTGACATATCTTTATATTTCTACTTCAAGAGTTTGGTGAGTTGTAGCATTACATGTTGTTAATTCATCATTCTCTTTTCATTTCATTTCATTTTCAAGGGTCTAATTACCAAACCAGGGTTTGACCAAGGCAAACCCATATTCACTAAACCTTAACACTTTTCCCCCTGTTTGCATGTGTTTTATAGGCATTGTCTATAGATTTTTCAAAGAGAAAGGTGTGAAAAGTTGTCAACAATTTTTCAAAGTCATTCAAAGGGGTGAAATCCCTAAAGAAGCTTGGAGAACACCTATAAGTTAGATTGTGTAGTTTTGGATTCAAAAAGCTATCAAGAGCCGCAGTGCAAACTAGGAGCTACAGATTGCAGTTTTGAATTTCCAAAAATTTAGAAGTAGACCAAGTCACCATCAGTGGTATATGAGTCCCACTACTAGGCACAAAAAAAATATTTTGCAGTTCTGAGTACTCAATTGTCTAAAACCTGTTCCAACAGAATTTCCCCAAAACAAGACTAAGTTGCCCAACTTGGTGTATGAGTCCTGGAAGATGGATTCAATAGTGATTTATATAGGATTTTTTTATCTCCTCTCCATTTCTTTCCAATTTCCAAGTTTACCTCTTTAATCTCATTTACTTTTGTTACAATTTATTTTCATTTATAGGACATTTTGCATATCACAACGTGTTTTCAAACACTTTGCATTTCGTTAGTTTTGCATCAATAGTTAATCTCTTTTATCATTTATTTGCATCTAGGACATTCCCCTTAGAAAATTTTAACATTCCCCTTAGAAATTTTTCAATCATATTTGCATTGGAATCTCAAGGGAATAATCTTGAGTGAGCCATCAAGGTTTTTGGATACCTCTCTCCTATAGGTTGCAAATCAGATATTCAGATCCAAAAATTAGTCAGGAAGAATAGAGAAAAGAGAAAAGAGAAAGATAAAATTTTGAAGTTGTATAAAATCCTAACTAGACTAATTTACCACTTTTGGTGAATGAGTCCCAGTTCTAGTATATTTTTAGGATTTTGCAGATCTAGATACCCTTTTGCAGAAACCTATCCTTGCACAACTTCCTAGAAACAAGACTAATTAACCCTTCTTGGTGAATGAGTCCCAATCAACGTTGACAATAGATTTTCCAATGATTTAGACCTCCACTTAGCCATCTCTTGATTCCCAAGCACACACTTTCTATTTTATGGTTTTTTGTTTCATTTCATTCATCTTTCTAGGTCATTTAGAGTTAGTTTGCATTCAATTAGGGTTTTTCATTCCATCTTTCATATCATTGTCTTTTCCAAGTCTATACTTGGTGATGAACCCCTCATTATATCATATTCATCCCCTAGGATAACCCTATTACAAGATTTATTTCTTTCTGGTATTCAGATATTTAGGGTTACCCTTGAATGAAATTGGATTTGTGGGTGTGCTCTATCCTAAAGCATGTGTTAGCATCCATCACAAATAAAACATCATTTCATTTTGGTGAACCTGTATTTAGAAATTTTAAATTCTAATTTGGAGTGCATTTTCATCCTAGATTTGACTTGCATTAACATTCCGTTAAGATTTTTATTACTTAACTTGTATTTTAGGATTTTAAATTTTGCATTAGTGAAAGATCATATAGCTTGCATTTTTGCATTCAATTTCATTGAAAATCATTCAATTTTTTTATTTGCATCTTAGATACATATCATAAAACATAAAAAGCATAAAATTCAATTAAAACTTTCTAAAAAAATTCTAAAAAATCATTACTAGAACTCATTTTCCACCTTGGGCGAATCAGTCCTTGTGCATATTCTGCATTGCATTTTCTGGCATTCAAAATATTGTTTCTAAGTTTTTTGTTGTTGTTGTTATCTTTTTGTTTCATTTTCCATAATTTTTGTTACAAGGATTTCATTGTTCTTATCTTATATTGCATTTGTGTTTACATTGCATTTAGTAGCCCTTGTATGAGTATTTGGTATGACCCTCGAAGGAAAAAGAACTTGCTTTAAGAGCAATTAAAGATCCAATCATTAGGTATGTTGTGATGGTTATTGGTCACGAAGTTTTCTTACCAAGCAATGGCCACACAGTCTCTAGTCCTATTGTTTACACTACTATTAATATGGTTAGGAGTGGTATGGCTAATGACCTATGTGAGCTACTTTGAATTCATATATTGAAGAACTTGAAGGAAATGAAGAAGAGCAAGAAAAATACATTCCGGTATGGAACTTTGATTGTATGATTACTCTTTTACTCCATGAAAGAGTTACTGGGAATTTGTAAGATAAAATGGACAAATGCAAAACCTATTGCTCAACAGATTAGAATTTTCATGATAAATATTGGTGGTTCAAATGCTCAAGAGACTACTCTTGTTTCATTCTTTAGAACATTTTAGATAAGGATGAACAAAAGAATAAGGATTCTCGAATGTGTGACTGAGAAGTACTCCAAAAATATTAATTTCCTAGTTTCTATAGATTTATTTTATATAGAAGCAATTGAATCCAAACTTGCATTGATATCTAAAATGGATTATGAAGTGACTGAGGCTAAGATCAATCATTATGAAAAATAACTTTTAGAGAGCCCTAACAATCCAAATGAAGAAGAAATTTCTATGTCTGAAGCCTCCAACAGTGTAATTGGAATAGGAAAGAAGAGAAAAGGTGTTGTTATCAAACAAGAAGTCACAAAAGAAACTAAATCAGAGAGAGGTCAACATGAGCATGAAATATTAAACATTCAAGGAGCTTTAAAAGAACTATAGAAGGTAATCCCTAGTGCTAAATTCAATTTATCTATATCAGGGTATGTGCAAGATCATGATGGGCCAAAAAGTGGCAATATGATGGGTATGTGGCTGATCATTTTTTTTACCCAAAATTGATGAAACAAAAAGGGTTTTTAAAGGAGATTCTTAGCTTTCCACCAATATAAATTATGCTTTACTTTTAATTTAATAAGTAATTATTATTCATTTTCTATTTGAATTACGACTAAAGTCCTGATTGATTGGCTAATTGAAAAGCATCTATAACTTTCAAATGGTATCACATTTTTTGAATCAAAAAAATGTGTCACATTCTATGCTTCGTATACTATAGGATTAAAAAAATAAAAATTGAATTTCATGGATTTTTTACCAAGTTAAGGTGGTCAGACATACAAGTTTTTATATTTTTTTAAAAAATTAATAAAAATTTAATAATTAATTATTTACTTGAAATAAATTATAAAAAATATGAATCACATCGAGGCATGAGTCCTCTACTTATATATAAAATATTATAAAAAATATTATCATTTTATTGTGGTTAGGTGGTGGACAGACACTGCTTCTTATTTTTTCCCTGAAATTTAAGTACTACTGCATTGAAATTTCAATTTTCACCAAATAGATTTTTATTTTTTTAAAAACCTAGTAGTTTATAAACTAAATTCAATTTTCTACAGATTCTTTTCTTACATATTTTTCAAATAATATAGATAACTTATTCAAATGTTTACATCAACTTTCCTAACTTTGATTTTTCTAAATTTTTTGCCACTTAAGGGCCTATTTTTTCCATGATGATCCTGCACATACCCATCAATTATGGAAAATATTAGAAGCATGATGAAATAATTTTGAAAGCATATATCTCCAAACTAGAAATGTAAACTGGAATTAGGTTTATAGAAGAAAATTTAGAAGATGTCAAGAAGAAATCTGTAGATGCATATCACATAGTGGTGAAGAAATTGAAGGGTGTATAGGTTTATGAAAAAGAAGCTTAGGAACTACTTTCTTTCTACTTAAATTGGCCTAACAATACACTAAATATAAGAGATGAGATAAGGAAGAGTGAAAATCAGATGAGTACTCAAGCATATATGTATAGCTTGGTAGATGATCGAGACAATAAGAGATGGTCCTACATTGTGAAGCTTCAAGACAAATTCATTTCCCTATAGGATCAAAGAACATAAGTAATTATGCAGTTTATGTCACTTAAAGATATGGTAAAATGCATGCATATGCTTGTATCTAGTGCTCTTGATAGTATTGGTAATCTATTAGAAGTTAGTCTTAGTACCAATACTTTGGAAGATAGTATAGAGTCTTTGACTAGGCTTGAAATACTATGCTATAGAGTCTTTGACTAAGCTTGAAATACTATGAAAGACTCTTGTAAGTGTAAAATAAGCATGGGAAGAAGGAAAAGCTTCATGAAAGGATACCCTGAAGAACCTCAAAGGTTCCTCTTCTTTTTACATTCATTTTTGTACACATCATTTTTTTAATTCATATACATATACTAGACCCTTATACATCCTTGTCCATTGATTTCAAAGGGGGAGAGATAGAGAAATAGAGAGATATATAGACAAAAGACTTTTATTTTTAGAAGAATAGTTTTTGAAAAGGGGAGTATTTAGTTGCCTTATCTCAATTTTTTTTTTGACATACATGCTTCCATTGATGCCAAAGGGGGAGATTGTTAGAAATATGGAGTCTTGCAACATGAGCATGAAGTGTATATAGATTGAGTTGGTTGTTTCAATGTTGTCATTGATGTCAATGTTGAGACAAGAGTATGAGAAGCTTATTTGGTATACTAGAATCTAATCTCTACTAAAAGTCTTCTTTATTGATAAATCAATGCATTAGTTTTTGAGTCCAAAATTCATTGTAAGAAAAGATATGACTCTGATATCTTAACCATTTTATTATGACTCATTCAGACATCTATATCTAGGATCTTGTGAATTTTGGTTTTGAGAGAAAAAAGTTATCATTGATAGATTTTAACTTTGTACACTACAATTGTTTCATTGCTCAACATATCATTGTTGGAGACTTTGCATTTTCTTTAGAAGAACATTCTATTGTTTTAGTTCTAATGGTAGTCTCTCTTATGTCAATTTGATGAGAAACTGGAGTAATATCATATTTGGAAGGTTTTTTCGTTGAGAAATGTATGTTGGTTTGGAGTTTTGGTATTTAGGTCCTAGTCTTGGCCAACCTAACATATGGCATGCATTAAGAAGATTAAATATACTTTGTAGATGTTTTCTATATACCTACATCGACTTGATATGATGCAATATGATAAAAATGTTTTAAATCTTATGTGGTGCCAAAAATAGTATTTTTTTGGTTTGTTTTCATATAATTAGGCCAAAATAATTGATGAATGAGATATATTTGCATATATATTTAAGACTCCTTGAAGGAGAAAGTGTGTGTGTAAGGAGTGAATGTGTAAAGGTGTGAGTATGGGAAGGAGAAAGAAGAGAGGTGTGGTGAAGTGCAAAGAGGATTAAGGAAAGTTTGAATATGAGAGCCTTTAAAATTATTTATTAGTTGAGGATCAGAGCGGAATTGTTGATCAACTATTGTGTGAAGTAGTACTTCTTATACAGAGCTTCATTGGAACTAAACCTTGCATAGAAAAGGTTTATTCCATTAGTTCATAATTTTGGAAGTGAGCCATAACTTTTGTATCTTGGTAGGTAGCCATCTTTTGTATTCAAGTTGTGAGCCTTTCAAGGATAGTGAGTCTTGGTAGTGAGCCATTTAAGATATTTTATCTAGATATAATATATTGTGAACTAATCCTCAACGTGGTTTTTCCCATTTTAGGTTTTCCACATAAATATCTTGGTGTTCATGTGTGATGATGCATTGTCTTGATTCCATGTTCTCTCTTGTTGATTAAGTCAAATTTGTGATAATGTTTAAATGGATTTTATTTGAATGGTTTTATGGAATACTAATTCACTCCCCTCAATATTCTAGATATTCAACATTTATAATTTCCACAACCATCATCCTAGATTATTGCTTTGATATCAAGAATGTTTTGAACAATGGGTGATTTTATTTCTGAGGTAGATGCATGGGTAGATAGGTCGACAAATGAGGTAGAAGGTGTAGTCCCTTCATCATTTTTAGGGATCTACGGTATTTTATAAAACTAGGCCTCAGCATTTTTGTAATAGTATAAAGGCTCAAGATCTCCATGGATGGTAACATCCCTGTCCTCAAAAGGAAACTTTACAAATTAGTGATAGGTTGAAGCTATGGCTTTTAGGGAATGAATTTAGGGTTGGCCAAGAAAGATGTCATAGGGGAGATCAAATTCTAATACTTGGCATGCAGTTTCTATAGTGATAGGTCCCACTTCAATGGGTAGTGTGATGATGCCTTGTGATATTTTCTCTTGTTCGTCATATGCTCCAATGGTGGTACTCTTTGCTTTCTCAATAGTATCCTTTGAATATCTCAAGTTCTTGATCGACTAAAGCATGAAAATGTTTAGACCAACACCTCCATGATCTACTAAGGCTCTTTTAACCTTGTTCTTATGAATAATTGCCTCAAGGTGTAAAGCATTGTTATGAGATGGTTGCCATGGGAGGTCTTGTTCCAAGAAGGTGAGAATATGAGGGATAATGAGGTAATGTGTAGGATCATGATGGGCCAAAAAGTGGCAATATGATGGGTATTTGTAGGGTATGTGGCTGACCACTTTTTTTATACCCAAAATTGATGAAATGAAAAGGGTTTTTAAAGGAGATTCTCATATTTCCACCAATATAAATTATGCTTTACTTTGAATTTAATAATTATTATTTATTTTCTATTTGAATTATGACTAAATTCTAATTGATAGGCTGATTGAAAAACATCTATAGCTTTCAAATGGTATAACATTTTAGAATCCAAAACATGCATCACATTCTATGCTTTGCATACTATAGGATTAAAATAAGAAAAATTTGAATTTTATGAAGTTTTGACCAAGTTAAGGTGGTCAAACATCACAGTTTTACATTTTTAAAAGTTGTAATAAAAATTCATAATTAATTATTTACTTGAAAAAAATTTACAAAAAATATGCATCACATCCGGACATGAGTCCTCTACTTATGTCTAAAATATTATAATTTTTTATTTTTTTTTTTTTTGTGGTTAGGATGGTCAAAAAGACACCCACTTCTTCTTTTTTCCCTGAAATTTAAGTACTACTCCATTGAGTTTTAAAATTTTCACCAAATAGATTTTTTTTTAAAAAAAAACCTAGTAGTTTAGAAACTACATTCAATTTGCTATAGATTCTAGTCTTACATATTTTTGAAATAATATAGATAACTTATTCAAATTTTTAAGTCAAGTTGTCTAACTCTAATTTTTCTTATTTTTTTGCCACTTAAAGGCATGTTTTTTCCATGATGATCCTGCACATGCCCATGAGATCTCCTACCATAGCTTGAAAATACTTTGTATCCATATCCTTAGGGATGGATGATGTAGAAAAATCCTTATCTAATATTTCCTTATGTGCGGGGGATAGCCTCAATAGTTCCAAGATAGAATTCTGGGTGGGGGTCTTCTTAAGCTAATCTAGGAGACTGTATTTTCTAGGATTTGATGTTGGAAAATTAGGTTGTGCCCTAGATTGAGATGGGACTCCTGCAATAGTAAACTTGCCACGTTGTGTGGTGAATCCACATTCTGCATTAGGCCCTTTGATGGTGATGATGGTGATGACACTATCATAGGAAGCAACTACACTGGAATAGGTATGTTGCACATTTGTGTAACCCTTACCTTTTCCAGTGTTGTTTCCCTTGCTATGATCTACCATAGGGTTCTTGTATATCTTGAGATATTAATTTATGGCTAGTACCTCAATAGGCATGTCTCCATTTTCAATAAGATCTTGGAATTTTTTTTTTTATCCTCATATAGTTCGATGTTTTGTGTCCTTTAATTTGGTGACAATCACAAAGATCTTTTTCATTGTATCAGGGTGGTTTATCCTATGGTTCTTGGTAGTTTTCAAAATTGGGAAGCATTATTAGGTTTGAATCTACCAATTTCTTTATGATGGTTTCAATAGGTTCCAAAAATTGTGTGTACTTGCATTTTAGATAGTTGTGTTGCACATATGGCACACATGCCCCATTTAGACCAGGAAATCCCTCTTTCCTTTTTGGCTTCACAAGGTCATTTTTTCCTTTGCGTCATTTTTTGTGCCCCTATTTCTAACATTAAGTTGGTAACATATAGTAGAGATAAATTCCCCTTTGACTAACATCACCACCCAAAAATTTGCTAAGTATTTTGTCTATGTGGGTCTAGGCCTATGGGTTTCCCTTGGCCTTTTACCTTGGCATCATCCAAGCTCTATGGACTCACATTTGTAGGTATCCTTATGCAGACTAACATTATCTTTCTATCGCTAGCTAGTGGCTAGCCCAGTATGTCCACCTACATTATGTGACCCACATCATCCTTAGTTGACCTATGGCCATTCCAACTCAAGTTTCCACACCTTCACCTACCCTGTGATTGTCATACCAAGAATTGAATGCATGTCATTAATGGAAATTTTCCTATAAAAGTGGGGCTTAAACCTGTCAATTTTCACCCCCCATTTTTCAAATTCTCGATGGTGAACTAGGATCTTTATCCCACATGAAATATTTCAGTAGCTTTAGACCAAATTTTCTCACATCTACATGTGATTTAGAGGTAGGCGCACAACATTTTCTACTACCTAATTGAATTCTAAGGTATTAGGGTTTTGAGAAATGTTAAAATATTTGGAATGAAGCCTTAGACCAAACCTTGAATGTCCCATCAAACTTGTGTAGCCTCAACCCCACACCTAGAATTTGCCTCAAACATGCAAAAAAACCTCAACATCATTTCAAGCTACATCTCCACATTCATGTGAATTCTTGATTCTCCATCACTATTCTTCGTGTAGCAAATAGAATTTTGTGGTCTACACCCTTGCCATTTCCACTTGTGTTAACATTGAAAATATTGAAAAGAAATGACTAAGTTCATAACCTCATGCGGGAGTTCCCATTTAGACTTCCACTTGTGGATGGCTGCCTCCTCATCGCTATTAAGTAACTACCTAGCCCTGGCCTCTTTTTGCATTGTGGGTATCTCCTTTACTACTACCACTGAGTGCCCAAAATTCACTAAGTTTGAGGCTCTTGCGAGCTCCCCTATGTGGGTCTCCATCGTCCCATCATCATTGTTTAGTGGCAAGGTCACCTCATGCCCTTGCAATGTGGACTTTCATCCCTCTTTTTCCATTCCATCTTTGGGAGCCTGTCAAACACAAAAAAATGCTAAGTGAAAAGTAGCTTGTAGGCCAAAGTTTGTGAACTTCTATTTGTGGGTGGCCTTCCCTTTGTCGTTGTTCCCTAACATCTGAGCACCATTGCTATCCTATAAGAGATGTCTCCCTTTGCAAAATATTGAAGACCATCAATGCATAACCTAAGTCCATGAGTTCATCTCAGGCCTGCACATGTGGACTACCACCTATGGACTGCCATCCCTCTGAGGCCATTCTCTAATGGTGAACATGTCATGACAACTTGATGGTTTCTTTCCACATATCCAAAAAATAATCAAAATATAAGGCGTAGTCCATGACGTCCAAGTCCTCTATAGGTCCCACAATGTGGAACTTTGCATGTGGGTCATAATTCCAAAAAGACCACTATTTAATAGCCAAAATTCAAACACCTTCCAACCTTACAACGTCCACATGTCCCAAACTTGCAAAGCATCAAAGTTCAATCCAATGACGCCAAGTACCCTACAACCTATTTTTGCATGTGCCTAGTCATCTCATAAGGAATTTGATCACCAAATGAACAATGTAAAATTTCTACTATGGGTGGCCTCTTGCGGGTCTTCGTGGCCTCAAAGCCATTTTCTCACTTCTTTGATCCTAACAACTCTCACCTTACGGAAACCAGCATCCCTAAGCCCACATTCACCTAAATAATCCAGATGAACTCCAAATGTTGAACAAGGATAAATTTCATGATCTTTTAATGATGTTAAATGGATCTAACACTTGATATCCGGTATTTGATCGACACTCATCTAATTTACATATGAATGCACTTACTTCATCTTTTGCATGTCGAATTTATGGAACTTGTTAAGGGTCCATTAGGGGGCCTATTGAGAAAAATGATAAAGGAAAGAATCTCGCTCACATGCCAAGAGGGGAAGAAGAAAATGACCAAATGAAGTATCAATTTCATGGATTAGAGTGTACCTCCAAGCTCTCCTCCACTTGGGACATGGTGTCATATACAAACTTAGGGAACATAGATATTGATGAGTTCAGGGAAAGGGTGTTGGTTAATCCCACTATAGAAAATGCACAAAAAATTGGAGCAAGTGGTCTCACCAAGGCGGTTGACTTTCCTCCCATGTTAATTTCTCTAGAGCTAGTCATGACTTTTTGGGAATGTTATCATTCCAACAGGAAGATTATTGATCATGATGGAAGGGTGTTGGAAAACTTGTTAGCTAAATCTATTAGCCGAACATTCCATATTCCCATATTTGATAAAATGGAAGAAGTAGAAAATGGATTCGCTGAAAACATGTGGAAATAGGACCCTCTTGGGTGTAAAAGGATAATCAACCAACACTGGTTGAAGGATAAGAGGGGCAACACTAACAAGGTGTCATGTTCCCAAAAATTGACAATAGGATAACAAAGGCGTACTTAAAAATATTACCCAATTGATACCATTATAATTATAATTGTCAAAAGGAAATATTGTAATTATAATCCAACGAATATCATAATTCTAAAATATGCATTATAATCATTGTGATAATATGGAATATAATTTTCAAGATAGGTTAAATAAAGATAACCAAGTTATAAATATATAAAATATATTAACATTTAAATATAAATTATTATGATATAATAAATATATTAAATTAATGTAAAACATGGATATAAAATAATATAATAAATATTGTGATTAAGATCATGTTATAATTGTTGAATATAAAATATAATATAAACAAATAACTTAATTAAGCAATATATATATTGAAATAAATGAACTCAAATCCTTCTGCTGGGAGTCACATCCTCAATATATCGATTCATGTTTGGCACTATTAATAAAGGGAGTTGAAGAAACTTCTGGGAGGGAATCGTTTTATACCAAAAAAGCCTTTATTGAATTCTTAACTCTTCCCTAAAACATTTACAGAAGAATACATTCAAAAATCCGACCTTGACATCCTCACGTGGTAAGCAAGATATTTCCAGACAAGAAAAGGGATAAACGAAATTATATATGAAAAAATCAAGCTTTAGAGAGGGATTTAATACAATGGGTTGTGATAGGTTACGGTACTCTTAGGAGAGTCAAGAAATCCTCTGCAATGGTTGCGTTGAATAGAGTAGACTCTCTGATATCCCACCGAAGACACCACGAATGTTCTTGAATTTCGATTTGAAGGTTTTGACCAACTATCATAGGAGAAAGTCATGCAGACATAGAACAAAATCATCTTGAAGAAAGACACGGGTGGAAGATGCTATAACATCAATAAATTAAGTATTAAAAAGGAGATATTACATGATGCATCGAATAGGAGAGAACAACAGATCATCACCACTGATGGGACCATCGATGGCTGAGGATATAGATGTCTATCTGCATATGGGAAACAAGGAAGGAGTATCCTCCAAACCTAACAAGTTGTTCCAAGGACGTTTAATTACTAAGAGCCAAAGGATCGTGGCTGGAGGAAAAGACATCTACCCGCAGCTTGATAAGTGAGGTAAGGAATGACTATGAATAATACAGGTAATATGATAATAACAAGGATGATACATAAGTATAGGCATTGTATAGTCACATTCTGATTGGTAATAATATATGATACATAAATATAATAAGTATACAAATATAAAGAATAGGTATGCTAGGTGAGATGGGTATTGTAAGCCAAATTGATAATGGTTATGCAAATAAATGTATATATTATATTCAATGAGGTAACAATGTTCAAAGACATGAGGTAAGTGTATTTTGTTTCTAGCACCTAGTAACTAGGGGATGCCTTAAAGTCATTTTAAAGATGATTAAATAAGGTGTGGAAGTGAAGGCATTAACCATTAGTGGATGTGTGTAGTAATTGTTTATATATATAGATAAGTCCTATAGTGGTTAGTATGAAAAGAGTAAATATATGAATATATATATATATATATATATATATATATATATATATATATATATATATATATATATATATATATATATATTTGTATATTTGTATATTTTGGGCAAAGAATTGCATGAAGAAGAGGAAATAGATGACCCTTTACAAGTTTATATCTTGTTAACTAAAATTCATTGATCTCTAACATTTCTAATGCCTCTTTGAGTGAGCCCTTTAAGTGCAAGTTTCAGCTTTAAGTGCTTCCCTTAGAAAGGGATCATTACACAAGGTACCATAGGAGATGTTTAGAAGTGATTTCTTCGAAGAGTATCATGATCTAGTCACTCTATTGAGCAGGAGAATGGGCCTACCAACTGTTGCTTTCTTCAAAGAATGGATGTTTTACTTTGTTGAGGAGATCATCTGAGGCATGACCAATTTCCATTGTGCCAATATGATCAATGACAACTTGCACAACTAGCTCATGGCAGTGAAGAAGAGCTTAAAATTTTATATGACTTCATATCTGGTGTAACTCTTTTTAGATAAGTTCCCATACAAAGGACTCTTCAGTGTAGGTATCCTAGGAACAAAGAAATGAGAACTGAAAGTCTATGACTACTATCCTTAGATGTAGTATAGAAATTTCAAAATAGAATATCAGAGGGTAAATGATGCCTTCATTGTACATGTAATCAAACTCCTGAGGGGGAGATTTTGAGGGAAGGGTACCACATAGCCCAAAGGACATCATCCAATGGTTTGGTTATCTATTCATATAGTTCTGAAAGTTCACATATATTAGAGTAGAAGGATTCTTAGGGAATCCCTACCGGTTATCGCATTACCCCAACAACTGCATGATCTTGCTGGAAGTTTCTCGGCAGTTATAGACTGCCCATGCACTGCTAAGTGACAAGCATAGAGCTGGGATCCTGTATCCCCTAACCTTCAGGAAATAAATATATGTGTCTCACTGCCCAATGCACAAAATACTTAGAGAAAGAATTGGTGGAGTACAACTTGGATCTCCACATGAATCAAGGAAGGATGGATCCTTATGGGAAGATAAAGAAATGGGTTGGAAGACCATATGCCCATTGACCCCAAGTCAAGGACTTCTAGGATAACTCTAGAGATGATAAAGAAGTGCGAATGAGGCACTATATGAGAATGATAGCTCAGTTTGTGAAGTCGGTAAATCTATTCCCCATGCCTGACCAGGTAGTGGAGGAAGATGACAATATTGTGGCCAAATTTCCCTTACCTGTAATAGATTGGGATGAAGAGGAGATCACTAACCTCGATATATTGACCCAACCCATTGTAAATAGAACAAGACAGTGGGTAGGCATAAAAATTACCCAACTTAAGGAGAAAGGTGTTGAATTAACTTATAGTGAGCTCGAGGATGAGCTCAAAAGTGAGACTGACATTGGCACAGTTTCTGCCTCATCAGAAGAAGCTCCTAGGTTCCCACCAACAACAAGCTTGAAGAAGAGAAATGATGCACCCAAACATAAACCTAAAACAAGGTGTATTCTAGAAAATCCACCGAGGGAGAATCATCTAAAAGAGAAAGAAGAATAGGGATGCTTGTACTTGAGATTCCAACCATCTAGGAGGAGGAACACCATGAGGAAGAAGAAGAAGCCGAGCAACCCCATTTACCACTTTCCACTCTCACTCCCACTACCACCATCACTGTCATCACTCTTCCCCCTTCTGCCTCTCAGGCTTTGCCCATCTCATCTCCACCCATAGTAGACATCTCGGTCCACCTTTCCTCCACTTCACTAGTTTCTCTAGTGATGATACTTGACTCATGTTCTAGATCATCCCCAATATCATCTTCTTCTCTCCCTCCTCCACTACCTACTTTCTCTACTCCACTGCCTGTAGTATCCATAGTTACCATGCTACCTCTTATATTGCTACATGCTTTCATGGATTATATGTAAAACATGCCTAATGAAGTCTCTAGGTTAATCCTTAACCCCAAAGTTCAAGGTTTAATGGCACAAATTGCTACTACCCTACCTCTTTCCCCACCACCTACAAAGTCACCAAAGATGGAAGTCACGATGCATATTTTAGAAGAGATGGAAACGCACCATGTGGAGCAACATGGAGAGGCTTCAAAGGATGTAGCAGATGAGCTCGAGGATTCAGATTGCGATGATTATTTTGAACATCTAGAAGGTCAGTTGAACATAAACTTGGACAAGGTGGCTTCCAATGAGGAGGGGTCACAGACTTCAGAAGAGGATGCTAAGGCTATTAATGAGCATTATGTTATAGAAACATCTAAATAGGAGCTGGATGAGGAGAATCCCTAGTAGAACAAAGATACAAGCAAAGAGGTTAACACAAAAGGGCATCGTTCTAAAGAAAATATAGATATTGAAACAAATGTGGAGATACTTGAAGAGCCTCCACTAATTGGACAAGACATGAACCTGAGCAAGGAAGAAGTACCTCCTAAGAAGGAGGAAGAAAAAGAGAAAGATAAAGAAGAAGAAGAAGTGCTAGAAAAGAGCCTCAAGCTTGAGCACTGTGTTGAGATCAAACATGAAGAAGAGAAAGCACCATAAGAAGAAGGAATGACTATGGAGAATATAACTTCTACCAAGCTAGACAAAAGAAAAGCCATACAAATAGAAGGCTCAAATGAAAAAGGGAAGAATGAAAAAGAGACTCTTAGCAATGAGGAAGATGAGCCTTAAAAGGATAGAGAAGAGGAAGGTTATTATGAATCACCCAAGAGACAGACTGAGGTGCTTGACTAGCTAGAATGGAAGTTTAAAAAGAAGGCTCTTGTGGTCATCAAACCAAAAGTGTGACTTGATGCAATAATAGCTAGGGTGTAGACAAAAACAAGAAAAGAGAAAAGTCCCAAGGTCTGCTCTCACATCATGGTAGACACCTTTGGATCTAGAACAATACAACTTGGCACCCCTATGATAGACAAAGATATAGGCACTGGTTACAACATTTCAATGATCAATCTAGGTCCAACGACCCACGAGCAGAAGATAGATGAATTCCAAGGGTTGGTAGCCACCATTATGCAACAAATGAATAAAGATCAATCCACTAAGGAGATTTGAAAGCACATGTAGTGGATCTCACTACTTATATTCATTAATGGACATCTACAGATGTGGAAGATCTATCAGAATCATCAGCATCACCCTCACTGCTTTCCATAGAGGATATCAGTAAGATGGAAAAAAGGAAGAACTGGAACAAGTCCTCAACTACTTGTTTCAACAAAGTGGTATCCAATGGTGACAAAGGGATTAACCGTGGTATCACAATGTACAATAGGTATTGGAGCTTGGGAAAAGACATAGAAAGTTGATGAGTAATTGTAAGGAGTTCCCAGAAATATATAGGATCACTTATCCTAAATTGGAGTGCATCCTCAAGCTTCCAGGAGACATCTAGGAAAAAGATTTGGAAGTGTGAAAGGAAGATCACTAGTTGATAGAAACTTGGCTAATGAACCTGGATTATAGGAAGGAGGTTCTGGAAAAGTTCTTGCATGACCTAGAGGTTGATCATGAATGGGCTATCCAACATTGGGCAGACAATTCCGAGTAACTAAAATTGATGACAAGTTTCAAGATCAAGCCTTTGTTTCACAAGAAAATGGAGCAATGAGCGAGTGACACACTATCACCAGATTTTATGGATTTCACTGCAAGGGCCTTCATAAAAAATTAGTGGATGACCTAGGATGCATTGAATTATATGAAGAATGGACTAGAAATCATCAAAATAATCAAGATGATGTCCTTCCAGAATGTCAAATCTAAGCTCTCTAAGGAAAAGAAGCTTGTAGCCATGTTTGAAAAATTCATCGAGTACACAAATGATTAGAAATTTGGCTAGAAATCCCATCATAGGTGATGAATATTTGTCAAAATAGCTACAAATGATGGTAGCCACTACAAGACAAAATTGCTATAGTGTCAAGGACACTAAATGACAAAATAGGGAAAAAGACAAAAAAATGTATTTTATATTGCTATATATTTTGGGGGTAGGTGAAATCCTAATGTAAAATGAATCTGAGCCACACAACGAAAGTAAATATTATCCATTAATTTTTCTTTTGGAAAACTATAAATAGGGTTCTCCTCTCATTTTCAAGGAGAGAGTTGAGTTGTTGTGTAAAGGCATGCTACAAAAAATTATTGAGAATTGCATTGTTTGATGGATTCATTTGTTTTCTTCTCATGTGTGCATGATTCATTCTCCCAACATTACATTTTAGCTTTGATATTCTAGTTTTAGGTTCTTTTAGTTGTTAGTTCATGCCAAACTTTAATGGTGAAGAATGCTATGGTGTTGATAGCTTCCTTGCTCATACTATTGTTGTTTATTGATGATGAACAATAGTGTAAAGTTATTCTGATCATTTTTAAAATTGTTACACTTAATTTCATCTATTGTTCATGCATTAATGGTGAATGGATGGTTGAAAATCTGTTGAACTTAGAATATTACACTAGTTTCATGAGACTGTAGGTAGTCCTTGGTTAAGTGGAACTTAGTTTTAGGAAGGTTGTGCAATTTAGCATCCTCCATTGTTACTGTTCAATGTTATTTGTAGGTCTAGGAAACTTCTCATCCCTTTCCCTTTTGACCTTTTTTTTAAAACTTAAGTAAGACAAAGTTATAGCATCGCAACAAAGCCAAATTTGATGAGAAAAGAGGAGTTTTAGACTATTGTCCTGAACTTGCAACAACTGTTCTTCATTTCCAAAATTCACAAGGCTCCTTTTTCAGATCCAATTCCCTCCATGCTTAGTCAACCATAAATTCCCTTTGTGATTACCCAACAAATCACATCAACCAACTAAACAATTCTAACCTTAGTCATGACCTAACACCTGAGGGTATGTGTAGGATCATCATGGAAAAAGCATGCCCTTAAGTGGCAAAAGATTCAGAAAAATCAGAGTTAGGCAACTTGACGTAAAAATTTGAATAAGTTATCTATATTATTTCAAAAATATGTAAAAATAAAATTTGAATGTGGTTTCTAAACTACTAGGTTTATTTAAAAAATATATCTATTTGCAGAAAATTTTTAAATTTCAAAGGTGGTACTTAAATTTGTGGAAAAAAATAAGTAGGTGTATGTCTAACCACCCTAACCAATAAAATGATAATAATTTTTATAATATTTTAGATATAACTAGGAGTGAATCATGCCCCCGATGTTATGCATATTTTTTGTATTTTTTCCAAAATAATTAATTATAATTTTTATTACAAATTTTAAAAAATATAAAAACTCTGTATGTCCTAATTCACCTTAACTTGGTCAAAACTCTCATGAAATTCAATTTTTTAATCCTATAGTATGTAAAGCATAGAATGATCTGCATTTTGGACTAAAAAATCTGATACCGCTTGAAAGCTATAGATGTTTCTAAATCAGCCTATCAACTGTGACTTTAAATATAATTCAGAAAATGAATAATACCACTTTATTAAATTCAAAGTAAAGCATAATTTATATTGGTGGAAAGTCGAGAATATCCTTTAAAAAACCCCATCAATTTGGTTAAAAAAGTCGCCACCACATACCCATCATCATAGGTATTGCCACTTTTTGGCCCATCATGATCCTGCACATACCCCTGAGTGACCTTGGGGTGATTTTTAAACATAGTTGTAGAAATTACTTTTCAAGAGAGGCATTGCACTTGTGCATTTTCTATGTTGAGAAAGTGATAAAACACCCATCAGCATAACTAGTGCTAGAAGGAGGGCAGCCAGGATCAGCTGAATTGAATTGGGTCCTCCTCCCCTCAAAGGTCTCATAGAGTACTTATATCCACACTAAACAAGGAAGGATTCAAAGAGCTAAAACCTCCCACCAATGCTAAGAGAGAAAAAAATGGAGAAGCATCAGCTTCAAGCCCATCCACTCAACCTCCATCCCCTCCATCCCCTCTATCTCCCTCCTTCCATCTGCGTCATTCCTCCCCTCCACTCTAAATGAACTTTGCACCCTTCACTTCCCATAGCCAAGGTGTTATCCCAGCCCCCACATTGCACCTCCAAAGTGCTACCCTAACTATTGCTCCATTATAGCCTCAAGTCACTATAGCACAACAAGTGCAACCTCCACCTCCCACAATGGCTTGGCTAGGAAAAAACCCATCCACATTTTTTGTTTAATGATTATCGTGACATGCCAAAGAATCTGGAAGGATTTTGCGCCAAGTTTCACCCACGTGATCCACAAAGGACCAAAAAAGAGCACATTAAAATATTCTAGACATCCTTGAAGAATATGCTAATCAAACATGAAGACATGGCTTGTAGGCTCTTCCCATACTCATTGGGGGATGAGGCCTTCTATTGGTACATCCATCTATTGACTGGATCCATCACTACTTGGGATCAAATGAAGAATTTTTTTTTGAAGAAGTTCAAAGTTCCCATCAACCCCAATGAATTATATCAATAGTTTATTGTTGGACTCAAGGAACACTGAGAGGGGGGGGGAGGTAAATCAGTGTTCCAGAAAATTAAACTTTAAATTTAGATCTTAAGCCAATAACAACACATAAATAGAAATAATGATGCAAGCACATGAACATGATAATCAAAGCACCATAACACCAATATTTTTATGTGGAAACACTGCTAGGGGAAAAACCA